>JAOVYW010000084.1:7989502-8010237 GCA_025775045.1 Hiodon tergisus | reverse complement strand
TAATAATAATAATAATAATAATAATAATAATAATAATAATAATAATAATAATAATCACAGGTTTTGTTAAACATTTCATTTTGTTTGAATAGACGGCGTGTAAAAGCTCGGGGGAGCGCTTTAGCCACTCGTCGGCCAGCCATGCGCGTGATAGCCGAGAAAAGACCACGGCTGCTAGAAATATCTCCCAGCACAAATCCTGGGACTTCGAATGAGGAGTTTTTGCTATTAACAGCAACGTTATTACAACCTAGGGCCACGCTAGGATTCAATAAGACGAAGCATGAAGGATTTTTAAAATCGATGCCGCATTTATCGCGAAAGTCCACGTCTGATTTCCTATATATTGTGTATATAGGCAAATGCGACCGTTTGCATGGCCGCTTGTCCAAAATTTCGCGATGTTCCACAAATGAGAAAAACTGTCGTTAAAAAAAAGGGGTTTATTTATTGTAACTGTTTCTAATTCTTGTCCGAGATAAATCTGAGTCCGAGATAAATGCGTTCGACTGCAAATAAATAATATATTTAATTAAATATACAAACACACACACACACACACACACAGACACACACATATATGTATATATAATTTTACATTATATTACATTTTCTTGTTTAAACCTTACCGTAGTTTTCAAAGTGTTACTGAATTTTGAACATGAAGATTGACATGATCGATCGTCTTAATGTTGTTAACCACGGACTCTGGGGACAAAATCAATTTACTGTTATGATTAAAGTGGATATCTTAACCACCATGGTGCTTGTCCTTAACTGTGACTGACAAATTTAAAGGAGGATTATTTTAGGTTTTTACGTAGACAACGATTATAATAAATACATAATAATATAATATATAATATTACCAAATAATTTAAACAATACATAAGTAAAAGTTATTTAAATTGACACAAAGTAAAAACTTAGTATTTTTTTATATTTGACTGAATATTCCGTAATTTACAGGGATAATTAATTGGATAAAACCTTTATAAGACAAGACATTTCTGATTGCTCATAGGATTATCTTTATGGAATAGCAAGGATGTCGTATTCGTGTGTATTACTCATATTAGATTAAAAGACGGTGTTTCGTCATATTGGGTGAAAGAAAAAATTTTGGTCTCCAGAAAGTCTTACAAATAGAGATGCCCAAGTTTTCGCTTTGATAATAAGTCTTTACCAATGCAACATACATCATAATATAAATAAATAAATAAATAAATAAAAGAAGGACTAAATTTGATTCGACTTGGCAAACTTCTGTTGCCGTAGAGGTGCCAGGGCAAATGACAAATGACCTGATGAAGGCCCGGGTAAACTTAATATTACCATGACTTGAACGTTTACTGTGGGGTTGGTATCTTACTTACGCTACAGGTTTTCAGCAACAGTAAAAACCAAACCTCCTTAATTTAAATGATAATCCAGTTTAAAACAAAGCCCCCCCCAACAACCCAATCCCTTCTCCTGAGTCACCTTCCTTCAAGATGGATTTGTGATTATGTGATGCTGGTTCCAGGCCCCTCTCGGAGGCCACAATCTAATTATCCATGAGCAGGAGAATAGTGCTGCAGCTGGTTTGTGTCACTCTCTCTCTCTCTCCCTCTCTCCCTCTCTCTCACTCACACACACACACACACTCTCTCTCTCTTTCTCTGTCTGAGACTGGGAGCTGCTTGATTATCTGTGCACTGCCCACTCTGGTTCCTGCTCGGACAATAGCGGGTGATCATGCATTGAGCGGACAAACTGGTTAAGAACGCTAATCCGTGTCGCGACACTTTTTTATTGTTCCATTGATCAGTGCAGATCTTTTTTTTCTTTTTTTAAATCCATTGCAAACTCTCTACGCACCATTATTTTAGATCATTAAGCTGAGCTTCAGCATGCTGTAAACAAGTGTATCAACAAAACAAAAAAATTACGTAATCAAAAATTTTGTGAAGCATTTAAGCGGAGCTGCAGAACTGCTGAAGTGAAATGCCGTTCACACATAAAAGCACTTTACATGGGAACAGAGGGGAGACATGAGAAAGTCCAGCCAACTTCAATGAGAAAGCCAAGACACCCGCAACCAGCTCAAACCCGGATACACAGCAGCGTCCCACTCAGCCCCCTGCAGTCCCACAGGCAGTCATAGTTTAGGGGGCAACTCTTTCTAGGGTACTTGGTTATAGCCCTCGAAGGCCTCAGTCCAGGTGTCAAGGAGCGCCGGTGATCACCAATGAAATCAGGGCTTTCAGTCTTTTTCTTGGGTTTGCTGCAGCACTCCGGGTCCAGGAAGGCTCTGTCGCAGGAGATCCCAGAGAGCAGTAGTCTGGGGGAATGGCGGCCGCATGGCGCTGTTCTTCAAGGCTGTATTGTGTGAAAGTAAAAGTTCCACCAGGATGTGGTTGGCTCATGGATTCAGAGTGTGGTAGATTCAGGGTAGAGCTGGTGCCTCGAATACTGCCTTTCAACACCGGGGTCCCTTTTCAGTCCGTTACTTGGTTATGCATGTGGATTATCGGCTGTTTGCTTTAAAACAGGTTTGAAATAAAAATCAGTTAACGAGACAAATTGGCACAGAGATATTGTATTTACTGGTGCTTACTCATACAGCCAAGATTTAACCTGGCGGTCAGTCTCTCTGTGTACGTGGAGTCAGGAGTCTCGTGGTCCCGTGGGCTTCTGCTTGGTTGCCCTGTCACACTCCAAAGAGACACGCATTTCAGGAGTGTTCCCAGCATCGGTGGGCACCTCCCCGATGGGGCACACACGTGTCCTTGCCTGCGCGTGCGTCGTGTTTCTGTTCCCTGCGACGCCTTACCGACGTACTTGGGTTGAGGGTGCAACGGGAGCAACCGTCCTGCATGGTATCCTCTTGCTCTCTTAGAGAGGCTCGAACCCGCTGCACAAAATGAGTGTGAGTGAATGAGGAGAAGGTGGACTAGGAAAGCAGCCAAGTTTTGCTCCTTTTTAAATATATGCTTCTCTTTGCATGCTTTAGAATGAAGGCAGAATGAAGGTGGATGTCTGTGGTATACAGTGCCTATGTGTTATTTGGTAATGCCACTGTGCGTGCCCCAGTATATTAAGCCAAAACATTAATTCAATTCAACATTGATATTATAGTTTACAGTTGGCGAATTATGCTGATGACATGATATAGCTTAAAATAATTCCTAGTTGGGGTGTATTTATAAATAAAGACTGCAGCACTACTTAAATGTCACATGATACATACAAACTAAGTGCAAAATTATGGAAAGGGAACGTTACCCTGACACTATTACTTAATGTCTTTAAAATGAACCGCCTTTTATTGATTCTGATTTAAGTAAGACCCAAATGCTCTCTCGGGTCAAATCAAATCCCAGGACTGGTCCCCAGCTTCCTATGAGTGCTGCTGGTTTCAGTTCAGGCACCTTATGAAATACACTTGGGATACAGAAATATATTTTTTAAAGGAATTCCAAGATTTAAAAAAAAAAAAACGTGCTGTGAGTCAATGGAAGTGATTTGTATAAATAGACCCCCGTATATGTTTTCATCTTCTCTTTGTCTCTAGTTTTGTATTAAAAGTTGAATTGGTTGTTTTTTTTCTCTTTTTTTTCTTCGCTGATATGCGATGACGTCATGGCGCGGCGTCAGATTGGCTGCACTAAGGCTGGTCAGGGTCCTTACTCCCTTCCAATTATTGTCTGCCAGTCTTTTACTGTTCTATGACATACACATCGCTGACACACAATACATGACAATAATCCTTGAGACACCAGCAATAATACTACTACAACGGCTGCTGGCGCTGCCGCTAAAATTAATAATGATAAAGAATGATTATAATAATATAGCCTATAGTTTTAAAAAAATCATAACAGTTAATTATAAATATCTCAACTTTAATCTTACGATTTGTCGTAGTGCTCGTTTTATTTCTTGTCTTTATGCTACATAATTTGCATCACCAAAAGGGATGTGGGGCTGAGGGAGGTTTTGTGTCACTGACACGATCCGACTCAACCAGAAAATCCCGGCAAGCTTGTTTGTCTTGCGGTTGGCGGCCACATTCAGCCCAACAGACCGGACAAACAGGTTCAGTCAATAATGTACACTTATAAAATTGACTAATGACGGGTTAAAGCGATAATTACAGTTTAAAGCGGCCAGGAGGAGACATGAAGAGCAGATTGCGCAAAAGAGCATCGTACGCATTGTAAACTACGAGAGAAACCGCATTGTAAACTACGAGAGAAACCGCGTTGTAAACTACGAGAGAAACCGCATTGTAAACTACGAGAGAAACCGCATTGTAAACTACGAAACAAACCGCGTTCCCCATCCTACTCGCAGAACTTTGTAATTGCACAGGGCATTCCCTAAAACCATACTTTAAAACGACCCCTAAACTCTTAAAACGATATCGTATGATGCCCAATAAAAATAATCTCTAATTTATAATCAGGTTTCCTCACAGGAGCACGCGGGTGGAAATCGTAATGGTTTGCCGTCAATGGTTCGAGCGAGACCAGCCAAACTGGCACAAAAAAAACCCCATCACGCCCTATTTGTGTCCAACGCATACGAAAACCAGTCGCTTAGTTAAGTTGCGTTTGATCGCTTAGATTCACAAACACAAAAACGTTTTAATGACAAGAATGGAGCGGCCTAGGAAAACAGACAAGTTTACACGCATGACAGCTTTTTCTAATCCACGTTAATAGACACATTTTTGTGTGTGGATCACTAATAATAAAATTACTGTATCAAAAATGTTCCGTCCATTACAGCACTAATGAGTGTGTGTGTGTGTGTGTATATATATATATATATATATATATATATAATATCTTTTGCTTCTTTTCGTAAAATAAGCTATGTTGTGTAATGAAGAATTATGCGATTTATCTGTTTATTTTCTTAGAAATTAGCGATAAAGGCTTGCTTTGTTATTAAAATTAAAATAAATACATCAAAGTATATAACTGTTTTGAAATGCAAGTATTCTGAAACAATTCGGACACAAAAAAATGTGTTAAAGTAATTGCGACCAAGTAATAGTGTGTGTAAGAAGGAAATAGTAGCAGGCAGTTGTCCTTCATATGCGTCTGGTGAAAAGGATCTCTCTACATTACTTCGTTGATTAATATATCTTGAGATGAGTGCATCGACCACTAACGTATCCTGCGCGGATCTGAGTTTAGGACGGAAATTCAAGAGCATGGACATTCCACAGTGGGAGTAGCCAATCGCGGTAAGGACGAATGTTGATTGGCTGTGTGGAGGTAACTGGCGAACCTGAGACCCCGCCTCTGTGCGTATGAAATGGAATTTACTGGCGCCAGCTCTGACAGTTTGTACAGCTGCATGTCGCGAAAGAACTGTTCGGTGTACAGTGGCTTAACCGGCCGACGACGCAGTACCAACCCGTTAGTACCAAATACACAGAATATTAGAATTGCGCAAATGCCGTTTAAAATTGTCGCATGACCAATCGCGACATTGGACCAACCATTTTACTGAGTCTTTGGAATGGAATAGCGAGCCTGACTGAGACAAAAAAGACTGTGGTATGTGACTATATGTTTTTTAAATGTGTAATGTAACAATGAAAGGTCTATTTTGTATACGTATTTTGTTATATATATATATATTTGCTGGGTATTTATGTTTTTTATTTCTAAGTGCTGAGACCAGTCGTTTTGTCCAGTTGATCTAAGGGAATAGGTACGATTTGTGACTCCTGTTACGTATACTATCGTTTTACCTACAATACTAAAAAAAAAAAAAAAAAAAACATAACGGGAAACGACACCCAGCATTTGCTAAAGAACAAAGCCATGTATACTAAATTGCGGCCCACAAATTGCACCGCTGAAATGTCAACAACCTTTATTTGGTTCTGTTACAGGTGTCAAGTGTCAAGCACGGCTCGGCGCCTACCTGGGGGAAAAACAAAGCGCCGGACTTAATCTTTTTGAAAAAAAGTTAGGCTAGTAGAAAAACTATTCCTAAGTAAACACCTGTAGCCTTCTAATTCAGGATAACAAAGTGAATTTATTTGTCGAGGAGAAGGGGGATTCTCAAGGGACAAGGAAAAGGTCCCGCTGAAGAAGAACAACAGCTGGGGAACTTAAGAATTTAAGCAGCAGAGGAAAATCGAAGATGGATGTTACTGCGGATCAGCCGCGGTGGATGGCCCACCACCACGCCGTATTGAACGGCCAGCACCCAGATTCGCATCACCCTGGCTTGACACACAACTACATGGAGCCAACGGCTCAGCTACTGCCGCCGGATGAGGTGGACGTTTTCTTTAATCACCTGGATTCACAGGGGAACCCCTACTACCACAACTCCGCTCACGCTCGGGCACGAGTTTCTTACAGCCAGGCTCACGGTAAGACTATACCAGCGCCAGCTTATTGACTGAAATTATAAAGAACATTTTGTTGTTGTAGTTTATATCGGGGCGTTTACTTTGTTAGCATGTTCATAATATTTTTCTCTTTATAGTTGTGGAAATAGTAGATGCAGAGTGCAATTGCACTTAAACGTTTCAGGGTAATGAAGAGGTAGTCCGAGTTAAAAGGGAGTACCGTATCCTGCACCTTCAGGTCGATGCTTAGCACAGGGACCCAGACAATGTTTTTTTCCCTGAGTTACGCTAAAGATCAAATTCCAGAAATGTATATCGCCCGAAAGTGCTATTATATCTGCCGATAAATTAAGTGGCACTGTTTTATTATTTTTTATAAAACAGTCGGTTTTTCTGTTTGTAGTAGGCCAGTTTACGCATTATTTAAATATAAAAAAACAAGAAGAAGAAGAAGAAGAAGAAAAGATGGTTCGTGGAAACAAAAAACTTAACTTCTAGCAAATGACAAAGAAAGGAAAAAAGGAAGTCCACGTTGTTTAACTAGGGCAGTGGCTTTCGGGTGGAAGAAAAATATAACAAAAAAGACTAGAGGACTTCCCGGATATGAAATCAAAACGAAAATAGCAAATAATATTCTTAGTATTTGTACCGGAGCAGCGCGTGGAACTAGTATGCAACTATTACGCTGAGCAACAGGCTCCTCCGATAGGCTTCGTTGTTCGCCTGCTTACGCCCGGCGTTTCTTGGTGTTTTGTTGTATAAAGCATTCATTTAAAAAAAAGAAAAGAAAAGGTGCAAATTATGTCAAGCAACATACTTATTGGTATTCTGTAGAATATGTGGCTACAATAATACATTAAAGGATTTTTTTTTAATCGAATATTGTTTCGGTGAAAACGCGATTTTTCCCCTTTCTTAGGTATATAAAAAAGCAAAATTATTTAACCAATTCGAGAACTCAGTTCTGCCAAATGTCGGGATTGTGTTGTTGTGAGTTAGCACCAACAGGTTAAACGACAACAGTGACTTACTGATTGATTGTGAACTTCGTAATATCAACAGATTATATGGTTGCTGTTTCTGTGGCTATTTGTTTTTTTGCAATACGTGTTTACTTCATAAATGCAAATTAAATCTCTACTTTTCTTTCCAGCTCGTCTCGCGGGGACTCAGGTCTGCCGGCCGCATCTTATCCATAGTCCAGGCATCCCGTGGCTGGACAGTGGCAAGGCAGCCCTCTCCGCTGCTCACCACCACAACGCGTGGGCCGTTAGTCACTTCAGTAAGCCCGGGCTTCACCCCGGTGGTTCCGGAGGTCCTGGCGGCCTCTCCGCCGTCTACTCCTGCAACAATACATCCGGCACTGCATCTGCGTCCTCACTCAACCCCTCCTCACACTCCAGTCCTCATATCTATAGCTTTCCCCCCACTCCGCCCAAGGACGTGTCTCCGGACCCAGGGGCGACCTCCCCTTCGTCCTCTTCAAACAGAATGGAGGAGAAAGAATCCATCAAGTACCAGGTATCGTTAACAGACGGTATGAAGATGGAAGGGTCGAGTCCTCTCCGGAGCAGCTTGGCTTCAATGAATGCCCAGACCCCCTCTACACATCATCCCATCCCGACTTACCCTGCATACTCACTTCCCTCGGCTCACGATTACGGCGGAAGCTTGTTCCATCCCGGCAGCCTGCTCGGCGGATCGGCGTCTAGTTTCACCCCGAAGTGCAAAAGTAAACCCCGGTCGTGCTCAGGTGAGTCTTGCGCCAGGTGTCGTTAACACACGTAAACAACTCGTGTTAAATATTGTTACTGAAAATAAGGCTGACGGACAAATTTGACGTTGCAAAAATATGAAAATCAACGTGTACGTTTATGTAATAATAAAAACCTAAATAAATTAGGTTATAATAATTTGTTTAAAGTACAGCATAGTTAATTGTCAGCAGACAGGTACAATTAAGAGTAGGCTATATAGTTTAGAAATTAAGAGCATCAAATCGCAATGATCTCATAAGCAGCCAGAAATCTGGCAATTGACGGAATTCAACACGGGAGTTATAGAAAAATTATAATTCAATGCGCAGTTTATTCGTTCAAAAATATCAAATAAATGATTTATATCTATATATTTATCAGTTCGATAATTTTAGTGTACGAAAATGCAATAAATGTGCTTTATATAAAGGTTGGTAAAAACGCAACCTATTTTTGAAGTATTTCCTGTATTAAATATATAGGCATATATTATTATTTTGCCATAGCTCAGTTCTGCATTTTGATTACGAGAACAACAAAATCATAATATGAGATATGCAATCAATTCAAGTGCAAGTGGACATAGTTAATTGCAGCATCTCTAAGCAAAATCCAATACCCGCAAAATAAGGCAAGTGTTAAATAACAACTTATTTTAACCATATTTAAACTCACATTACTGCTTGAATATTTAAAAACATTCTTTAATATTTAATATCCAGGCTGGTAGAAATGTTAACGCGTGTCGCGCTTTTGTAAAACGGGGACATGCTCTCGCATAAATATTTTATACCACTTCCAAACGCGCAGAGGACATTGCTAAAGTTCCCTAAAATTACAATGGATTGTTCGTCGGGACAGTTATTTACGTCGACTGCCAAACAGTTGTTTTCTTTTGTTTTTAGAAATAACGGCAATAAAGCTTCCACTCTCTGGAAATATGGGAAATAAATAAATGTGTTAAATATATATATATATACGAAATATTGTTTTGCAAAATGTATTATTAAATGTATCCTTGAGAATCATTAAAAATAATAAATTGACTCGACTCCTAATAAGACATTTTGTAGCAGTATTTAGTGTGTATGGATAGGCGTATACACTAACGTATTAGAATAGACTATCATTATTGCTTAAGTCTGCAAAATACATTTTGTTCAAATCATAATGACTAGCTGTGATACTTGGACGTAAGATCCTGATAAATTGTTTAAATTAATTAATGTATCTAAGCTTTTATCTGTCTTAAGCTTTTTAACGAACAACGAGGCATAAACAAAATAATGACAATTGCTGAAATTCGTTTGACGTAGTTTGGAATCGAACATTAGATATACCGGCATGTTGTAATGTGTGAAGCCTTTGTGGGAAAACCACTTTTTGTATTTTTGTGGTTAGACTTTATTATACAATTTAAAGGGAAAAGAGTCGGGACTTTTCCAGCCTGAAACAAAGTGGACGGCATGGACGTTACCTGCCACGCCTACGGTACCCTAGACACTATAGTTGGGACACTTCGTTACGAGTATTTGTTGTTTGGTACTTAAAACTTTGACAACTCACAGATCGCATTTAATAAAATTGTATTTAATAGGTGTTATTTTTTGTAAGTATTCTTCTTCTCATAAAAATAAAAAAAGCTATTACGTAGCTACGTAAAATACGAATAGAAGATTGCCAAAGTCTTGAATTGGTCCCATACTTGGCCTGAAGTGTTGAATCAGTTGAATACTACTTAAACTACCTACTTTGTATTAACTACAACTAGTCAAAGTAATCAAAATACTTTTAAAAAAATCAAAAGTTGCTTTACAATATAATATTTTTTTCCACAGCAAAAACAAGTTCGCAAAATTTCCCAGAGTGACTAAGACAATGATTGTGTTATGCACAATTAATATACTTTAATTTATGTTTGATTCTCCTTCGTTAACATTATATTGGTAACGAGCACGCAGGTGTGTTTTTGACTGACAGTATTGCCTCATCCTGTATTATTTGCTCTGTAAACTGTGACTCAGTGGTGCTCAAACTGGCAGCTTCCGGAGAACAAGGCATTGCCCTGCAGGTGTGAAAATCCTCTCCATGCCTTTAGTGACATATCTATTTACATTAAGCCGTTTCATTGCTACGTATGCCTTTGGCTTCTCTGACGCTTTGCAACTGTGGCTGACTACTTGGTTTTATAGAGCTATCTGTTGTCGTATAAGTAAAGAGTTAAAAAAAAAAAAATTTTTAAACCAGTTGGTTTAAGTGCTTTCTAGGGATTAATATAATCAGTATTGTTATTCTGAATTATTATTATACTTATTCTTCATAGTATTGTTATTATTATTATTAGTAGTAGTGTTAGAAGTAGTATACGCAGTGGCAGTAGTAAACTTTGGGGGAGAGATTTTGTATAGATTTTAACTGTTAGATTAATCACCCCACACCCCCAGGCACAATAAAAACAGACCAGTTCGTTTACTAAAAGACCTTTGCCTCAGATTCAAACTATAGTGTCTGTGACTTGTTATATTGTTCTATTAAATGCTGGCATTACCTTATTTTGGGACTTGCATATTTATGTGCCACTTCCTGTTTGATTAGGCCCCCGAGCCAGGCCTCGTCCCCTGCATGTCAGCCTCCTTCCTCTCTCTGTTTCTCCACTCACATGGTCACCTTTCGGTATTGTTCCCTGTTGAGCTCAGGCAATGGGTCCGTTTAAACTGATGAGATTGCTACATGTGAGTGAGTCCACATCTCCATCGTGTCTGGGGGTTGGCGGTAGTGAGGGCAGTGGGTGGCTTTGGGGGAGACAGTAGGACACCACCTTCAATGTAGGAAAGCTGAAAACTTATTTTGGGACGTATTCGTAAATGGAGGCATTCCTCGGGGACTGTAGGTCTGGCCATAGTGAGGTCCTATGGAGATCGAAGAGGTGCCAGTCACGACACAGCTCTGTGCACATATCCTGGCGCCCATGTAACCCAGAACCATGCCTGGATTCAGTTCAGTAAACAACTCTGAGCACAAGATCGGTGGTTAGTTCTGCAAACGAGAGCAGCGAACCACAGAACACAGGGGTGTAAGGTGAACACACGCGTCTGTGTTTGAAAGCAGATTCACCGCAATCACCGCGTATGTGACGAACAATCATTACACAGCATAATTAGCTTAAACAAATCTGGCGGCCCAACGCAGTCCACCTTAGATGTATGGAGTTACCCAAGACCTTTGACCAACCGTAGCAGTGATAGAACCCGATCAAACAGACTAAACCCAGCATCTGTATTTGATGCTGTCAATGCAATGGTCTGACGACAGTGAACGCACATGAAGTTAAGTTTATGCTCTGTCCTGGACGTACTCCCCACGAACAAGGCAACGGTGTTCTCCATTTAACAAGCTTGTCACCCAACCACATTTTGACTGCTGCTGCTTACGACGACGACAGGTGGACACCAGGTTAGCGGAATATCGCAAGAGTCTCTGGCAGGTTCTTCGCTTTCGCAGCCCTTCCACGTTGAGACAGATCCATTTGTTATACAAAAGGTACATTTGGCAGTGACTAATGGGTAGTTTCAAGATGTCAAAAAAACCCGTGGAGCTTTGAACAAACGGGCTTAAAGGCAATTATTGCACAGTTTTGTCAGTGGAAGGTGAAGGCTGCCCTAGCACTAACCCAGATGCCTGCAACCCAACAGCATTGCATTTGTGTGCCTGCCTTTGATCAGTTGGCCCCAAGTGTTTACAGGTTAATTTTATAAATGTCCCTTTTGCTTCCCACCTGCATGCTGCTCAGAGGGGCGAGAGTGTGTCAACTGCGGCGCCACCTCAACACCCCTGTGGCGGCGGGACGGCACTGGACACTACCTCTGCAACGCCTGCGGTCTCTACCACAAGATGAACGGCCAGAACCGACCCCTCATAAAGCCCAAACGCAGACTGGTAAGCAGCCGAGCTTTCCCGGCATCACCTCAGCTGCGCCCCTGAGGTGCGGGGGTAAATAAGACCTCCATGAACACAATTCCAGGAAAGTTATATTTTCCCAATCAGCTTCCTGGAATTGTCTTGCACACTCACCCCAGTGATCCCGTGCACCGACTGTTACAGTTCTGCCGCTATTGGGATCATTACTGCTATCATTATTGCAGCTACTTCTGATACTGTCACTGATACCGTTACAAGCCCCGTTCTTTTTTTTATTTTTTATAAAACGTTGCTTCAATTCATTCAACGTTACTGCTGCTCAAAGCAACACTGCTTATATCAGAAACGTTACAGGTTTGTTCACATAATTGTATGATTGTACAATTGCATAACTATGGGAATGCAATTTTCGTTTTGACCAATGAAGCAACAAAACTGGCAACAAAACGAGAAGCTACGGAATTAATGACGTCGTTAGAGTGAACGTGTCTTTCTTTAATGCACAAAAGTGGAAACGCGAATGGACGTAGTTCTATTTTCTATGAAGCCTACCGGATTCTGCGCAATAAAACGCAGCTTCATGGTCACACTCCTTGTAAAATTAAAAGTTGACAAAATTTATAGAAAGTGCTAGAAACGGGTACAACTTTCGACAGTTACCTTGATTTATTGTCATGATTTAAACTAACGTTACTTTTGGAGTTGGTGAGTTTTTTTACTGGGTTGAAAACGAAAAAAATGAAAAATGATTTAAATTAAAGAAGAAATTGTGTGTCTAATTAATTAATTAATTCGTACTCAAATATTATTTAAATAAAAACATAAAATAATTTATTTCATTTTCGGATTGTATTATGAGATTAGTTTTCCAATATCGAAATCGCAAAATAGAAATAGCAGCTGTAAAATTATTTGATGTTTCAAGCGACGATAAGCCTAATTTACAGTGATGCGCGTGACTAATTTCAAGATGTCCAGATATGCCTTCCTTCGTGCTTTTTAAATATTCAGCAAACTGTAGATTCCTTTCTCCCACTGGAGGTTAGCCTTATTTTTCCATGGTAAAGTAAAACCACTCAATTTACCAATTAATATAATATTACGTCATACTTAAATATTCTTGAGACCATGGAGACTCAATTTTGATGCAGCTTCTTAAAAAATACGGAGCTCTACCTAGTAAATTTTTCAGAGTTTATTAGTATAATTTATATTTTTTTATTTAATTGATTAGCCTGGCAGTATTACTCGGGTAAAATGGGAGTGTTTTTTTCTACACAATTAAAATAAACAATCGGGTATTTGTGAGAATGATTTGTTTAAATATATAGGCTACTCCGCTATAATTCCCAGGAATTCTTGTATTGAACAAATTTTACGAAATACGTTTTTAAAATTTTTAGTAAAAAAATAACACAAATAGAATTGTCTTGTGACATTAAATTAAAAAACAAACAAACATGTTTTTGTTCTTTAAATGATAAAATTGTCTTAATTCTACGTTGGTTCACGTCATGGCACCAATGGATAAACACCTGAAAGATCAAGTTTTACGGCATTTTGTGATCTAAAAGGAATTGAGATGTTATATTTCAAATTTTATCTCCGTGTTTGGAACAAAACGCGTCCATTCTGTAGGAATGTAAGAAGGGTTTTTAATGTCATTGTCCAGTAATGCACTTCAAGTGCTTAGTGCTATTCTTTTAGGTATAAAGGGCAGGTGTGTTTAAATAAATAAAAACACTGCTCATTTATTTACATTTTAGTTTAATTAAATAAATAGTGTCTGAACACGGATAACGTTGAATTCATAAATACCATACCAAAATACGTCAAGTGTTGCAGTTTCGTGTTTTTAATTTTTTTATAGTGTGAGTGGAGTTACAGCTGTACAGCAAATATTACTTACAGTACATAGTTTAGTTGCCACGTGCTACTTGTACTTCTATTAGGCTACTAATGCGACTACTACTACTACTACTACTAATAATAATAATAATAATTATTATTATTATTATTATTAGTATTAGTATTATTATTACAACTATAATTATAATAAAAGAGAAGAAGATGCGGGCGAAATAATTAATTTGTCCAACCCTTAAAATTTAGTTTTTCCTTCAGTTTTTCTCTCTAGTTCTGAGAAGTCGATAGTTTTTCCCATGGAGTCAGTAACCACTGCTTTGACTGTGTAAGCTCAAGTGTGTTCCCTGCTCGTTCAAAGGCCGTCCAGTCGTTTCCTGTCCGGATACCTGTCCCGGACCGATAAGGAAGCGGGGCTCACGCGTGTTTCCGTTTTTCAGCTAACCACGTTTAATTTTCTATGGCCTGGCATGCCAGACTTCGAAACATACAGTAAAGACATTACTGGAACACCGTAGTACCCAGTTATGTGTTAAGAAAGAACACGAATCGGGGTGGGGGTGGAGGGAATTGGAAAATAAATGGATTTATGTTCTGGCTCTATTGTTTGTCAAGGTTGGTATGCAGTCATGTACCCTATTGGAACGCATTTTTAATGTTTAGTTTTTGTTCCACATAAACTAGAAATGCAGTTATTCCCCGTTCCCCTGTTAACTATTTATTTTTGTATCTTTTACATCAACTGCTGTTTTAACACGTTGTTATTGTTACTGCTACTTTGTGGGTATAACTTAGTAGCATTCAGTAAACAAGTTTAAATAAATAGTTCCCTTATGAACAGATCTAGTGCATGAACGCCGAAGAAGCACACCTTTCATTTACCCAAGGCATAATAGAATCTCGAGCCGTTGGCCCTCAGACAGGCAAGAAAGCGACCGGGAAACATGAACTAACAGTCATGTCAAACAGAAGGCTGATTATAGTTGACTAAATTTATATGCATAATATGAAACGCAAAACGCGATGAATTTTGCTAATATAACATATACAGTGTATCGTTGAAAACATGGGCAACAGATAATATATAACAGGAGGTCATTAGTTTCGTGTGTGTGTGTGTGTTTGTGTGTCGTGGGCGGGGTTCTTAAAAACGTTACAATCTGAAATTGGATCCGTGTTATGGAAGAAGGGAAACACCGAGAAATCATATGAATTACATAGAACCGTATTCGTAGATTAGGTTTAATTCAATAAAAGTGGGTTCAATGAGTCGCACATATGATCATTCAGCTGAAAAACAAACACGCGTAATTTAATAATGTACACATGGTTCTCTTAATGATTAATTTTCAGCCCTATAAAAATAAGTCAGACCAACTTTATAGGTGCCGTTGGGATTCCAGTTTATTACATTTTTAGTCATGCGGTATAATAAATAGTGCATTTATTTTTCTCACTAGTCCGCCGCGAGACGAGCCGGCACCTGCTGCGCTAACTGCCAGACAACCACTACCACTCTCTGGCGGCGAAACGCGAATGGCGACCCGGTGTGCAACGCTTGCGGGCTCTACTACAAACTCCACAACGTAAGTAGCCTACCGCTGACAGCGAACTGTTTATCGAAAGGGTGAACAGTGAAGTGGGTGGACAGCTTGTATTCATTAAGGCAAAAGAGGGGAAAGGGGACGCAAAGCCTGCTTACCATGTCAAGCGCGACGCGTTGGCCGTTTTTTGTGCTTTCTTTATGTCTTTTTTGTTTCAATGAGAGGCGTTATTCCTTTGAGACACAGGAGGGTGGGACTGTCATTCAAGCCACGGCGTCTGTTATACTGACGCGAATTTGTTTAAAAACTAGCCTTTCCAAATTTGTTGTGGCGTCTATCGCCGTGTATTCATAGTATTTATAGGCTTTTCTGAAAAGAGATAAGTGCTTGCAGACTTTTGGCGGTGTTATTCCTTTAGGCTTAGACCAGTCACCCGGTATAGATTTGAATAAAGTCTGACTACTTCACAATTTAAACGGTTTTTAAAAATCAGGAGATGCATAAGAGTTTACCCCCGAAACGAGGCCATTGAGAGATACTGTCTAAATCCATCCGTCAAGACCTTTTCGCGTTTCACACTTCATTATGTTCAGGGGTCGCTAAAAAGAAATCGGTATCTGTGGGGAAAAATTACACTCGTCGAAATGAGGTTTAACTGTGTCCTTACTCCAAGGTAGTGATTATTGCCCTAGAAACTTCTCCATCTCCTGAAAAAAGTAGCAAATGTTTGATAGTTTATTTGATATACTTATCATATACATTTTCGTGTTGAAAACGCTTCACAGTTTAAATCTCAAAAGAGATCCATCACATTGAATTCACATAGAATTGTTGTTATTATTATTATTATTATTATTATTATTATTATTATTATTATTATTATGACCAGTTTGACCAGTTTCACTTGACCAGTTTATACAGCCTGATGTTTGCAGTAAAGTAACTTGCCGAGGGGTTCAAAAGCCGGATCACGCCTCTAACCTCACCCCTGAAACTGTGCAGGTGAATCGGCCTCTCACCATGAAGAAGGAGGGCATTCAGACCCGCAACCGCAAGATGTCCAACAAGTCCAAGAAGAGCAAGAAGTGTGGCGAGGGCTACGAGGAGCTGTCCAAGTGCATGCACGACAAGGCCTCGCCCTTCAGCGCCGCCGCACTGGCCGGCCACATGTCGCACATGGGCCACCTGCCGCCGTTCGGCCACTCCGGACACATGCTGCCCACCCCCACTCCCATCCACCCCTCCTTCGGCCACCCCCACCACTCCAGCATGGTCACGGCCATGGGCTGAGCTCCGCCAAAGGCCACGGCGATCCGTCCGGCCGCCCGGCAGCCCGCTTCCTCTTCAGCTTTTCACGTGGAGGGGGCTTAGGATGGGGCGGGGGTTGTTAGGGATCACGAAGGCTGGTTTTGGTCGGGCAGAAAGGAAAGTGATGAGCTTAAAGGGACATGCTCCTCTCCGGTGCTGAAACCAGGAGAGAGTGATTTGGGAGGGAAAAAACAGGGGGTGGATTATCCCCATCACGGTAAATGCCATCTTGAGAGTTCACGGTGCGAAATTAGACTTTACCCCTCACTTCATCATTGCTCGGTACCTACTCGGATGAACATTTATGTTGGGGTCACTGTTGCTTGCCAAACACCCCCCCCCCCAACCCCCCAAACCCAATGACACTATTCAACTGAGACAACCACCAACACTCCTCACCACCCCTGTACTGACACCCCCACCCTCACCGCCACCAACCAACCCAAAACCGGGACATTGGAGACCCTGCTAAGACTATGAATGTTGTAAATGTGTGAGATACGAGAAGCAGGACTGCAAAAGATTCACCATGCTGGACTCCTGGCTACAGACTTTTTTAAAGGACTCTTCGAAAAAAGTAAAAGAAATGAGCAAACGGTTTGTAAAACTTAATTTTAAAACATTTTATATTATTATTATTATTATTATTATTATTAATATTATTGTTATTAATATTATTATTTATTTTCATTCTGCCTATCTTTTTTCTTTTCCTGAAAACATACAAATATTGTTCCAATTTCTGTTATTATGAATAAAAAAAAAAAAAAAAAACATAAAAAAAACAGCACTGACTTGTTTTAGCCAGCCTGCTTTTCTTGAGCTGAACCACAAGTTCTGGTAATTTCTTTCCCCAGAAAAAAAAAACTTTTTTGTATTAAAATGTCTGCTCCACAATGAAATTGTGTTGAAACAAAGTAAAACCGGAGGCTTGTGACAGAGTGTACGCCGTCGGGCCGGAGAAACAGAGCTATCGAAGATGACGTCTCAGTAGTGGGGCTCATGAACACGCCTGTATTTCTGTTGTCAGTGTTGTGTCTTTTACAGCTTTCTTTGTTTTGTTTTTTTCTAAAAGAAAAAAAAAAGCCTGCTTCTAACTACTTGTTGAACTAAATATAACCTGACAATCTAGAAACAATTGCATACTGATCATAAATAAATGTAAAGGTCAAAGCAGTGGTTTTCTTATCTGGTTATTTTTCCCTCTTATGGGAATCCCGGGATGAACCTCGTGTACACGAACTGATACACACAGGTCAGATAACAGAGGAGCACGGGTTATCGGTTATCACAACTGCTATTATAATCACCCAGAGAAAAACGCAGCGGGAAAATTACCGGTTTGAATAGTACATCTCTTCCTTTGGAATTAAACCATCAGTTTCAGCACTTTGTTGTGGTGTACGTTTTGTTATGTCCCCCACGATCCTGACTTTTACCGCAGTAAATTACGGCCTTTTCTCTGAAGCCTGGCAAACTCCCTGTCGCTGCACTGTTCGGGCCGTTTGTGAATGCATTTACCGAGCAGTGCAGAAACCACTGACAGAATGGCTCTTGCCCTACATGAAAGCCGTAATGCTGAAAAACCTGGAAGGCCCCTGTGTTTGCCAGCTCTCCAGCTCTCTTAAAACAGTGGTGGAAAAAGCCACATCAGTTTGGCCAGAGTAATGACTAGTTGTAAAAAATGTATTAAGTGGCTAGGTGGCAGGAGAGCGCGCACACACACACACACACACACACACATTTCTGATTGGATAGTGAAAATATTAAGCAAAAATGAATCCAAATGACATACAAAAGAAGTCTACCATTCAGATACTGTTTCCAGAAATATGATATAATAGAAAAGGCAGCAAGTTTAGGTGACAGGGTGTATACATATATAGTTACCAATATCTAGGAAATCACAGATTGTATAAATTACTTTAAAAGCTCCAAAGACTTTTTAATGCCAGAGCCCGCCCCCACCCCCATGACACAATGTAAAATTTTGTTAACATTGTTTTGTTCATGGCAGAGGTTCTATCTTTTATCATATCTTTGACCATATTCTGTTATTTACTATATTTAAATACATCTATTGATTGACACCTCCATCTCTACCATAGTAAGTCAATAATCAGCAGGTTCATGGAACATCACTCCATCTAACTTGGAATCCTGAGGAAGTGGAATTGCCTAGTTACAGCCAGCCACTCTGCCAGGTATCCATCTAGCCACCTCTCTCATGACCGTCTTTCGTAGACTGGTTTCCAGATGTGTCTGCCTTCTCGCCGGCACCTGTAGTGCACAGCTGCAAGCCAGATGTGGAGAGGACAGGGAAGTGGAGCCAGAGGACTGCTGGTCCAGGCAGAAAGTGGGACCACGCCTCACTGTTCGTGAAGACACATTTATCACACAGCTCTGCACCAATATCTCAGGACAGTGAAAGGCAAGGCATACCAGATCGGAGAGCATCATACTTTTTAAAAAAATCAATATGTGTATGTACATACACTGTGAAACCACTCATTATAACTTTGTTTCTAGAGGTCTGCTACCTTATCAAAACAGCTGCTGTGACTTTCTGAGTTTTGCATTTATGGTGCTGATTTAGGGTGATGCTACAAAACCAGGAAAAAAGCCAAAATCATTGGAAAATGTTTCGGAACTATTTTACGGCGATGTCATTTTTTGCATTCAGCTGCAGTAGAAACGAAACGGTTTAGCGTGGATTAACTTACTTTTAGTGTTGTCTGCCTACCATTCCCACACACAGAAAGTGTGCTGTAGGTTCAGTGCTCTGCAAAAGTCTGAGGCACATGTAAAATTAATATACTAAAAAATAAAGAAATGAAAAGTTAAAAATATATACTATAAAGGGCATTAAACAGTAAAACTTGATTATTGATGTGACCACCCTTTGCCTTTAAAACTGCATCAGTTCTCTTAGGTACACTGTCGTGCAGTTTTACAAGAAAATCGACAGGTAGATTGTTCCAGGTGGATCTTGGAGAACTTTCCACAGTTCTTTTACAGACTTTGGCCGTCTCACTTGCTTCTGTCTGTCCAGGTAGTCTTGGTGAGAACTCCTTGTTTTTCCTTTGCAAAATGAATGTTTGAAAATCTTAAATTTCTCTTTTCTACTGACTGTGTAATGCAGAAGACAAAAAGATAAACACCAAAGACTGCATTTATGTTAAAAAGTGAGGGTGCCTAAGAATTCTGCACAGTACGCTGGTTGCATTTTCATGTCTCAGCCACAGTAACTGGTAATGATTGCCCTGATCATCATTAACACCATTATTACAGCAATCACCACCATCACAATATAAATACGATCAGATGTAATCAATGCGGGCGTATGTGTGTGTGTGTCACTCCTCCCCTGTTCCCTGCAGCAGCGTGGGAATAATGGGTGTCTTTGTGAAAGTGATGCCCGGGGTGCACCCCTGCGACCTAGCAACATGCTGTAATCAGCGCGTGAGCAAAGCACACTCTCTCTCTCACACACACACACACACACACTCTCACAGACACACACGCACACTCTCACAGACACACACACACTCTCACAGACACACACACACACTCTCTCACACACACACACACACACTCTCTCACACACACTCACACACGCACACTCTCACAGACACACACACACACTCACACACGCACACTCTCACAGACACACACGCACACTCTCACAGACACACACACACTCTCACAGACACACACGCACACTCTCACAGACACACAGTCTCACAGACACGCACGCGCACACTCTCACAGACACACGCACTCTCACAGACATGCACACGCACACTCTCACAGACACACACACTCTCATAGACACGCACGCGCACACTCTCACAGACACACACACGCACACTCTCACAGACACACGCACTCTCACAGACACACACGCACACTCTCACAGACACATACACACACTCTCTCACACACACACACACACTCTCTCACACACACACACACACACAC
>JAOVYW010000084.1:7973631-7989402 GCA_025775045.1 Hiodon tergisus | reverse complement strand
CACACTCACACTCACAATCACACTCACACAATCACACACACAATCACACTCACAATCACACTCACACTCACACACACACTCACTCACACACACTCACTCACACAATCACACTCACACTCACTCACACACTCACTCACACACTCACTCACACACTCACTCACACTCACTCACTCACACTCACACACTCACTCACACAATCACACTCACACTCACACACTCACTCACACTCACACGCTCACTCACACAATCACACTCACTCACACACTCACTCACACTCACACACTCACTCACACACTCACTCACACACTCACACTCACTCACACTCACACAATCACACTCACACAATCACTCACACACTCACACACTCACTCACACACACAATCACACTCACAATCACACTCACACACTCACACTCACACACACTCACACACTCACTCACACTCACACACACTCACACAGACACACTCACACTCACTCACACACTCACTCACACTCACACAGACACACGCACACTCACTCACACACTCACTCACACACACACACTCACACAGACACACTCACACTCACTCACACACTCACTCACACACTCACTCACACACTCACACTCACTCACACTCTCACACACACTCACACACACACTCACTCTCACACACACACTCATACTCACACACACTCACTCACACACACACTCACACTCTCATACTCACACACTCACACTCACTCCCACACACACACTCACACTCACACTTACACACTCACACACTCACACACACACTCACACACTCACACACTCACACGACAGCCACAAGAATCCATGACACCAGCATAGTCAGTGGGGGGGGGGGGGGGTGTCACTGTGGATTAGCTGGCCTCCGGCTTCCGCTCTGGCACATCCTGCCGTAGGGTCTAGCAAGCAGAGTAAGAAGAGTGCTGAAGTCAACACATGGCACTCACAATGCACACAGAGCACCCCCCTTCACACCCTCAAACAGCAGCAAAAAGCCAACCTAGCAGAATTTTTCAGCGGTGTTTTCTTTTTCAATTTACTAGGATTTTTCCCTATTTGAGCAGTTTATTTGAGAATAAAAAACAGCATATGCAGCGAGGTCCCCTGAAAAGAATCATAAAAATGTAACTAAACCATTCAGGAACAACGGTCAGGAGGCTGTGGGATTCCACGTTGTTCTGTTGCCACGACAGCGGAATCTCTCTCTGCTTCTAAGTTCCAGTCAGACTTCCGCTTCAGGTGCGGAACTCCCAGCCCCCAAAGCGCCGCCATGTCCTTCCGCCCCTTGTCTCTGGCACCCCCGCCTCTCTCTCTGACGGGCTCTTCCTGAAGCTGAGAGGTGGCGTTGAGAGCGACCTCCGGAACCAAGCACACTGGCCCAGATTACATTTTAGGGGCAGGATTTTCCCCCTTCCGTTTCTGAGGCCAGGGAACCAGATGGATAGATGGTGAGAGCAAGGACACCTTCCATTGCTGGTTTAGGCAACTTCCCCCATCCAGTTTTTACTTTAAAGGGTCGTGCTACAGAGAATTTCCTAGTAATACTACGTTTTGACATATTATCCAGACGGGATAACATAACCCAAGTATACTGTAGTAGTTACTGTTAAATTATCCTATTAAGTGAACACACCAGTTAACAAACTTTCACCACTGCACCACCTGGTGTCCGTAGCAGAATTATAAAAGGGGACCGCTGGTCAGGATGCTCTCATGCTTGATGGGCGGACATCAGAGACACGGATAGAGAAACATGTGATCCGCCGAGAGTGGTAAATCCCCTATAAAATCCCAAAATGACATCACTGCCCTCGCCTCCTCATCCATTTCGCGCTCCCCCACATGACAAAACCCCTACATGCTATCACATATAAGTTTCGCTACAAAAACTCAACTTAATGTAAACTTTTACTCTTTTCACTTTTTCAAACGCTTATCCGAAATGATTTAGCCCCCCCTTCGCCCTCATATTCCCCTCCCTCCTCCCCTTTCCCACAATATCAGCTCAAATCCTTTGTTTGCTTATCCCTCTTTCCCTGTGTACCATCTCTTCCTCTTCCCATGCTACGCCGCCTTTCAACGCCCCACCTCCACTCCACTCCCTGCAACATTCCTGAGGCCTGGCAGAGAGAGCGAGAGAGACACACGCTCTTTGGAAAGAATGCGCCTGCAGGTGAAAAGGTGAAATATTGACTAGATGGGCATTTGCAATGCTAAGTCACTCTCACAAGGCAGTAAGCCTGTTAACTCGCAAACACGATCACGCCAGCCAACTCGCACAAACACAAGACAGACAAATACACGCACACACATACACACACACACTTTCCTGGACCTCTTCCCCTACCTGCGAGCTAAACGCTTGCTTGGCCACCCAACCCTTCCCAATTACACAGTGAACAGACACTCCCAATTACCCCAGGAAAGATGGATTCCTTCCTAGTCCCCCAGACGTCCAGTCTCCCACACAGCAGGGCTGGGCAAAAAGCCGGGCTCCTGCTACACCATCAGATTACCCCACCCCCGCAAATTAATTACACCATCAAATTAGAGAGATCCACTTTCACCATGGGTGCAGCAGGATGCTTTCAAAACCAAACAAAATGAGATGTCTGTCGCGGAAGCTCCCGGAGCTCGCGTGACTTATGTCTGGAAGGTGTGAGAACGCGCTCTGTGGTATTAAATGTCCTCTGGTATCTGCGTATGCCCGAGGATGCGTCAGGCGTTTCACTAATCTTCGCCTGAAACAACCACGTCCCGTGCCCATTCAGGGACACCTCTGGATCGACCTGCTTGCCTGAACAACTCGGTCTCTCCTTTACAACCACTCAACCTCAACATTTTTATGGTGAGAAGCTAATTCTAGTATTCACATCCGTTACCTTTTCAGTAGATTACAGAGGAAGGAAGGTTGCATGAGGAAAAAAACATTTTTAAGCAGAGCCTGAAAAGTTCATAATGATGTTTAAACTTCTAAGAGTGTCACATTAGGGCAAGGGGTGTCCACAGAGCCAAGACTAATATACATTTTCACATTTAAAATAATTTAGACAGCCACAAAAAACAAAAAAAGGGTTTTAAATGTGAATGTGGCACTGCTTCACGAGGACGAGGAAGGCATCGGAGATGACGGAGAACGAAACCAACGCTCACTGACACGCCCAAGTTAATGACTGCCCGGGCCACTCACTCACCACGCACTGTGGGACAGCGCTGACAAATTCACCACCCATCTCTCCCCCCCCCTCCCCTACAAACTACGGGTGCCACGGAGCCAAACAGCCAAACCTCCCTGTGGAAAACAAATGTGGCCATCTCATTCCAAGGCTCATTCGCTGGGGCTGCTGCAGACCACACAAGCCCGTCAGTTCATAGAGGGCCGCTCACATCGCACGTCGCACTCTGTGGTGCCCCAATGGCTGACGGGAAGGCTGCCTTGTTACGGGAATGTGTATAAAGTCAGGAGTCAGGTGTATAAAAGATCACCATTTCAGTTTGCGCAGTTACTCATCCCATTCCTCTTCCAAGAAGGACCATGACAAGACTTCCTCTCCAACCGCAGTATCGGTGCTGATCTTGACCACTCCCAATAGAACCACTCAGCCCTGCTGAACGGCAGGAGGCACGCCAATGCCCACAGAATAACAGCAGGAGAGAGAATGTCACCACCCATCCAATAAATCAGCTCGCTCTATCACTTCATCATCCAGCCTTTACCCCATTCTTTATGTACGATAGGAAACGGTGAACACACAGATGTTAGGTGACAACGAACGGAAGCTGGTGTACACACACACACACAAATATAGACACACACACATACACGCGCACACGCACGCACACACACACACACACACACACACACACAAATAGAGACACACACACACATACACGCGCACACGCACACACACACACACAAATATAGACACACACACACCGCACGCACGCACACACACACACACGCACACACACAAACACACGCACACACACACACACACGCACGCACACACACACGCACAGATAAAGACACACACACACTCATACTCACACACACACACACACACTCTACACACACACTCACACACACACACAAATATAGACACACACACACGCACACACACACACACTCTACACACACACTCACACACACACACACACACACACACACACAAATATAGACAGACACACACACGCACACGCACGCGCACACACGCACACACACACAAATATAGACACACACACACATACACACGCACACACACACACACACGCGCGCTCGCGCACACACACAGATAAAGACACACACACTCACACACACACACACACACTCTACACACACTCACACACACACACACACACACACACACACACACAAATACACACACACACACACGCACACGCACGCACACACACGCACACACACACATTTGTGTCCCCTGCTCTTTTCCCGCCAGCTCAGGTATCTCGGCAGTACCAGGATCCTCAGGTGAAGGTAAGCGGACCCCGGCAGGTCGCAGCAAGCCAAAGTCCTCAGTCATGCCTCCCACGCCCCACACCAGTGTTAATCCCTGAACCCTGAGAGTCACCACAAGGAGGGAAGGGGGAGCGAAACCAAATACAGGTCTAGGCCATGTAAAGAACAGAGAAAGCCAGCAGGACAAGGTGCCCGCATTCCCTGCACAATCAGGTAACGGGATGCTGGTCACCAGGACTATACTGAACCATTTCCCCTTCTTACTCCGGCAGAAAAATGAGTCAGGTCGACCACACTGGTAACTAACGGTAACTAACTGAGCGGTAACTAAACCGAATGGTGTGGAATTCAAGGCAGACATGCAACCTGTGTTTACTAAGGAGACTCAAAAAAATATATTGTACGCTACTTTGCCCTCAATATACCAATAACAAAACGACAAGGGCGTTTGTTACCACCATGTGAATTAACATGAACCCGTCTTCATTAAACCGAAGTACAAAAAAAAAGTTTTGCAAACTCCTACAGCAACTCAATTTTTTTTATCACAGACTTCAGCCCGCAGCTAGACCATCTACTCACATTTGCCAGCCATAGATTCCATCCGTTTTACTTAAAACGGAACTATCAACAGACATAAAAATAGTATCCAGAAAAACAACGAGCCAGCAGAGCACAAAAGCTTCTTTTGTAATCTAGAGCAAATGTAGATTAAACGTAATCTAATCTTCATCTCCACAGGGAGTATCTGATTGTGAACCTGAGGCAGGTAGGCATTTCTGCGCCAGCTAAAGAGCTGAGAGACGAGGGGATGAGCGCGGCGGCTCTCACCTTGGCAAACGTCGCCGGCGGCCTCGTACCCGGCCCGGCACTGGCACTGGCCAACGGGCACCACCCACTCGCCGTCAGCGGTGCAGTAGATCCGCGGCGGGTCTCGGCTCTCCGCGTCCTCCACGCACTTCCCGGCCACCTCCTTGAGCGAGGGACCCTCGCCGCCGGCCACCGTCTCGGGGAAGCTGGCTAGGCTCTGCACGGTGGCGGGGCAGGCCTTGTAGTAGACGCGCACGGACAACAGCGCCACGCAGCCCCCTAAGTCCTGAAAGGCCAGGTAGAAGCCCTTCCGCGAGAGCGGCCCCACCACCCGAGTCTCGGTGTTGACCCGCGGTGGGCCTCGGCCCCGGGTAATCTCGTCGGGCGCCACCGTGGCCACCTTCCGGAACTGGCCCTTGCGGAAGCTGGTGCCCACGTCGGCGTCGGCCTCGCTGTAGTAGAAGTTGAAGGTCTCCTTGCAGGTGAGCGAGGCCCCGCCGAAGGAGTTGCAGTCGCGTACCACAAACTGCAGCTCCACGAAGACGCGGGCGGCGGCAGGCCGGCGCTGGATAAAGGTGGTGCGCACCCAGTTGTCCTGGTCTGCCTCTTCCACGTTGCACACGGAGTAGGCGTAGAACAGAGAGCCGTTCACCACCGTCTGGGAGATTTCCCACTGCAGACATGGGGGTCAGAGGCAGAGAAACAATGAGCAAGGAAAGAGATGGAGTGAAGGAGGAAGAGATAGAGAGAGGGAGACGGCCCCAAAGCCAATTAAAACAAGGTCGGAAAATGAATGGTGAAAAGGGGTCTCCCTGCACATCCTGCAAACCAGACAGACTCTGCGATGGGGATCTGGGCTTAGTTGCAGGCGGGTTCAACGTGTGGGGTTTCGTGTGTGTGTCTGTGTGTGTGTGAGGGGGGGTTTGCGGACAGAGGCACTGCTGTGGACGACACGCAGCCGATTAAATCACCACACTGGTTTTATATGAATTCAATAAAACAGACATTAGAGAAAGCCATGCTGAGCCAAGTACCAATGGAACAATAGCAAGTTTGAACAGTCCAAAACCAACTTAAACAGCAACTTTAAATAGTAAATGTGTCACAATTATAGAGGCAACAGTCACATATACAGCTGAACAACTAGCAGCACAAGAAACCGTGGAAAACTTCAAATCTCCATGGAAACTCCTTGTGAACCTGTATTGTTTAGGCCCTGTGAGTCAGTCTTTAACTGGCTATTCACAGATAATTATTGCCCAGATCTGCAGCACTTATGCCACTTAAGACGCCAAGTGAGGCAACGTAGAGGTATGAGGAGAAACCAGAGGTTTCTGAAGGAAAAAGTGGAGACACCAAATTTACTCCCGTTGTACACTGCTGCAGCCATCGGTGCACATCCACCAGGGCTGAAGCTGAAATGACCAGAACGTAACTTCTCTCCACTTCCGCTCAATATAGCAGCCTGTTCCACCGCCCCCTCCCTCCGCTCCACAAACACCCGGGGTGGCACTCTACTCTCTCTCCTGTCCCACCGGGGCCACTTGAGCTAACAACCTCAGATCAGTTCTGTATTGACAGCACAGAGGGGCCCCGTGAGGGGACTTGAGTTTCCCCCAAATCTCCACACCTTTGATCAGCAAACGACAAGACACCAGAAGTGGACCGTCGGGCTTACAACAGGATTACTGAGAGGCAAGAGAAGGTATTCGCATGACCTGGCTTAACTCTGCGACTGAGCGTGGTGTGGACTAGATCTAAAGCGACTACAGATTAAGGAACAAGCAAAAACGATCAATGACAACAAAGCTGATTATAATAAAGGGATCATTATCAATATGGTCCAGCTGGAGTGGAGAAACACTTCTGTAAATTCTCACCCCGACAAAGACAACGTGTCCACCACCACTACCAGAAAACTACGGATTTAAATGTGAAACTACATAATGCACCCATTCTCTCTCCCACACACACCCTGGTAAAGATTCCAGAGTGGGACACGTCCTGGCATGCCTAACACTGGACTCTGACCCATACCATTGCACTGCTTCAGGGAACGCCTTTGACAGGACAGGATCCGCTCACCAGATGCCCCAGATTAGCACTCAGACGGAAATGGGCCTTCTTCACACAAAGGGAAAGCACTTTAAATTGTGTAACATGCAAACACAAACGTTGTCCCACGCACTGGCGAGAGAAAAGACATTCTGGGATTAAACGAGGATCAGACTTTGGTAAACAAATGAGCGGTCTAGGTTTTTCTCTTATTCTAAACAATACTGACTATATTAAATTAATATAATTTTTAGTATAATAAAAAAACTAAAATGCCACCAAACCGGCTGTGATTGGCCTGTGAGATCGCTAATTTCCCATAAAGACATACAGACGCATTTGGTGACACCATTGCTTTAGTTCCTGCATTCACATTCTCCAGACAAAGACAGAAACCCCAGAGGGGCAAGCTGCAGCTTGCCGGTGCAAAACGGTGGCACTGGGGTGGCTGGTGATCTTCCTCAGTTAAGTAGAAGGGCGGTCTCTTTCCCCTCGAATCAGGGGTGTCTATGTCAGCCCCCACCCCACAGGCCAGAGAAAGACAGACAGACAGACAGGCACCCAGATCCCTAGGATTGCCCCAGTGCTCACCCCTTGTTCATAGGGCCAGGTCAGCCAGCCCAGTTCTGCTCCCGAGTCTCTCATATCCAGAAGCACTTCTGTGGGCAGAAAGTAAGGAAAAGATTCAGATACCTTGCATAATATCGGACTCTACTTTGCATACCGAAAGCTGTAAAATTCGAATAATCGTTGATATAATCATATGAAAATGAGGGGGGAATCAGTAATTGTGCCACGGAAAAATTGTCAATGTTTGCCTTTCCATTTCGAAACATTTGTTCGGCTTTTTAAATTCAGGCTTTTTAAAAAGCCTCCAAAGTGACTTGAATGACAAGCCTGAAAATTTCCCATAAAGACTTGGCAGCATAAAAATATTGTTATCCTGTAATACGGTGACTAAAGTGAAAGACAATTGGAAAAAACAAACATGCAAAGCATCTTCCCCGCATCCCTGCTGCTGACTGGCCAACACTGGTCCTTTTCTCTGGCGGAGTGTCTGTTCATTGGCCGCTTTGCCACGGAGGACACATTAGCGTTACTTACTGACACACTAATCAGATCGAATGTTAAGATTAGCAGATAAGCTCGTGGTACTAAAAGAATGCTATGGCATACAGTCCTTGCCAAAAGCTTTGTATGCTCCACTCTTAGACACATACTTAGGGTTACATAAATAAGGAAAATACTACTTTAGTTAAATGTCGATGCCAGGTGGTAAAAGTAATAGAAAAGTGATAGAAGATACAATTTATACAATTTTATGCAGATTATGCTCATATGTATGTGTGAATTATGCATGTAGTGTGTGTAACATATGTTAAAAAATTTAAAAGCGAGTGTAGACCATATGCCACATGTGAGCGGGTGTTTTCCACGACACAATCAAAAGACTCTGATGGTCAACCTTTTACAAAATATATATATATATTTGAAAAAGAAAGCGTAATGGGTTCTTCACAGTCGAGCAATGGGACGTAAGCATCGCAATGGGTGCAGATAAATCGCTTTCGGATATCTCTAACGTGGTAAGTGAGCACGCGATAGGAGGTGACTGATTGGAACAGACAGAATTCAATTAGGCATGCATGTCTTAAAACGCCGTGTCAGCTGCGAGCGACTGGGAAACGATAAAAAAAAACATACATAATTGCCCCTTATCACTCTACAAAGTGGAAAGGTAACGTAGATGATTTGGCTTTAAGACGTGAACAGCGTTGAGAGGGTCACATTCCGACCAGGCAGTTAAAGAGCTATCAGCGAGGAATCCTTTCTAGAACTTTATGACCACATCAAATTATAGGGCTAGCTTATACCAAACTGCGACTCTATTGGCATTTCTGGTCCCTCGCGCAACAGTCCAAAGTCATTTCACTATACAAAACAGCCTGTCATAAAATAATCACCCTGTTTATAGATCACCTCCTGTTCTTAGAATACTGTGAAAGGCAACGGCAGGACGATCAAATTTTCATTGTAGGGTATACAGTCTCGCTAAATTTAACTTCAACCCTGCGTGAGGAAACAAAAAAAGTTATCTACGGAGATGTAAAAAGTCTCATATTGAATGCATTTCAAAATCTATTAGCAGGTTCGCTGACCTAAGCATTTTATAAATTGTCATAAACAACCATTGTGGCCGTTCCAGTCGCAAATTAATTTTTTGAGCCGTCTTGTCATCTCGAATTAAACTTCGTTGATAGTTTAAATTTAAATATATACATGTATAAAAGTACCGGAAGAAGGATATTTCTGCGACAAGACACTACAGTCAGTCTAATGTATGACTTTTTTATGAAAGTCGTAAAATATTATTTAAAAATATGAATGTAATATAAATATGGATTTTAAAATTTTACATGTGAGCAATTCTGTCACTGGTAACTGCAAATCACTTGAGCAAAATACATATAATGCGTTCTGCAATGGAAGCAAAGAATTCCAACTCAGACTTGTGACCATTTTGGCAAAAGAAAGTCCCACAAGCACAAATTGTACTATAATAATTTCAAGTGCGGTTTTAGTAGCCTACCACTGACAAATCGGAGTCGATCACAGAGAAGAAACCGTCGAAACATGGGCAACCTGAATTTTATAACACAATTCATGGATTTATACATTGGCCGAAGTCACAATTCGTTTATTTAACCATTGACACCATATTTACCAACGTACAGCCTACTTTATGTTTAATATTGTGTGGTAACAATACACACGTGTGTATTTATTAAGAAACTGAAAAAACGAGCAAGCATCAAACTAAATATTATTTTTCCATGCGGTTTTCAGTAGCACACACGCAATCGTTTGCGTATCGATTTGCGATACCATAAACGATACCACTTGATCAGTAAGAAACAGACAATGTTTGCAATGACATGTGGTTGACATTCCTTCATTATTAAAAAGGAGCACGGTAGCGTTAGCGTTTCATTGCATTTAAAATAATCCCAGTCCAAGAAAAGTGCAATGAAGTGCCAACTGCGAGTGCAAATGTTTAATGCACGGACCCAAGAAGCCCATCAAGCCAACCCTGTTATCGGTGTTCTTCACATACCATGTGGTCAAGCAACCTGGGTTTTTTGCTAGTAAGTCCATATTTCGAAGAGTTCAAAGGGAAATAAATTGCTCTTACCTTCTTTAGTTTGTAGACTTATAAATACATGGTTAATAAATACAACCAAAAACAAGTGTCGCTTAATCCGATGGCAATCCATTACTTCGGGTTCCTGTGACTAGTTAAACTGTGTTATAATCGATCAGATATCCCAACGCCGACCTAACGTGGAATTAACTGGTGTGTATGAGTCTCGCCTTTTACCAGACCCCGAGGTCTCATTGAGAATAGTCAACCACGCCTATTGGAATGTGAGCACATTCCATATATGGCATGAAGGCGGAGTGGAGTTGCGTGAAAAGGCGAGAAAAGCACTACCTGTGGAGAGGGCGACCGCTCCACAGTTCCACCTCCTCATTGCGGTAAAAAAAAAAAAAAAAAATGGTGTTAATGACGTCTAAATGTAGTAACCGATTTAGTTTTTTGCTGGGTATGAATAAAAGTTTTGACTTTCTTAACAGAGTTAAATGCACACTATTTATTTTATTTCTTGGAGTGTCTAAAATACATCTAAAATTGTACAGATGACTTTGACCATACATTTAAATGTATTTTAAAATCATCCAGTTTCACTAGAATATAATTGTCTATCCATTTGGGGTTCAAATGAAAATGGGAGTGCTGGGAGAAAGTAAAGTTCTAGGGGAGCTTTGTCAAATTAATTAATTCATCTATTTATTTTGTTCATTGAACTATTCAAATTGTCTACTAAATTTTAGGCTCAGATAAACATTAAAGTCAAAGACAAAATAATTATTATTTTTTTACAGTCAGAAGGTTTAATTTGTCTTTCATTTCCATCTTCTGTTGAAAATGGGTCTAATGTTCTGTTAAGCGTAGCCTACCATTCCACAGGGTCGGTTAAATTAATTCACTTAAGAGTATGCCTAAGCCCAGCCCAGCTAACCACCAGTTATTCCCACGAGGGCGGGACATGGGGGTCGAGGGGGAGGGCACTTCAGTATGAATGTATGACTACTAATGAGAGAGGTTTAAAAGAGGGGGTGTTCAAACTCTGGGTATACATTTTTGGATGGGAAAAAAAAACCTAAACCATTGCTTAGCAACTCTTGCTGGAAGGAATTCTAGAGTCAAGTTCCTTTTGTCCTGGGGCTCCCACTTCAATAGCTGAGGCTCTTGAGCTGAGAGGCAAACACACCAAGTCACCCTCACAAAGCCACACAAAGGAACCGGTCAGTAAAATCATTCGTTGGTCAGAAACACCTCATGTGCCATGTGCTCTGAATAGATATCATGTCCCCGGTGCATATATACATGGCACATGCTGTGAGAGATATGTCAGTCTTGAAAACACGTGTACGCTCACACTCCTCAGTCTCTCTGTTGCTCCAAATTATTTACAGATCCCAGAGAGGTCAGAGTCCGGTTTTACTCGTGTCATTTCTTTCGTTATTGAGTTCCTTTTCCGGCCCTCTTGATTATGCAAACAATGAGGCATAAATATGAGACTGAGATGCAACACAGCTTGGCTACACTGGTGACAGAGGCACAGCGGGACTATCAAGAGGCAGTGTATGCATCAGGGCATGGTTTTTGTGATCCAGAGACCGGCTGAGATTTCCATGAACACTTGCATGAGACGTGGTGAAGTACTCCTTTGCTTGTTAGTCGTGTTTAAAACTGATGAAATGCATCAACTCCAATGTCCTAATAGTCACAAATCGTCCTGCTGTCACCAATCAACAGCCCTTGAAGCGCTTTATACCTTTATAAAGTACATATGCCCGAGGCAAATGTGGGAGTCTTTTGGGAGCCCTCTTAGTGGAATAAAATACAGAATTTTAATCTAAAACAGCGTGCACAGGCAATTCACACAACGTGGATGTGTATTCAACAGATTCCTAACAGGCTACGTGTCGATGAGATAAGGATGTCACAACTAACTCAAAAATGCATAACTATGCCTACATTGCTGACCATTTCTGCTGTTTTCTATTCAACATGGCTTACCCTGCATATTTTTTATCGAATCCACCCCGAGACAAACTACTGCCGACACGCACAAAGTATGTCACACACAAACATCGAAACATAAACTGCACACTGCGATTGATCAATTGTGAGAAAGCATATGGCCATTTCAGTTAATAATTTAAGGTTATGCTTGTATCATAGACGCAGAGTCATTCCATATATCTCACTGGGTGTTGAAGTTTTTAGTTATCTTTTTTTCACACTTACATTTGAAGCCGTGAAAGACACATCATGAAATACTTCCACTATATCAAAGTTCTGGTATAACTTTTAAACTTTTAAAAAGGGATTCCTTGATAGATAAAAGGGGAGGGAGGGAATCATTTTAACTTCGGAATGCTCAAATAATTTTGCTGCTGCTGCGGCTGGCTTGGGCCCTCCTTATATGTGAGGACTGGAGCCCTTCTAGCTTGTTGGGTTAATACGGCCCTGCGCGTGTGGTGTTGGGACTCGCAGAGACGAGCTGAGATGCAATGGCAGTAATAGCAGTGTTGCCAAAGAACAGAAATGATTAAGTGATTACACGTGATTGCTGAGGCTTTGCGATTTAATTACTCTAGTTCGGTCAGAGCACTAGAGCCATGGAAAGTGGAACACGTGTTTGTGCTTGATTGCTGCCGAGAACGATCGGGCCTGAAGTAAATGAGCAAGCAGGGGTCTGATGGTAACGTTGCATTTATCCACAACAACTTGGCTGTTGTTAGTAGATTTTCTATCTACTTCTTAATTAGCTAAATACTGATGAATGCGGTGAGCATGTCTGGCTGTTGGTGAGTTTTGCAGTAACCATTGGAGGGCTAGCGCAGGTGACCGTATCTTTCCGCTCATTGGGGGTAGGTGGTGCCTCATGGGAAATTGTGTTCTTTAAGACATGGAAAAAGTAACGTTAGCTTTGATCACATGGTATATAACCGTTTCTCCACCATTTCTCCACAACTTCAATCCTCCTGGATTAAAAAAGACATCCCAGTGAAGTTGTTTTAAACGTAAGTTGCTGAAAACTCTTTTTTGTGAGCTCCGGGGTTACAGGGCTGCGGCTGTTTTTCTTTCTTTTTAAATGTGGACAGAGACAAAAAAAAAAAAAAAACACAGGCATGTATAATAAAGGCTACATCACAGAAAACCCAATGAGCCACTCAAAGATTTCGGTTTTCTTGTCCCCAACCCCCCCGCTAACCACTTGCGCAGCTGAATTTATAACAGCCGAACTGGCACTTAATTAAAACTGAAAACAATTAAACAATTACCACAGACAAAATGTTAAGATAAAGTCTATCTGGTGAAGGGGTTCTCATTCTCTTGTTTATACTGTCTCATTGCCGTCTTGCAGTAGAACGGTCTCTTTAGAGGTCTGGAAGTTTTCAAAGAGCTGCGTAGCGTCCGCGGCTCAATAGGAGAGGGCCATTAGAACGGAGCATTGAGCTGGGCCTCACCTCCATAGCCAGGCCCTGAAGGAGAAGTGGGGTCTCTTGGCCCTGGCTACAGGAGCCCCAACCCCCTTGCTCATCAGGCTTCCTGTGCCTCGTGGCTCCACGTCCACAGAGGCGTTTCTGCAGGGTGTGAGGCAGCTGAGGAGCGGGTAGAGGTGCTCAGGGTTTCATAAGGGTCGTTAAACTCGAGGGCCCCTCACACTTACACACCCTTCTTTCACACACGCCACTCACCAGAGAATGGACCCAATGAGTGCAGCATAACTCTCGTTTGAAGGTCTTTTTTAATTAAACTTGTGTTGTATCTAGATTAAATGTGTTGTTGCCGACTAGATCTGTCCACTGGCTATGCATTCATGTAAGCTCCAGTTTTTCCTGGGACACTCAGTCTTTGTAGCTTCAGTTTCCAGCTCACACATACACACACCATAATAACTTTTGGGTCCAAAATAACTGGTTAGCTGCGGTTACAGTTGCCTGGCTACGGTTTCGGGGACACATGGCCGAGACCAACCACTTCAAAGGGTTTACGGTACCACTTGACACCACACAGAGGTATGTAGTGTAACATCTGTGCTTCACCATACGGGTTCCGGATCCAGACCAACATCTTAAAAATTGATTTTCCCATGAGGCAGATTAAGCAAATCTACTATACAAAAATATAGTATTGTTGTTGTTGTTGTAAGTGAATATGTAATAATTATCAATCCATTTTTTGAACTGTCAGTTGTGAACCAAAAAAACCCCCCAAAAACAACCAAAACAAGTTTTTTTAAAATATATTCTGAATGTACATTTTAAAACATTTAGCGATTTTGTGTTTCAGTAAATAGGTGTTTCTGGACTCAACAAGTTTTGCCACTGCATTGCCTGGCCTGTAGTTTTGCTTCACCTGTAGCTCCACTATTTAAATTGTTGGTTATTTGCAAACAAGGCATAACACCTGGCAGAAAGGTTGGGCTTGGCATCTGCTATTAACCTACTTCCTATTGAAGTCAGTTTGAAAACGTGTCTCTATTCTCCAGATCACCGCAAAGTCCCAGCGAAGCCCAGTGGACATTCTGATGAGATTCCCCATCACAGATGGCTGGCTGAAAAGTCCAGGCCAGGAAATGAGGCATGCCATTCTGAAAGGTACTGACAATTCCTTCATCTTAAATTAAGGGTTAGGGTTAGGGAGACAATAGGGATACGGATTGCCAGACAGTCCCTTGTTAGGAATGTTTGTTCCACTTCCTTTAACATGTAAAAGTCCCAGATCTGCAGAGACGGTTCATGGTCACTATATATACAGTGAAAAGGTTGAACAAGTACTTGTTACTCAAGAGCCCTTTCGAAGAACATTTCTAATGGTCTTCCAGGGCTCTCCGAAGTTTTGGGACTGTTTGAAATTCTGAGGAAACAGAAAAAAATAAGTCATTAGACAAATGTAAGATTCTGTTTCTCTGAATTTTAAATTTAGGTACAATGATAAATGGAAAGATCTGTATAAAGATAACAAGCGTTCCCCAGTGTGGTTTAGTAACTGATAATGTAGACTTTGGAGACGTAGCTTTGTGTAGGGTGGAGAAAGGGCAAGATAAGGAGGGGCCAGGCAACATAAACATAGAAACAAATGTAGCCATGGCAACATGATCAATCTGCTCACCATTTCCTCTACTCAGCTGGCCTCGGTTTCTCCTTTGTGTCTCCATGTTTCTGCCCTGTGTCTCCATGTTTCTCCTCTGTGTCTCCATGTTTCTGCCCTGTGTCTCCATGTTTCTGCCCTGTGTCTCCATGTTTCTGCCCTGTGTCTCCATGTTTCTCCTCTGTGTCTCCATGT
>JAOVYW010000084.1:7832395-7844661 GCA_025775045.1 Hiodon tergisus | reverse complement strand
GCGGTCCTGTAGCCGGTGCTGTAACCAGTGTGCTGCGGTGTGGTGCTGTAACCGGCGTGGTGCGGTGCTGTAACCGGTGCGCAGGCCCCAAAAGAGGAAATTACCCAGAAAAGGGAAGACTGCCAACTCGCCCAAATGGTCCTGTTCCTCCCCACCCAAAAAACGAGTCATCGGCATTTAGGCAAGCGTTTGGGCATTAAAAAACATCAAAGGTAACCCGTATGGACATTTTTAGAATACTTGCTAATAATGATTATTTAGCTTTTTATAAATTTGTGGATTACAGTTGAGTTTCAGTGGTTTAACAATTTTGCAATGCCATATTTTGGCCATCAGGCTGGTGGTCGACATGATCAGCGCGTTTCTTGCGCATTTTGAGATCAAGTTTATTTTTGGTTTGAGGAAGAAAACTTAACTTAAAAGAGCACTTCTTCTTTATTGGACAGAATTTACTTTTATCGTGAGCAGACTAGTTTGCTTATCTTGTGCCACCATACCCCCCCCTCCACCCCAGAACTTCCTGCGCTGTCAGAACAACAAGAATAACTACAACCTGGTGTGCGAGACCCTGCAGTTTCTGGACTGCATCTGCGGCAGCACCACGGGGGGGCTGGGTCTGCTGGGCCTCTACATCAACGACAAGAACGTGGCGCTCATCAACCAGACGGTGGAGAGCCTCACCGAATACTGCCAAGGCCCCTGCCACGAGAACCAGGTCAACATCGCGCTGTCGCGTTCTGTAATGGAGGGTAGCTGATGTCCGCTCAATGTCCTCTATTCATTACGGCAGGGGTTTGTGCAGTGACCGATCTCTGGCTAACTGTAAAAATTGGAGAGGCGTTTCCTCACCTGCCAGTATGGTTGTCTTTCCATTGGGCTTTGCAATCTAAGTGAGGCTTTTTCGGGGGCGTCCGGTTGTCTGTTGCTCTAATAGCACAGGTGTCTTTCCCGTGGGAGATTTTATGTGGCACTCAACGCTCCTTCTGCCGCCCAGTAGAACTGCATCGCCACTCACGAGTCGAACGGCATTGACATCATCATCGCCCTGATCCTTAATGACATCAACCCCCTGGGGAAAAAGAGGATGGACCTGGTGCTGGAGCTTAAAGTGAGTGCCTCCACCTGTCTGTGCCAGAAGTCCACCTTACCTTCTGAACTCGTCTGGGCCTGGAGGATACGTTCATCTCTGTCCGTCTTTCACGGCCAAAACACACACAACGCACAATACCACAGACTTTGACCCTTAGAGATTGCTCATATTTAGTTTGTAATGAAGAAAAGAAGCCAACATGAAAGAAACGGTTGTTGTTGGGACAGGGATGTGGTAATCATTTCCAGCTTTAAAAGGTCATGTTCTGTACACAGTTAAAATTTCATTAGACATGTTTCACCAGAAGGTGTGTGTGTGTGTGTGTGTGTGTGTGTGAGATCTTTTACGTTGTCTTTTACTGTGTGTTTTCTCTCTTTTAGAACAATGCCTCCAAACTGCTGCTGGCCATCATGGAGAGTCGCCATGACAGCGAGAATGCAGAGCGAATTCTCTACAACATGAGACCCAGGGAGCTGGTAAGTTCTGCAGAGACTTCGGCTGAGAGCTGAAGTCCAAGGGTGATCGGCCTGATCCTAAAAAAAGGGAAGTTTCTTCTAAGAACTTTGGTCTGCTCCAAACACGCTCTCGATTTTTGACAAGCACCTCCAGTCACTCGCCGAGAAGATTTTGTGAGCGGGGCATGCCACCTCATACCTTCACCGCCCGCGCCAGGGTTTGAGTCACCCTCTTCGTCATCGTCTTCGTTATCACCGTCCGTTTCTCGCCGCGCTCTCGGTTGCATCTGCTTCAGCCAAGAATACCTCGCTGGGCGTCACGTATGAAGATTCAAACTCAAGGGCGTCAGATTTTGGCCCAAAGAAATCCTCCTACACTCCTTCCCACGGGTGTTTGGGTTTGTTTTAGTTTTTAAATCTTTGGTATTGGTATTCGATATCTTTGGTATTTGGCTCTGGTAGTTGAAGTTCTTGTAACTCCACTTGACATGTATGGCTGTGCTGCTTGTATTGCCTTTGGTTGGCAGATCCTCAATGCGCGGACGCTGTCACAGCGAAGGGTGCTCACGGAGTGCCTTGAACACGCGGACCAACTGAGCCGTAAACCTCGCGGGGCCTCTCGGGTACCGCTGTCCCAGACACCCAATGCGCGGCGTCTCTGAAAGCGTGGGTCTCCTGGCACCTCTCTGCAGGTGGAGGTGATCAAGAAGGCCTTCCTGCAAGGGGAGGTGGAGTTTGAGGATCCCGAGGACGAGGAGGAGAGTGGGGAGGACCACGCCGCGTCGCCCCGGAACGTGGGCCACAACATTTACATCCTCGCCCACCAGGTACGCTGCTCAGTGTGGGTCGCTGTAGGCGGGCTGAGAGGAACAGACTTCCATGATGAGGCAGCAGCTGAGTGCCTGGTGCCAGAGTCTCCCCAGGCAGGGACAGCAGACACTTCTATCAGCAACCCACAATACGCTGGTTTCAGGTGACGTCGGTCCAGTCCTGCTCCCCCCTCAGAAATTCTCTGTGGACCTTAGAAACCAATAGGTGGTGGGGAGGAGATTCAGTCAAGCACCATGACAGACAGGGGAAGCTCTCTTGATGTAAATAGTCGGAGGAAAGTACCTTCTGTAGTGTATGGGGAAAGCGCGTGTGCATATATAGATATGTATTCCCACACTTGTATGTGAAGATTTTATCTGCCGACTTGCCTTAAAAATGGATTCTCTTGTAAAAAAATTTTTTGTTAAAGGTTAAAGCTGTTCAAACGGAGAAACCACCTGTCTCAGATCAGTATTAACGTTCCCTCTAAAACATTTACGTGTGATTTGTTTTTTCACTCCTCGCTTATTCGTGAAGATTATCGATCTGGCCCCTTTACTCAAGGCATTTTTTTATATCAACAGAATAAAAATACAGAACCAGAGGCTGCGAGAAACCGCAAATGGCAACCAGCAAAAACCCTAGGAAGAGGGGGGGAAAAAACACACTGAGGTTTCCCATACGTCGGTTAGACCTAGTGACCTAAATAATTCAGACTGACAGCTCAGTTACATGTCACGGTTACCAGCACGGGACACGTTTCCTCTGCATGGTTCAGTTTTGGGTTCCCGAGTTTACATTCAGCACGTGCAAAAGTGCGCCAGGCCGTGTCAATTATGCTGATATGCTGTAGGTCGCACCGAGCAGGCTCGCGCCTTAGGGAGACGTGGTGTGTTTCTACCTTCAGGACCTCAGGACAGGAAGCATGCCCTTCCGTTAACCAAAATAGTCTCACTCCGGAAAATATCCCGGGCCTTAGCCACTGAACCAAACGGCCAACAACCCTCCTCTTCCTGGGGCGTGCTGCTCAGGAGAGTTTAACCCATTTGTCACAACAAAGGGCTGAGCGCTTCCTGAAATAGTAGCTTGTGTTTAGTTAGGCAGTGCCTACCACATTCTCATGGGAAGTGGCTTAAACTATCACATCGCATGTGGGATTAAAGAAAAACAACATAAAAGTTTCCTTTGGTTTCTCTATACGTCTGTTTAAGATGTAACGGTGGTGTTTTAAAGCCACGCGCGTCACCTTGGGAGCTAGTCTTTCCTCATCAGCGGTGACGTGGCTCCACCTTTGAGTCGTATGCTGCGTGGTCTCACTTTGATCCCCCGTCCCGCGTCCCCTCCGCTTTCCTTTCACCCTCTTCCTGTTCCCTAGCTGGCACGTCACAACAAGGAGCTGCAGGGCATGTTGAAACCGGGCGGTGCCAACGGGGAGGGGGACGAGGCCCTGGAGTTCTACGCTAAGCACACGGCCCAGATCGAGGTCAGTGCGCCTAGCTCCTCCTCTTACACTTTGTCACCATGTCGCACTTTTGGACGAGTTGTGGCTCTCCTCTGTTTGCTTTTTTTAGTTGTTTTGGTTTTTCTGCTGGCTAGGCCCGTTGCTACGGCTAACCTGGCCTCACGTAAACAAACTCGATTACCACGTTATCGCTGGCGTAGCCCTCCTCTTAACTAGGTATGCAGTGTAATGTTGTTGTTCAGGGCTGCTTCTGAAACCGTTCTGCTTTACCTAGATTCATTTGTTTCTTTCCATTTAAAAATAAAAATCTGTCATATTTACTTATTACTCTGTCATGGTCATGTGATCGGAAAACCTTCTCTCTGCACATAGGTGTGAAAGCGACCTCTGTGGCAGGATGCAGGGCACAGCACATAGTAGTGAGTGTACAGCTGTATGGTTTTGCAGGACACTTTGGGGTTACACTCCGCTACCCAAAATGTTCTCTCCTGCCTTGTCCGTAAATGCCGTCAGTGGCTGAAAAGATGACTACGTGTTAAAAAAAAAAACGACTATAGCCAGTGGAAAACTCCGAGAGGTTGAATCGATGTTGGCTACTGACTAATTTAACGAAGCGATGTTCGACGTGCCAAACGCGCTCCAGTTCCGTCCTCCGTCGGTGACGGGTGTTGTCAGTCTGGAGCATCGCCTGCACTTCAGTGGGGGCATTCTGGACTTTCCAGCAGTTTGACGGTTTTGCTTCCACAGGCTGAATGCTCCCGCATTGTTTCGAATAGGGGAAGTACAGCTGCTGCCTCTTACACGTCTTTAAATGGTCCCGGGCCATTTCTGGTGAAACAAAACCATACTCACAACCGATCCTTTTCAAAGGCCAGGAGAGGCTTTGAAAGCGCGTCGGTTTCACACCTTCGGTTGCTCGTGCTAGGTTCTCGAATGTGTCACAGCTCTGACTTTGACCTATCGGCTCCTGTGATGTTATTGTAATTGTTGTTAGCGCAGCTGTGGCTAAACGGAAGCCTGATTCAGGGCCTACGTGCATCACCTTTGAGGGCCTTCGAGGCCCCGCAAGGCCCTGCAACTCAGTGACCCAGGCTCCGGTTGCGTGCAGATTGTGCGTCAGGACCGCACCATGGAGGAGATCGTCTTCCCCGTGCCCAACATCTGCGAGTTCCTCACCGTCGAGTCCAAGCTGCGTGTGTATTATACCACGGAGCGCGACGAGCAGGGCAGCAAGATCAACGACTTTTTCCTGCGCGCCGAGGACCTCTTCAACGAGATGAACTGGCAGAAGAAGCTACGAGGTAACTGGGTTATTTGTGACGCATGTTGGCAGCCCGAGAGCCGCCGCCTCCCTCCTTGGTCTCCTAGCTGCGACCCACTGGTCCTCAGACCACCCCCCCCCGATCCCCTGGGTGATGTGAAAATTGGATTCCTTGCATGTTAAGACATTATATGAAGTTAAGATTTTGATGATTTTGGGTAACCTTATGTTATGTCCAGGGGAGCCATATCTTGTCCAGCGACCGGATAACTGGTCTTGCTTATCTCACACGATCGTGCTTGTGAAGAATCAGCCAGGTCGTAGAGTGTTATTTAGACCGATGTGATATGGGTAAGGTGTAATAATGGAGAGCCCAGAAAAGTGTGATTACTGGCAAACTGTTATTCACAAGGATTTCAGCAAAGGAGATGATCCCATTTAAAGCCCAGCGGGGATCAGAGATCAGCTCCTGTGCCCTAGGAGATTGTTTGTATAGGCCTGGAGTAAATATGACCTCTGATCGCAGAGCCCCATTAACCTACTTCCTGTTTGCTCTGCTCTATAGTGAGAGAACCAGAGTGTGTGGTGCTATGGGCGGCGGGTGATAAACAAGTTTCTGTGTGTGTGTGGTCATTCGTTGAATGTGCGTGTTTGTGTGAGAGCGTGTGTCTGTGTTGGCGTGCGTGTGTGGTCATTCGTTGAATGTGCGTGTCTGTGTTTGCGTGTGTCTGTGTTTCTCCAGTCGACACCAACGGAAGTTGTTCTAAGTCAGACTTTATCGCAAGAGCGGCGCGTTCTGTTTTTATTTACGCCTTTGCTTTAGACGTGATTTTGGGTAGATTAAAAGACCCAAAATCCTGTCAACTGTAATCTTCTGTTCTTCTGTGCATTTTCCAGTCATTATGTCTGAGCTGACAAGGCCTCTGCTGATATGGCATTACAGAAATGGGCCTGCGTGTTTTTTAAACATTTTTCTCAATGGGACCGCTTGCCGCCGTCACTCGGCAGGAGGGAGTTTCCTCCACATGGAGGCCCTTGTTATCAGAATGAATCAGAACTGAGAGTCGCAGTCACCAGAGAACGACGCCTTCTGTCTGCGTACGAGAGCGAAAAGTCCCCTTTCCCGTTTCCTCTTTTCCAGTTTAACAGAACTATCTAGCAGTCCCAAAAACAGCTCCCCTCTAAAACTGACACCACGCTAGAGAACAGTTTGGGTCTGTTTATTTGAATCGATAGGAGAAAAAAAGCTTCCCTAGTTGCAGCAAATGACGGTGTTTTTTTTTGTTGTTGTTGGGGGACATGTGAGGCTTACTTACTCTCTAACCCCTCTCCAGCCCAGCCTGTCCTGTATTGGTGCTCACGCAACATGTCCTTCTGGAGCAACATCTCCTTCAACTTGGCCGTGCTGATGAACCTGCTGGTGGCTTTCTTCTACCCCCTGGAGGGGGTGCGCGGGGGTGAGTGGGAGCCCGTCACCCGGGCTGGCCGCTGATGTGCCTGCGTGATGTCATCTGTAACCCTCTCCTCGGGTATAAGGACTTCTTGGCAGTGGCTATAGTCAGGGACACTAAACCCTTCTTTGGATTTGCAGGTCAAACAGTACTGTGCTTTGCATAGACTTGCTGTTGTCGCTAGGGTCATGTAGCTTTTTGTAGCCACAATTGCTTTTTCCAACTTACGGAAAATATAGAACAAAAGAAAAGAAACGAGTTACTTCCCTTTCAAATGTGAAATGTGAACCATCATCAATGGGTTATTTCCCAAAGAACACCAGAAATAACTCGGCACATATGCCAAATCATGCGTCAGGGTCATTTCTCATGGGACCATGAGGCATATTAGGCCTTGTGCACCCAAGACACGGACGGGGGTCATTCCTCCGGTGCAGGCCTAGCAAAGGTGCACTTGGCAGGGATATCGACCTGCCATGTCAAGGTAGACCCCATCTGACTTTCTTGCAGAACTGTTCTCTGCTAGAAGAACGTTATTCCACAATGGAGGCAAAATGACGTGTTCTAGCATTAACAAAGTCTCCCTTTGAACCGATGTTATCAGCAGAGCTAAAGCTGTCCCTTAAAACAGCTTTTTAAGTGGCAGTCGTTTCTGGAAAGGGAGTTGGTGAGTTGCCAGCACTGTCTGTATCCAGAGCTTGCTTGCTCTTTTCACATGGGAGGACACGGGTTACCCTGCAGCCAAACCCTGCCCTTACGACAGCTATGGTATACTCGCCCGTTAGGTGGTTCACATTTCGTATTTGAAAGGGAACGTTGGGTTATTATTATAACCACGGTTCCCTGAAATAGAAATATTAACCGTCAGTCTTCACAGCCGTTGCTCAGAAGAAAAACAACGAACAAACTGTCATGGCCGCCAAGTTTTGTAGGGACCCTTTTGTGTTATTTGGCATATCTGCTCAGATAAATCTCTGGTTCTTGGGGAAATAGCCCATTAGCAATGGTTAATATTTCTATAACAGGGCTCCGTGGTTATGATAATAAACCAATCCTTCCATGGCCATGAGAGCCAATGCATATCTATGAGAGCCAGCTGCCATTGAATTTTATCAAAGCAGAAATCAAACTAAACTGCATTTTTTGTTGGTGTTTAGTCATTTTACTAATTAGCTCATACAGCTTTAAATATTTGCATAGGGTGCTCAGCTCAGCTCTTCCTGTTCATGGGGATTTTGTCCTCCATGCAAGGGGGTTGGGGAGTCTGGGGTCCATCCCCCTCCACCCTGTGTGCGTGGGTGCGGGCACACAGTAGGAAATTGGATAAGAGCAATGTGTGTTCTGCCTGTCAGTGCACAGGAATGTGTCTGTGAGCCCCACGTTGGTCATGCTCTTCGGGTGGTTGCCGCCTCCATCTCTGTCATTAAGGAAAGGCTGAGAGAAAGCAGTGTGTGACACGCACGTACGCACAGACACACACACACACACACACACACACACACCGCCCCCTCGACAAGTGTGCCGGGGTTTAGCCAGTTCTACGTGGTGCACATAAAGCCACTTACACTTCACTTTGTGGGCCCAATTAAAATGTAAGTGCTCATACTGGACACTGTTCAGGGGAACTGACAAAGGCGATTAATTTTATCCTCTTTCCACCCCAAGGACTCTGTGTAAAACGGAGGAAAGGAATGGGGTTAAATACGAGGTTGGTTTGGGCGGGGGTCAGGGCCCCAGAACCTGGAATCTCTCACAGACTGATCTCCATGAATCTTTCAGGAGTGTGGGTATTTTTAGATGGCAGTTATGAAACTGGCACCTGTCATGTGATCTCTGTGGAGCGGAGCGGGTGGAGGCTGGAGGGCAGGTTGGAGTCCTGTGCCTCTCTGTCTACACTCCCGGTGGCTGAATCCAACCACCCTCGTTCCTGGTTTCCCCACCCACGCCCCCTGCCCTGTCTCTCTCTCTCACACGCGCAGGCACCCGGCAAAACTCTGGAAAAAAAGGGCGACCGGTTACAACACCCGCCCTCCTGCCCCCTTTCAGATTTAACATGATACAGAGGCTTCTCCTTGGCAGCTCATGAAATGGAAACCTGTGATTTTAATCTAGGATTTACCCTTGGATTTAGCTTGCGGCAGGTAGGCTCACACTAAAGCCTGGCTTTAATGCGGCCGTACACAAGTGTGTCTCATACGGTGTCAGTCGTTGCCTGCGTCTGTTGTCGCCACAGTTCACCTTAAGCGTGCAGTCAACTGGCGAGACAGTGGTGAATGCTGTAGCCCAATGCAGTTACAGACTTGCAGGTTCTGTCCTGGGGGGGGAATATAACTATGCGAGTGTGCTGGATTGCCCTTGGTTATTTCGCAACTCGTTGTGGGTCTGTTCTGGATGGGCCCGCGGTTGGCTTTTGGCCCCCAGGCACGAGTCCCAACTCTCCGGTCTGTATTCACAGGTACCCTGGAGCCCCACTTGTCGGCCCTCCTGTGGGTGGGCATGTTTGTGTCCCTGGCCATCGTGATCGCCCTGCCCCAGCCACATGGGATCCGGGCCCTCATCGCCTCCACCATCCTGCGTCTCATCTTCTCTGTGGGGCTGGAACCCACGCTCTTCTTGCTTGGGGCCTTCAACGTGAGTTTTTGCTCCTTTCTAAACCCCCCCCCCCCCCCTCAGCTCATGTTGGGTTCCTAGAAACCCTACCCAGTCGGTCGCGTCTCTTTATCAAGTTCCTCTCCACCCAACCCTCATCGGAGAGCACGTTGATCCCCATCTCACGCCATGCTTCCCTTCAGTACACAGTCTCCTGTATCGCTGCCAGCCACACGGGGGCTAGGCCTCGAAGTTAGGCGTGAAGTGCGTCAGCAAAGGCCCTTGTGCTGACTGCCTTTCCTTGTGCTGGCTCACCCTGCGCTACCATGCTGTCTGGGCCGCAGGGCCGCGTCCGTTCCCGGATCAGTCAAAGCAAACAGACCTTTGCAGACTGCAGCCAGCCCACTGCTGTTCTCCACTGCTCGCCAACCTAAAAAAATTTTTAAAAACCTAGCCAGCGCCCCTGGCTGCGCATACTCCTGTTAGCGGTCGCCACTTCTGACGCGTCTGCCCAGGAATTTTGCACACTTAAGCCCCCCAAGGTTGCAGTATCGAGCACGCGTCAAGCCATCTCGCGTGCTGGGACCCACTAAAGGCACTGTTAGTCTCATCTCTAGGCCACCAGCTGACCAGAATCGTTGCCTAGACCACCTGCCAATAGAGAACTACTCCTTTGGTCTTTTAGGCGCAAGGTTTTATTTAGAAACTATGCAGGGATTGCCACCTGTGCTTGCACAGTGGTTCCTGGGGGAATCCCATCTTTGTGGTGAGCTGACCAGCTCTGGTTACGGGGAAATACCACACAACTTAGTCATGTCTATTATTGCTAGGCTATGTAGAATTGCGATTTGAGGCCATGCCTGTTAAATGCGTGGAGATTGACTGACTATATTAATTTGTAGGAATTCTCTCTCTTTCCCAGTTAACCCCGTTTTGACATCAGACGCGTGCCAGCTAGGAAACTCCTGAACGGAAACACATGTGTGTTGAACTTTGGCGCTTGCTCTTTGCAAATCTGTACGATGGTGACTCCGCTAATTTGGAGGCCCCTTCAGCCATAGAGCTAAAATAAGTCCAGAAACCAGGCTGCTAGAAGCTGAGGGGCGCTCAAAGGAACCGTCTTCGGTGTCCAGCTGCTCACCCCGCGACCCGGTTTGACTTCGGTGTGCCTGCCTCCTTATTCATTGGAAGACCATTAGCGGAGCGCTAAGTCATTACCAATGCTAACATTTCTGACTGACAAGCGTTCCCGGAGTCTTCGTTGAAATGTCGCAGGTTTTTTTTGTGGTTTTTTTTAGTTTCTTTTTCAGCATTCTGAGTGTTCGCCGCATCGGGTACGGGTGGAATTTTCATTCCGTTGGAAGGCAGAACGGAAATGTCGAAAACCTCTTTGTTGTTTAGACCTGTGCTCCTTCCCCAGGTGTGCAATAAGATCATCTTCCTGATGAGCTTCGTTGGGAACCGGGGAACGTTCACCCGAGGCTACAGGGCCATGATCTTGGACATGGAGTTCCTCTACCACCTGCTCTACCTGATCATCTGCAGTCTGGGGGTGTTCGTCCACGTCTTCTTCTACAGCCTGCTGGTGAGCGCCCTGGGGGAACTGTGGGACAGCGGTGCTTTTCAGTGAACGCAGCACAAGTGTTCGGACGAATCAGTTTTCCTTGTAAGGGCCGTCTACGTGGCATCGGCCCTTACGAAGAAAATCGACAAATGCCTGATTGATCTGAACACCTGTGCTGCGTTCATTTAAAAGCCAGGTTTGCTTGGCACCTGCATGCATTTTCCAACCTTTTCCCTTCAGTAACTGGATGTTCACATGATTTCGCCTCTTTGTTACGCGACTGTTTGTCAGCCTTAACCCTAACCATTTTTTCCTCAATTCTGTGACTCTAACGTCTTTGTTAAACCCCAGAAGTCAAAACTACCGCAATCTTGGGTTCGGTGTTTCTGCCTGGCGTCTTCCGGTGTTTGAACTGTGGATGTCATTTCAGATTGCGAGACCGCCATAGTCGCGTGAGCTTACATCTCTTGTGTCCCGTGCCGTTACTCAGCTCTTCGACCTGGTCTACCGAGAGGAGACCCTGCTGAACGTGATCAAGAGTGTGACGCGCAACGGGCGCTCCATCGTCCTTACCGCCGTGCTGGCGCTCATCCTGGTCTACCTCTTCTCCATTGTTGGCTACATCTTCTTCAAGGACGACTTCATCCTGGAGGTGGACAGGATACCGAACACCACGGCGGGTGAGGTGTCCGCCCTGGGGCGCCACGTCCAGCACACGCCACGGCAGACACATCTTGAGATTTATCCATCATTCTTTGAAAACTCAGTAGAGTAGAGAGGTACAGCTTTAATAGCTTGGCTAAGTCAATGAGTGGAAACTGTAGCGTCCTTTTATTCCTTCCCTCTGGTGACAGAGAGTGGTGCTAGCATTGCGGGGGAGTTTCTGACGGCTGGTGTGTGCCGGACGGACGGTGGGGGGAATTGCTCCACAGAGGTCTCCACGGACGGTACGTTGTCGCTGGGGGGGTGCTGGATGGGCTTCTGAATCGGTCACAAGGCCATTGGGGTCAGTGCGGTTGGAGTTTGGGCAGCATGCCTGGATGGGCCATGAGTGGCAGTGAAGAGCTCTAGTCTCTAAAAAAAAAAAAAAAACAGTATAACCTTCATCTCTATTTACTAGCTAAATTTCCTAAACCAGACATAGCTAGGAAGGAATGGTAAACCCATCTTCTAAGCCTGCTAAAATTTAATGTGATCTTGCCGTCACCTACCTGTGGCGTTTGCCTCTATTTGACAATGCTGGTTTTGTTACCCAAGGAATCGGAGCTCTCTGATCTCTCTGTGTGTGTGTCTCTCTCTCGCTCCCTCTATACCCGCTATACAGAGTCTCCTGCCGACCTGCTGGACGACAAGGAACGCACCTGTGAGTCTCTGCTCATGTGTATCGTCACCGTCCTGAGCCACGGGCTGCGGAGTGGGGGAGGGGTCGGGGACGTCCTGCGCAAGCCGTCCAAGGAGGTACGTCTGGGATTAGGGTGACCGCTGGTGGTTACTAACAAAGGGCTCGGATTACCTACACACATCAATATCATCATTTAACTCAAAGGGCTCAGATTACCTACACACATCAATATCATCATTTAA
>JAOVYW010000084.1:7789452-7812554 GCA_025775045.1 Hiodon tergisus | reverse complement strand
TGACTCTCACCTGTGTCTCACCTGTCGTCATGTCACTGTGATTCTCACCTGTCATAATATCACTGTGTGTGTTCATCTTTTAAAAAAAAAAGAATTAAAAAAAAAAGTGGGTTAACCTAAGTTGTTTTTTTTAGGTGTTGGTGCTTGGCAACAAGAGAGATCTTCCCAGCGCTTTAGATGAAAAGCAGCTTATTGAAAAAATGTGAGTATGACCGCCTTACGCAAGGGGATTACCCCTTTTGGTAACCAGTACGGAAACCATGCCGATCTGATGTCATTAGCAAGACTTGCGACATAACGCTAGCTGTTTGGCTTAGTTTAAACTTTATAGTCCATGTGAGGAAGCCATTGAACATACCTTAAATCAAATAATTAGAAGTGCCACATGTTGGTGCATGTGAAAAGAACCAGCATTTAAAATTTTAAAAGTGGAATTTCTTAGAGGAGAGTAGTCGAGTCCCTGGGTTTGAATGTGCAGGTGTCCACTGGTCTTGAATGTAGAGTGAGCTGAATCTCCTTGTGGGTTGTTCTTGGCCACCGGCAAACAGCGACCTCTGTTGGTTATAGGCATGTATAGAAATATGCTTAGGTAGGAAAACCCAATAATACGTCTACTATTACACACGTTTTTCACACATAATCAGCCACGTGACCATATATGATGTTTGTTAGCACCTATGCACTGCATACATTGGGTTTCCCCCGGGCAACTCAATTTGAGCTATATGCATATCAATTAAAACCGTTTGCCGTTTGATAGTTTACTCAGGGATATTTACTTTGTAGGTGGAAAAGGATTTGGCAGTTTTAAGAGAATCATCAGTCTTGATCCTAATGTAATGCTTAACATTTATTTATATTGTGTATTTTTGGCTGCTGGTTTTACCCAGATGCTGATGCCAATTTCCTAATAAAGACCTCTGTTAGCAAGTATAGTTTGGCTGCTCTCCTTCAAGTAAACCCACTTATGGAGAACTGGGGTGGAAATGTGCTCTAACTTTATTTTACATTTTTAAAACCGTTTTCTGTGCAGGAACTTGGCAGCTATTCAGGACAGGGAGATTTGCTGTTACTCTATTTCCTGCAAGGAGAAGGATAACATAGGTACGTCTGCAGGGGCTGATGATATGAATATTCATACGCCATCTATTCACGCGTGGGCACAGTTTCCAGTCTACTTAGCAGAAATGATCTGGTGTCGGACTGCACACTACAGAACTGCCACATCCACATGACACAACTGACACCATCCTGAAACTGAACATAAGCATGCACATGGCAGGTGGTGTCAGACAAATGCTCATTAAAAAAAGTCAATCTTTTCATTTTCTTTGTGCTGCTAGAAAGGCATATGTAATTCAGACATTCAATATATAAATGTTTCTGTTGTTAGCATATTTCTTTTCACCCTTTGCCCACTTTGAAGGGGATGCACATCCATCACACAGCTGAAAATGAAGTTGTGCCCAGGACAACAGGAATGCCCTAAACCTAAAGTTTAATATTTAATAGTTTACACACAGAAGGAAATGCCGGCTTTGTGACTAGTAATACCCTGTTTACCGTCTTAAAGGCTTCTCTTCCTTGTCAGACGTTCCACCGATGTTACTGAACCCCTTTGTGTTTCTCCCTCCACAGATATTACTCTGCAGTGGCTCATACAGCACTCAAAATCCCGGAGGAGCTGAAACCTCCCAATTCCCCACCCCTCCCTCCCCACGTGCCACCTTACTGGTTCCGTCTGCCATGTCAGCCCCGCCCCCCCCGTTCCTCCCACTTTGTGATGGCGTACAGTGGTTCCTCCCCCTCCCCCCCTCGCTGTGCGGTTACTCACAACAATGTACTGTTGTACACCCTGCCGATCACTAAAGATGTTTGGGTCATCAGTATTAACCTCGGCTTTGGGAGTCCTAGAGCTGTCGTGACTCTTTCAGCGGCAAAAGAAGAAGATGGAAATAAACCCAAAACCCAGTGGCTAATCCCAGCATGCCCTCTGCCTTTCGGTCCCACCCCCCCACCCACCCCTCCCATTGGTCAAACCGATCTGCGACTCGGCCAGCAGGTATCGGACAAGCTTGCTGCACCCTCAGCTTCCTGGCGCCTGTGTCTCAGGCTCGCCCAGTGTGACGCAGGAGAAAGATTCGGAGGGCTTGTTTTGGTTTTGGTTGGGTTTTTTTGCCAGTGTCTGGTCATACTGTGTCATGAAATTGTACATTTTGAATTGTAAACTTTTGCCAAAGCATATCTGTTTCTCAGATAACCCATAACAAAGTAAATCATTCGTCTGAAATATCAAGCTTATCAAATGTATAATCAGATGAGCACATCAGTTTGTGTATGTATGTATATGTATGTATATAGGTATATTAGTATATGCACACATAACCATGCATAACCAACGTACTCGTAAGTGTGGCTGTGACAGGTCTCCGATAACACCGTAGTGAGCGGTCTGGTCTTGGAGAAACAGTTGTCTTTAATTTACTTGATTGGGAAGAATCTTGAAATGCCGTTAGCCAACCAGATAGCAGGACTAAAAGAGCCCAATTCCAGGTGTGTCCACCGGGAAGAGAAAAAACTTCTTGTATGTTTATATAAGTGTGTGTCTATCCACACACACACACACACATCATGCACAGTCCGATATATTTCAGAAATAAAAGGCATGCTTTTAAAGTTACACTACTGTACATTTGTTAGTGTCACAGCACCTCAAAGGCTATGGTCTGCTGTTCAACTCTATTTGAAGTAGTTCTCCTATGTAATGGATTCTCTGGTCAGCCCCAACTATCATAAAGGCACTTTTGTAAATATGCTGGTTAAAAAGAAAAGTGTGCATTATAAAATATTGAAGGCTGTGATGTACAAAAGCACAGGCAGAGAAGAAAATCGTTCACCGTAATCATTCGGCATGTTGGAACAGAAGACCAGATTGTCTCTTCCTTGTGAGTTACGTTCTCATAATGCGTTTTAATGCACCTTTCTCATGGTTGCATTAACAAACTGTCAAACTGCTTTACAGTCAGCTGTCGCAGCTGTGATTATCTTCTCGTGGCTATTATTCGGTATTTAATCCAAGTTATTGACTTATTGACAGAAACATTAATAGACTTTAGGGCTGGATAGAATGTACGGCTCATGGGTACCTCACTGTTTGGGAGGAGCTCAGCGACCCCCGTTCTCGGGACTCAAATGTATCCGATTGAAACATGTGTTGTGAAAGGGGTATAGGCAGCATCATAACAACTTGTGCATCTAAACATGTGTTGGGAAACCAATCAATGTCAAGGGAGAAATTGATTATTTTTGACATGGTTTGTATCCAATTGGAATTGGAGAGCCAGGTGAAAATCCACCTCATTGTTGTTTGCCGACTATGACCGGGAGCGCAGTGGGGTGGGTGAAACTCCGCAGGACTTTTCTCCAGCCCTGTGAGAGGGGATGTCCCTCTCCTCCAATCGGCGCTGAACCTCTCGCGCGACTCGTGTAGGCTCGCAGTATGGAAGAGAGACGGGCGGCTCGAGGGGACTAGTTGATTCCTCATTATCCCCTTATGCGGTGGCAGGATTTGTAGCAACTATCCGACATTCGTTATATTTGTAGCAGACGATAAAGCCGGGAAAGTCGGGCTGCTGTTCCCTCTCGTTATAAACGCTTTCTTTACCGTTTTGTCTCCTGTGACAAATTTCTCACTTGTTTATACTCGACTGCGCATGTTGTCGCCGGGCACCTGCATTCTGAATATATGCGTTCTCTGTCCAATCTCTGACTTTTCTCTGCTATGTACTCTGGAGAGGAGTGCCTTTCTCTCGCTGTGCCTAATTAATTATGTATGCTCGAAGCTATTTTTAAATTAAGTGTGCGAATCAGGCCACGAAGTATCACTTTTGTGGGGTAAAAATGTGATGTATCTGATCAACTTACTGCCTTTAACAGTTATGAGAACTCTGACACCCGCAAAAGAAATGTTTCTCCCGTATTTACGCACTGCACGTTAAAACTTTGTAAATACGAAATGAGCGGGCATTTTTAATCCGGTGAACGCTGTCTGTGTTATTGCATTTGTTTTCTCCCCTGTGTTTGTTAAATAAATTTTTGAGGGTGATTCTATCTACTGGACATCTTGTACTGTATGTATATTAATCTTTGCGACAAGTTCTAGAGTCTGCGTGTTTTTAATTTAACAATCAGCGTTGAACAATTCTGCGTCCTTCGGTATAAATCCACGTGGGTCAAATGCTTATTGGAATCAGATGCCGAGTTATCCCTCTGTTTCGACGATCAGTGTTTGTTAAAATAAAAGATCGAAATAAAAAAAGTTCCACGATAGTCTTGCGGATTTAAATCAGTTTAATTTGAAGCACATCTTCAGACAGGGGTCAATTAGTTCACTGTTAATCAGCAGAATTATGACCATCTCATATCGGTCCCAAAACTACCACTATATTTTCGACGACAGACATGATCAGTGAAAACACAATAGTGTAAACTTATTTATTTTATGAATGGTATTAGTCAAAACAAGTTGTAGGTGTTTTTTTAATTTAGATTTACCATAACATTGTTCGCATTTCAATAAGTTTAGACGAATTTATTGTTTAAAAATGGAATACATTTACAACACGGCTTGATGTTTATTTCCGTAAACAGAAAACATTTATTTGTATTTTTTTTGTGATTGCAATATCTCTTTGGCAAAAAAGAAAAGCGTTTTTTACCCAAAGGGGGATCACGCAATTCGTTCCTTATAAGTTCATCTGCTCCTATATAGCATTGGGGCGCTCACGTGTGGGCTACCTAACAGACTGCGCAATGGTAGGACTTGCGCGACTACGGTATCCGGTTTTGTTCTCGTCCCGTGTGACTAATGAAAATGTTTGGTGGTTGTACGAAGTTCCTTTTTGTAGCGAAGCTACGTCTGATGTATTAACTTGGCTCTTACTTGTGATGGCCTTATTGGCTAAAAGTTGTCTGTAAAGGAAACGAGCAGCCTGCCACGACACCGAAGTCAGATACGTGTGCGAGATAGGCATATGTTAAAACCAATAGCCGACACGTGCGTGCCCCCTCTTCTTGATGACCAGCTAAGGGGAACTCCAATCGCGTTCAAGGACCGGGGAAGGGTTGGTTTGTTGACAGGAACCTTATCAGAAAAAGAAAGCTGTTGGTATGGGGAAGAAGTAGAGGCTAATTCAACTCAGTTTCGTGTAATAATTTGTTGTCGTGAATTATGAATTATATTTTAAAGGCTGAGTCAAGGCAAAAATGCAATGGAGGTCAATAGTAGTTGGTCTTCTCTTGTTAAGACTGGTTCTAAGTTGTGTCTTGTGGTTTGCGTTTGGACTTGGACCTAGCTGGGGGTTCAACTTCCCTATAAATTTCCATTTCAATTTACACAGAATAGAGCTTTTCAAAGAAAAAGAAGGGTACAATTCAAGAACTGCCACGTTGTTAAACCAATTTAACGGGAATGAAGGCAGCCTCCCTAAAACGTGCTCCAAGATCAATGAAAATGGACATAAGAAATCTCAGTATCATACTTTCTTCGAGAACGACGGGGACGAATACTCGAAGAGGTACAGGTCCTTCCCAAACAAACTGAAGGCAAAGATGAGGGGTATGGCCAAAGAAATGTTTTATTTCGGATACGACAACTACATGAAATACGCCTTTCCAGAGGACGAGCTAAATCCCATTGACTGTGAAGGAAGGGGACCCGATGTTCTTAACCCGTAAGTACTTTCACCTGCGGGTTGTGTAACGTTACTGGTTTCGGTGGTGTTGTCGGCATTGTCATATGTTCCTGGTAAATAATGTTTAAAACACGTGGCTATGGAATTTTTTGGATGAGCCGTTGCTCTTCTCCTGATCCTTGGAACCCAAGCGAGAACGTTTTAGGTAATGTCTCTTAACTCCAAATCATTGTACTTATCTTTCTCTCTACCAGCGTTTTATTTTTACATAACATAGCCGTTGTATGTCAGTGTAAATGATTGTGCCTTGGTGCAGTCTATCAGAGAACTTTGACAATTTATTTGTTTGTTTTTTTGCAACAATGTAGCTTGCAAAGTGACCCCAGGCTTTAAAAAGAATTACTATGAAAAAGTGTTGTCTTCTGACACGGTGTACTCCATGCTAATACCCAACTTTATCGAAAGAGTGTTAACATGGTTGTGTCAGTTTGTGTAGTTATAATTAGACTGTTAAATTTTTTTCAGGTCAAATTGCTATTTTAATAATTTATCAAATTGTGTTTTACAACTTATTGCACATGATAGCACAGGGTTCATGTATACAACGAACATATTTCCTTTTTTGGTGGGGTGGGCTGCCACTAAATTGGCTGCTTATCCTACGACCCTGCTGTGTTGCATTTTACTGGAATTATTAATGTTTACAAGAGTTATTTATATTTTTTCAGTGCAAACATCAACATCAACGACGTGTTGGGAAACTATTCTCTGACCCTCATTGACACCCTTGATACGCTCTTGGTAAGCTCAGTTTCCTTATTTTCTGTTGCCATTTCTTTGCGTTCTTTCAGGGGGAAGTCTTTTTTTTTTTAACGCATGCAAATTCTGGTGTCAGTGTTTCTTTCAGAAATCGTTTTCTAAGAACCGCTTTTTGTCTGGCAGACCGACGAAGACAAGGGGCATGGAACAGGTGTGCCCCCATCCTGTCCCTGCGGTTTGGCTCGGGGCAGGCGTAACGCTGTTGTGAACCGGCCACCGGCTCGGGGGTGCCAGGGTCGTGTTACTGACGATATGTGGCAGCTGAGCGAGGATTGTTGTGTTGTTTCAGGAGACGTGGAAGGGGTATATTGTTTTATTGCGAGCCAACCACAGAGAGCCCTGAGAATAAAACCAGTGGGATTTTCTTTTCTCTTCCTCAGAGTGGCACTGCACCACTGTTCACTCTGCTCATTTGTGGTTGCCAAGCTACAGCCAGAGGTTAGCTAGTCATGACACCTGTGTCTGTTCGCTCAACCCGCCGTTAGAGGAGATAAAGCAGCGTTAGGTGGTTAGCAGCCCTACATCCTTGATAAGGGCAAATTGTGTGCTGTGGGAACGTAAACCGAGCTTATTGAAGACAAGAATTTCCGCAGTGTAGCAACCATCTGGCGTAAGTGGTACTGCGATAAGAAGAAATTTATACCTGAAGTGCTGTGAATTAAAAGAAGCAATGTTGCACGAATGTTGCTGTTTAAAAAGGCCTCTTCATGACCAGTCAAGCTAATTTTGTATGTGTTATTGTTTGGTCTCTAAGCATTCTTTTATATAGAGCCACTTCAAAATGTATATATTAACACTATTCGTTTAAACGTTTGGATTTTACTTGCAGCAATAGAGGTTGAGTACCTATCTCTGGGGTACAACTGTGGTGGGCCTCCAATTGACGGTTTAACAGTTACCCCCGCTGACGCCGTGTGTTGGTGTTTCCCGGTCCTAGGTGCTGGGGAACGTGTCGGAATTCCACAGAGCCGTCAAGCTGGTGATTGACACGGTGTCCTTCGACAAAGACTCCACCGTACAGGTGTTTGAGGCCAACATCAGGTGTGACTTGCTCTGCGGTTCTATTTTGCATTGTTGACTCTCACCAGGCCTTTGCGGTCTGTTTTTTTATTTATTGTATTTTTATTTTTGAAGTATTATTATTTTATTTTATTTTAATTTCATGCACCATTCAGAGCAAAGGGCAGCACAATTCTTTAGGATTACTGCTCTGTATCTGGTGGTGACAAGATGAAAGAAATGTCTATCAAGCTAAAAAGTGTCTTACAGCCGGAACCAGTGCGTGATTAAAGGTCAGGCAGGGAAATACAGCAGCGGTAGTCTGTTGAGCCTCGAATAAGGTTTAGACTGACCGTCATGACACCAACACGACTCTGCAGGATCCTTGGCAGCCTGATCTCTGCTCACATCCTCCTGACGGACTCCAAGCAGCCCTTCGGCAACGTGGGTCTGGAGGACTACGACAACGAGCTGCTGCACCTCGCGCACGACCTGGCCGTCCGGCTTCTGCCTGCGTTCGAGAACACCAGCACGGGCATCCCCTACCCCAGGGTAATGATGCCCAGAATGATTTACAGACTGCAGAGACATCAAAGCAAAGTCATTATTCATTTCTTCAGCTTGACTAATTAATCAAATAAAACATTCTAGGCCACCTGCATCAATTGATTCAGTAGAATGCCATAACGTGGAGGAATCTTCTTCAGTGAGAGACTACCATCGTGTCCGGTTGCCTTGTTCTCTTCAACAGAGGTCAAAGTTTGCTTGCAGTCTTGTGTAGTTTACAGACGCTTGTGTGGATTGAAATCACTCAAAACGATTCCTCTTTACCTCAGTAATGAGAAGTGAAAATGAGTATTACACCTCACTGTCCTCTTTGAAATTTAAAATGCGGCGACGTTGAGACTGTAAATGTTAGGTTCAGCGTCATCCTGGATAAAGGGGTTTAGTCCCAAAACTGCGGTTGGTGACGCAGAAGGGAATTTGGCTTGCGGTTACCGTGTTGGCTTCTGGTCAGCATCTTCTATCCCCCCCCCCGTCTCCTCAGGTCAACCTGAAGAGCGGCGTTCCCCCCGACAGCATCAATGAGACTTGCACAGCAGGTGCCGGTTCCCTTCTGGTGGAGTTTGGGATCCTGAGTCGCCTCGTTGGGGACTCCACGTTCGAGTGGGTGGCCCGACGTGCGGTCAAGGCCCTGTGGAACCTGAGAAGTAATGAGACGGGCCTGCTAGGTAGGTTCCCGGCGGCTGACCGTGGTCCGACAAGGGGCCAGGGTGGATTTGAGCGAAACACTGATATCCTGCCTGGCATTGCACCATTGTTTTAATTTAATCCTACGTTCCCCATCTGCCTAGTTTTCTTCCTTTTTTTTAATTGGACGAGATTCATCATGTGCTGAGGAGATTGAGATTTGTGCTGCACTTCCTGGAGGCAATGTTTGCCTTCATTTTTCCTTATCTGAATGGCCGTATGTTTAACCTCTGACCCTCAGGAAACGTGGTCAACATCCAGACAGGTCAGTGGGTGGGCAAGCAGAGTGGACTGGGCGCTGGAATGGACTCTTTCTACGAGTATCTTCTCAAGTCCTACATTCTCTTTGGGGAGAAGGAAGACTACAGGATGTTCAAAGCTGCCTATGAGAGCATTCAAATCCACCTCAGAAGAGGGTGCGTTGAGAGCCAAGAATCCCTTTTATTGTTCAACCGACATTTGTGGAATTTTGTGTTTAAAAAAAAAAAGAAGAAAAGTTTTTATGTAATTGGATTCCATTGAAAGAAAGCCCTCACCTTGGGCGATGGCTTTGAATTGAACTTTTTAGTTTATGTATTTATACAGCGCTGGTTAAATGCCTTACTGAAGGGTGCAACATGAACGCCCTCCTAGGCACAAAACCAGTACGTGAATCGGTGCACAACGTTCTTGGTTCTTAAGTGTCCCGGGCTGAATGTGTTTGCAGACGGGAGGCGTGTAACGAAGGGGAAGGTGACCCTCCGCTGTACGTCAACGTGAACATGTTCAGTGGTCAAATCATGAACACCTGGATCGACTCCCTGCAGGCCTTCTTCCCTGGGCTCCAGGTAGTCGCGGTCGGAGCGGTCCGCGCGCACGAAACGGACTCGGGCACCGGGCATCTGTGCCCCGTTCAGTCGCGTGGTCAACCTGTGCTTTTAAAAATGTTTCTGTGCGTGGGGAGGGTGAGGAAGTTGGATGTTCTCAGACGATGCTTTGTCGTGCGATGGTCATGTGGTTTTAAAAAACATTTTAAATGCAATTTCTTTTATGTATTTATTTATTTATTGTTATTTTTTACTTTGTTTGAATGGTTCCAGGCAGACCATGTTTTATTGTTTTCTATGTAAAAGTGCTATGAGTTTACCAGAGACACTGGTCTGAAATGAAACCTTTTATACGTAGGAACAGAAAAGACCATTATGAGGACGAGATCAGACTGTGAAAACGACCTGTGGGATTAAAATGCAATCATTTAGCCAGCATCTGTTAATATTCATCCCTCTTGCTCTGATGAGGGGTTTTCTGGGATTGCCTCTGAACCTTGACCTCTCGTTCTTAGGTGCTGAGTGGCGATGTGGAAAATGCCATCTGTTTGCACGCTTTTTACTATGCCATCTGGAAACGTTTTGGGGCCTTACCCGAGAGGTACAACTGGCAACTGCAAGCGCCGGACGTCCTGTTCTACCCCCTGAGACCGGAGCTGGTTGAGTCCACATACCTGCTTTACCAGGTAGATTGGGTCAAATGAGCTGTGTTCTAACATCGGTCACAGAGCAGCACTGTATTGAGTAACACTCAGAGCGGTGTTTTAACACCGGTCACAGCAGCACTGTATTTAGTAACGCTCAGAGCTGTGTTTTAACACCGGTCACAGCAGCATTGTATTATGTAACACTGAGTAACACTCAAAAAAATGACTTTCTGAATCGTAACTATTCAAGTCATGTTTGTAACATGTCGCTAACACTAAGTAGATAAGTGATGAATTCAAACTGTGGAACCATCAATGAAGTATTGTCTTTTTATCTAAACGGGGTCAACGTCCGTGTACTTCAGTGTATTTGGGTTAGAAGATCCTTTCTTCTTTCTTTGGCTTTTGTCATCTGCAGGCTACCAAGAATCCCTTTTATCTGCATGTGGGAATGGACATCCTTCAAAGCATTGAGAAAAACACCAAAGTCAGGTGAGTTCAGATTTTTGCGTGTTGCACTCGTTGCATCCTCTGAGAGTGGCGTTTACCTGGTTAGCCAATAAGCGTAAATATTTCTGCCTATTGTGTGGGAGATGGAATATGAGTGTGCTCAGAAAGGAGTTCTCGGTGCAAGTCACACACCCAGTGCGTCTGCCTGTGGGGTAATTCAGGGCTTTGGCACCCAAGACCTGGCAGTGCCGTTTCAGTAGGAAGTGCCCAAGTTCACCTGGTCCCCACCTTTCTTCAGGTGCGGTTATGCCACCCTTCACCATGTGGTGGACAAGTCGAAGGAGGACCGCATGGAGAGTTTCTTCCTCAGCGAGACCTGTAAATACCTGTACCTGGTGGGTCCTCCTCCTCCTCCTCACTGGTGTTGTGGTTGGCTGTGGTGGAGCCTCTCTGCTTGTTCTTCCGAAATGCTAAGCATGGTCTCTGAATGAATGAGCGAGCCACCCTTCTTCTCGCCACAATGATTCACGAAGCCAAACTGTTGTTGCGCTTGAGCATTGGGATGTTTTAAATCCAAACCAGAAATGTGGAAGAAGGAAACAAATCCTTGTTGGTTTTCATTGCTTTACCGTGGTGCGCGTGCCCCCTGTCCCTGCAGCTGTTTGACGAGGACAACCCCCTGCATCACTCTGAGAACAAATACATCTTCACCACGGAGGGTCACGTGGTGCCCACAGACGGGCGCTTTCGGGAAAAGCAGTGGACCGGGGAGGAGGGGGAAGGACTGCGTCTGAACCCGGACGTGACCGCCGTGCCTCTGGCCAACGGCAGCAACGTGAGCACACCCGTCGTGGGGCGGGGAGGGGGACCTTCTGTCGCACGCCATCCTCGGGCCTCGCCCCTAACCCGCTTTACTGTGTAAATAAAAGGATGGGCGTTTTGTTTTTCCTTCATGATACTTTCTTTTCCGCGTTGAAAAGCCCGCTCTCCTTGTTTGACAGCCATTGACGATAACGATGATGTACGATGGGTCAGTGGGATAGTGGCTGGACTGTCACGACTTTATCGGTGGCGTTGACATAGTGTAACGGCATGTGAGGTTCCTCTGGAGTTAAGCGGCAGATTGTCACTCTCTCTTCCTTCTGCCCCTCCCCCCTCTCCCCCTCCTCCCACCCACATGTGCAGTGTGACAGAATCCCAGACGAGAGGCGGTACCTGCTGCCCTTGAAAAGTGTTTACATGAGACAGATCGATCAAATGGTGGGGCTGATCTGAGGGTGCCAGCGTCCTGCGGACCCTGGACCCGGTCTGAAGGGGGCGGGCCATGCTGCCCCATCATAAAAATTAGCGTTGACTTTTTCTTCCGGTCAGATGGGAGGCCGTGTGTTGATGAATCTTTCATTACTGAATTTTCAAGGTCTAACCCAACCCACGTTGTTCTTCTTAAATAAATATGCATTGAGTTGCTTTCCAGGGATCAATGCCACAATTGCAGTGAAATATTTAAAATAATCCGAGACTGTTAGAATAATGTCACCTTGCCCAGCAGTGCATTTTTAAACATTATTTAATGTTACAGCAGTTTAAACTAAAGGGCTGTGAATTTTTATTTTTTGTTTCATTCCCCCCCCCCCCCCAGGTCTTTCTTCTCAGAAATGCATTAACTGGGGGTTTGTGCTTGCTTTTTATCGGAACAACATTTCTTACGGAATAATGTCAAGCGCTTCTGCAGCACCAGCCTCTACAATTCCTTTTTTTTTTTTTTTTTTTATTAAAAAAACTGAATTTTTAAGCCAGTCAAAACCGCGATCGACTTGATTGGCGCCTTGGAAAGTTCATATGGCATCCCTCATCGTTGGAGACTATCGCAAGAAAAGAGTCAGAGTAATTTTCTTATTTAAGAACAATGTGGAGTTGACTGGCATAGCCCCGGAAGTCGGTCACCTCGAACTGAAAACACGACCTTTGAGAGGAGTGAATAATTCGGGGGGTGCATTGTGTCTCTCAGGTTGCTTCTTAGCACAAGTATAATTGGACCATGGTCTCTGAGCATGGGCTGCTATATGCATTTGAACACAAGATGCACGGTGTGTTTTAATTTAAAAATGGTATGCCTTAAAACACAAACGCTATACCAAAGCCACTACACCAAGGCCTTTCTGGCTACGGACGTGTGGACGTTTTATTGATATGAATGATGCCGGTGTTTTATTGTGTAGTCAAACGTGTAATGTGCATGGCAGTAAACGGCCGAGTTGGGTTGTGTGACATTGTGAAAATCTAATCTGTGAACCTAAGCCACAACTGAACACTCCTGGGTAGAAACCGAGGCCCGGATCTGTGACATGGACCAACACAAGCCCATCCATCTCAGGGGCGGTTCAATGTCTCTGTGAATGTCAGAAGCAATGTTTTCTGTTTGAAAGGCTATGTTCTCCTGCTTCAGATTCCACAAATGGCAGGGTTCCACATTCGTCAGTATTCTACACGTTTGTTCCGCGTTGAAACATGTTGGAGCTGGATATTATTTAGTTATATCCGTGCATCAAATTATGTTTTTATGCAGAAGAGCGGTCCACAAACGTTATGATTTTGAATGCACGGGATTCAGCTTGATTTTATACAATTAAACGCCTTGTATTATAATTTACGGTCTACTTCAAAAAGGATCACGCAATGGGTTGCAATGTGGAAATAGTCCCTCAGTATTTTGCCATCTGCACTGAAAGTGGTTGGTTGATCTGAAAAACACTTTTTTGCAACTGCATTGCCTTCAGATATATATATTTTAAAAAAAAACACGATATAGACACAATTCTAACTGTTTTATAAGATTAATAAAGCCATAAACATTTTAAAAGAGGTACTTTTTAGTATGTCATTTCCTGTAGTAAAGGGTAACGTGTGAGTGTGTATGTGTTTTTGTATTTTGTCTGGTTTCTCCCCACTGCAGGCAGAGCCTTAGAACAAGAAGAATCTCAGGGATTGTCAGTTATTCACACGTTTTTTGCTTCCAGTGGCATGGGTCTGCCGCGGTTGTTCAACGTTTGGCCATTTTTAAATATTTGAATAATATTGGCACTGTACTATGAATATATAATGAGTGGAAGCTTTGAGTTTCACATGGACTACTGTTATTTCTTTAACGTATGGTGACTCTAACGTATAGGAATATGTGCCTCTCCGTTCTAACGTACATGTTGACTTCAGGTCCGTTGCTGCACAAGGATAAACAATTGGGCCCAATGAGGTCCAGTCAGAAGCCAGAGAAACCGCAGAACACCACTCTGGTTTCCGTTGTGTCCTTTGTGAGAAGAATGGAACACTTGGGTAATTTTGACGTGGCGTTTAACCGTAGCGAGAGAGTCGGCAGCTTGTTAGCATCCTGTTAAACTTAAGAACTTTAACATTCATGCATTATTGACCATGAGTATGCACCAGGCCTGCACAGGCTGCTCTTCATGTGACATAGGTTCTAACAGAAGTGGTTCGGTCTGCTAGAGGGACATATTACTGAGATGTGTGTATATATATACACGCACATTAACTGAAATTCAGGTAGTGTCACTGTTCAAGATTGCCATTCCCTCGCAAGAGACTCGAATCAAAATTTGTTGTTGACTTTTGTCATCTACTGGAACACTTTTTTTTCTTTTTTTTAAATCTGAGACGTTAACTTTACACTGCGCATTGTTCTTTAATAAAACACTGATGAACACTTGAATTGCCGTTTGTAAATTTGTGCGTGTCTGCTTGTGCGTCTTTGGATATGGGTGATGTTAATGGTCTGAAACGCCTTCGAAAGAGGCGGCGTTTAAACAATCTGTTTTCTCAGAATTACATCTGCTTTACGTGGTTTGCATTTAGAGCAGAAAAGACACAGGCCAGAATAGGAGTGAAAATCAGAGGTTTACTTTTCTACTTAAGCTTAACTCGTCCATATTTTGTGTTCTGCCAACATTGTTTCTGTACAATACATGGTCTGAAGGGCTTATGTTATAGAGAATGCCCTGATAAACTAAGCATAACGTATTACTACAGTCCTTTTACAGCCAAACATTTGACATTACAAGCTAGCTCCCCACCCCTTACAATAGTCGTAATATTTCTAGTCTGTGATCTTAACGTTTTAAAAAGATATAATTTACTGAGATGCAAGTCACCTTAACACACAATTCCAGTTCCATTTAAAACCTGGGGAGCTACAGGCTGACCCCATCCTTACTGAGCATGCTAAATTGCCTGAAGCCGGTTAACGTTCAATGTCGGCACTGCAGAGTGCACATTCCTGTCAGGTGCCTTCCACAGCGTACTTCCTGAAGATATAGCGCACGTGCAGGTGACTCCGTTTTGCTATGGGCCGTAAGTTATCACAGGTACTGTAACAGCAATGTGGACTTGAAGCTGCTGCTTGCAGGAAACGATCACGGCCATGACGCTATGAGTAAGTCCTATTCCAGTTCTGTTAGGAATAGCCAGTTGCATATGCATACACATATGCATTTGCATATGCATACACATATGCATTTGCATATGCATACATACATACATATCAGCAGTAACCTGAGAATAGGGAAAGTTCTTTTACAATTTCCAGATTTCGTAGTGAGTGCAATATTTACTCAATACTGTAAACGAGTAAAACTCTGGCCATAACTACTTGCTTGTAGCCAGAGCGTGGGCGCGCCCGCCACGACCACAGTTGGAGCGATGTGTCGGGTTGTGACCACTGACGGACACAGTAAAAACATGGGGATCGCTAACCTATGTACACGTCGACATCATTGGGATCACCATGGAGATTTAAGCTTGTTCAGGCAGGGGTGGGTTCTTCGTGGACTTCTTCAAAGGGAGACGAGTGCTGAGCCTGAAACGGAGGTGCTTCTGGTCATGGGACGAGGGCCGGGGTAGGTAGTTGAGGGGGCGGTGAGGGACACCACACCTAAGGATACGAAGAAGCGGGCGTTGATCAGCGATGGGTAAAATGAGACTTCCGATATGAAAGGGCAAATGACGGACAAGTTGTGAATTCAATTGCCTTCCCATTTAACTACGCTTAATTAGGAAGTCCTCCGTGAGTAATGAGCGTTGTTCTGGTTAAAGAAGTGTGCATCGCCTGGTTTCGTGGAACACGTCACGTCACCCGACTTCTCTCACCTGCGGGAGGTTTTAGAAGAGGCCGCAGTCCTTGAGATTTTCTTTGATGATGATATCAGTGACGGCGTCGAACACAAACTTGACGTTCTCCGTGTCTGTGGCGCAGGTCATGTGGGAGTAGATCTCCTTGATATCTTTGCGGAGGTTCAGGTCCAGGAACTGCATTTTGATGTAGAGACCTGCATCCTCATAGGTATTTGGGCCTGGAGGGGCACATAAGACAGATGGTTTTGGCAAAAAGATGCTTAAAAGCATGTGTGTAAGCCTCTGTAGCTAAAGCCTTAGTAACAGACAGCAATTGCACAACGATGCTAATACCAGGTCAGATGATAGGTTTCAGGTCTTTCAGCTATTAATACTGGTTGGTGGCTGTACTTCTGGGAAATGCTATAAAAACAGTGCTATTTTGTTAGCACTTTGAGAGGAGCCGAAGAACCCAATTGGCAAGACCCGATCTGCATAGCTTTGACCCCCTTAGGTCCGGAATCTCACCATCATAGTCCGGGAAGCACATGCTGAGGTGAGCCTTCTTGATCTTCTCGATGAAGACGTCTTTCTTGTTGAGGAAGAGTACAATGGAGGTGGCGGCGAAGTAGCGGTGATTGCAGATGCTGTTGAAGAGGTGAAGACTCTCATGCATTCGGTTCTTCATGTGGGAGAAACAACAGGACGGCGTTGGAAAAGAAACGGGAAGCAGCAGGGCGCAAAGACACGGCTGAAATATCCTAAACGCTCCGGTCACCACGCTTGCACCGCAAACCACACCACACCACACCCATAGGCTGAGGTGCCGCATCGTAAAACCTGCCCCTCTCACCACTTCGTCGTCCTCCACCAACACCATGTCGTAGGCGCTCAGGGCGGCGATGAAAATGATGCAGGTCACGCCTTCAAAGCAGTGGATCCACTTCTTCCTCTCTGAGCGCTGGCCGCCCACATCGAACATCCTGTCAGAGAGCAGGGCAGTCAGAAAAGGTCGCCCTGGTTGGGGTCTCTGAACCCCGTTCTGGATGGGCTGCTGTGAGCTCTGGTTTTAGTTCAAGCATGGCAATTTCAGGATACGTGCAAGTGCTAAATTCAAGCACAGACCCCCGCCCTATACGTCCCTCCAGTACCAAAACTAGAGCCCATCTACTCTCCAAATAGTGATAGCCAAGTTCATACAGAAGTTCTAGATGTTGTATTACGCCCTCGTCGCCACAGAAACTTCAGCTCGGCGATTGTGATAATTTTCCGGTGATAGACGGTGTGGCTGAGTAAGGCACACCTCATTTTCAACCTGAAGCGTAGGCCCACCTGAAGTGGAGATCCTTGAAGGAAAATGTGGTCTCAATGATACCGGTGGTCTTGACTCTTGATCGCAGCACATCCTGCTCAGTGGGTACATAGCCTGGCTGGACCAGCCTCTCCAAGTCATTCAGGTAGCTGTGAGTCAGAAGGGTGTCATTAGACAATGGGCAGAGACGAATAGTGAAGATCAAACCTGTACCTGGAGTGTGATGTTCCTAGACAAGTAATAGGGTGCACATGGGTGTTTGTGCGAGAGGGCTTATGTGCGTGGGGGTGGAGGTAAAGTGCTTCAAGTCTCTGTAATAGGAGGAAAAACTGACTGCCTGGAGCATTTGGTTACCCTCAGAAATCCATCACAGTAATTGATTCAATTCAGGATTTAAATAGGACGAAAAATCTAAACTACCTCTGCCACTCCAGCCTACCCCACTATAAGAATTCACAAACGAATGGAGATCTGCAAGTGGGGTCACACTGCCCTCTGCTGATTGGCTAAGTTTTTTTCTTTTTTCTTTTTAAGATAAAGTAGAACATTAACAAAATGTATTTACTTACTCAAGACAAGGAGTTTCAAACATTTTGTGAAGCAGATACTGCAATCTGACAACGAGGGCCGACACTCTCCCTCGGAAAAACATTCTGCACATTAAATATCACTGTAGTTTATTTTGATATCTAGCTCAACAAAAAAATACACCATGGACGCCATATAATTGCCAGTATGTCATGATGGAAAAAACTGTATAAAACCCCCTGCATCATAACGTAGAGTGGGGTAGGTGGCTGGTGTTGGCTTATTTTTACTTACTATCCAGCAGAATCGTTGAGCTGGTATTCGGAAGCCCTTTCAAAACACGCCTGGATTCCACTATCCTTCCAGAGACGGAGGACAATATCAGCCAACTCTTTCGGCATTGTGCCCTCTTCTATGGTGTCAGCCAGGTGCATGAGCTTCCGGGCATCGTCCTGCGGAAGTGGAGACGTTGAATGAAGGTGTACGAACGGCGGGCACTAGCTCAGAAATACGACTAGTGGTCATTGGTCAAGTGGCATGAAACATGTCGATATCTTAAACATATAATCAATATTCCAATACCCGTGGGGAAAAATGTATGCTTAAATTGAAATCGCTAGTCTCATCACACGTCTTTGTCTAAACTTTATACGGAATATATATGACTGCATTTCAGGTTTTAAGTAAAATAGTTAACGTGTTTACATCGTTACGAGTTTGCATTGCACGGCGAATACGCTGGCCAGGTTTCCCACCGTTCCTAACCAATGTGAAGCTGACAACGATGAAGCCTAACGTACCTGTTGGGCAGGGTCTCCATAGCTGATGTTAAGTGTGTTCATGGCCTTCACCACAGCCATAATGGACTGCAAAGTGTTGCTGTAGATGATAACAATGAACTCCAAGCATTCTTCAAGTGAGTAGCCATCTTTGTGGATAATTCTGTCGGGACAGACATCACTATTTAGCACATGGTCAACCGGATTTATTTATTTAGGACGGTTGTTACGAGCGGATAATACGACGGCCGACAGAGCTATTGTAACGTTACTCACTTCATTTGCTTGACGATTGTGCTTTTACCAGATTCACCGGCGCCTGTAAGAAAAGGAAAAGAACATTTTTTTAACAGTACAGCTCACACACATTAAATAATCTAACAGAAAAATATATATTAAGATAGTATGCGAATATTGTAATAAGATGCGAGGAAGAGTAAATTGAAACAATTCTTGGAAGAACTCCACAACAGACCACAAACAGTACAAGCTAAATACGAGGCAAATGTAAATCGTTTATCTTTGTTAGTCGGAAGAACGACTACAAACAGAGACTTAAGAGGGGATGTTTACTACGTACAGTATTGGGACACCTACTGGAGCTTTTATGACTTCCCATTCTAAATCCATAGGCATTAATATCGAGTTGTTCCCCCTTTGCAGCTATAACAGCTTCCACTCTTCTGGGAAGGCTTTCTACAAGATTTTGGAGTGTAATTGTTCCAACTGTTGGAATTTTTGCCCAGAAGAGCATTAGTTAGCTCAGACACTGATGTTGGACGAGAGGGCCTGGCTCGCAATCTCCGTTCAAGTTCATCCCAAAGGTGTTCTAAAGGGTTGAGGTCAGGGCTCTGTGCGTGCCAGTCAAGTTCTTCCACACCAAAACTCATCCAACCATGCCTTTATGGACCTTGCTTTGTGCACTGGGGCACAGACATGCTGGAAGCAGAAAATGCTTCCACAAAGTTGGAAGCATTGAATTTTCCAAAATGTCTTGGTAAGCTGAGGCAGTAACATTTCCCTTCAGTGGAGCTACGGGGCTTAGGCCAACCCCAGAAAAACAACCCCGTAGCATTATCCCTCCTCCATCAAACTTTACAGTTGGTACAATGCAGTCAGGCAGGAAACATTCTCCTGGCATTCGCCAAACCCAGACTCGTCCATCAGAGTGCCAGATATAGAAGCATAATTCGTCACTCCACAGAACACGTTTCCACTGCTCCAGAGTCCAGTGGCAGCGTGCTTTACGCCACTCCATCAGACGCTTGGCATTGTGCTTGGTGATGTAAGGCTTGCATACAGCTGCTCGACCATGGAAACCCATCCCATGAAGCTCCCGGCGCACAGTTTTTGTGCTGATGTTAATGCCAGAGAAGGTTTGGAACTCTGCAGTTATTGAGTCAGCAGAGCGTTGGCGACTTTTACACACTATGCGCCTCAGCACTCGGCGACCCCGTTCTGTAACTTTACGTGGACTGCCACTTCGTGGATGAGTTGCTGTGGTTCCTAAACGCTTCCACTTTGCAATAATACCACTTACAGTTGATCGTGGAATATCTAGGAGGGAAGAAATTTCACAAACTGACTGAATGAAACACCTTAATTCAATGATTATGAGGTGTGGCCCAATACATTTTTCCATATAGTGTATCTTGAAAGTGGATAGAATGCTCACTTGCTCGTCTTATCGGAATTTTAAAAATACTCAAATAATAACTTCCCCGCTAGATGGCAGCGTTGTTCTCCCTTTGCCGAGCAACTATAAACGGAAAAAAGGAATACCCGATACCATTGCCTGTTTGTATTTATGCACCTTTTATTGGACATGTTGCGACATCTTTCCTTTCGTTAATAAAAAATAGTGGTACTGGTGGTCAGGCTCTTTTATTTGGCGATACTTGTTAAATGCGGCGACCCGAACATCTGCCACATTAGTGTTTCCATAAGAGGATTAGCTGTGGTTTAGGGTGGAGGAGATGTGGAGAGAGAGAAATAAAACTTAGTTTGTCCCAATTGGGTGGCTACCGAGGGTCTCTCCCACTCCTCTGGCCCTGGTGCCATTCTTGTTAAAGTCTCGGAAAAGGCTTGGACACTCCTGCTCGAACACAGGCATCTCACAGATTTTTATTAGATGTGCCATCTGGATGGGTGGTTTGTGAGCACAGCGACATTCTAATGCTTATAGTTCTACCATACAGTTTAATCACGCTGTTTCCCATGAACCAAGTAACAGCGAGGTTGGCCCGTCATCAGATAAATGAAATGGATGCCGACATAGGCTGTATTCACCAAGAGCAAAACCAAAAAGAGTGGCACTAAATCTATGTGTTGCTGGGCCACATTTCTGTGTCCAAGCAGACCTGTGGAAAGGCTTCAGGACCCAGGGGTCACATTTGTGTTAGAAAGGAAAATGATAATCAGAACAGGTCCTTTAGAGGCGCAACCAGAGCAAAAATGTATATTTTGTACATGTAGCCCAAACGTTAAGAGCTGCGAAGGTCAGACAGCGAAATTTACCTGTCTAGGCTAAGGTCACTAGCATTAGTGAGTGATACCAGGCGGCGATGTGTCAAAGCTGCGGTCGCATGGACCACAGGGCATGCTTAGAAAGCCGGTCGTGTGTCAGTCATGTCAGTCATGTCAGTCATGTCAGTCATGTCAGTCATGTCAGCCGGCGGGTCAACTCCCCTCTCCACTCCTCTGAGCCCCCAGGGGTCAGCAGGAGGTTGGGCAGGCGGAGATCCCAGCGATAGAGACACGCAAGCTAATTATTTGTGCCCTAAGCCGACTCTGAGCCGGGGCGTTGCAGGGGGTGATGTCAGGGAGACCTTGTTAACGTTCTCCACCCCTTGTGACCCAGATGCGCAGCAGTGGAAGTGACACGCCCGCTGCTGGGCCTACGACATCTCTCACTTACTAATGGAGCTTTTACAAGGTGTGGAGATCCAGGCTGGTGTGGATGTTCAGCCTTGCCACCAGAGTAGCCCTTAATGTGCCCACTTATCAGACTTGCCCTTGGGGACCCATACACCACATACAGGCCACAGAACTGCAGTGTGAGAGAAATAGAGAGAAATGTGTCTCTGTAGAAGTTGTCTCTCTGTTGTGTAAAATAATGCCTTTTAAATGAATTCACTGTTTTTCTTTCTTCCCATCAGACTGTGACTAGGCAAAGTCACCGAACGCGCATGGTGTGGGCTTTGGGGTGTGCAGGACACACTCAGGTTGTGGGAAGTCTCTGGGATGTTCAGAGATTGTCCCCTGCTAATGCCCTTGGCATCAGCAAAGCACATCTTAAGCAGTGCATTGTGGGTGAAAGGGTCCCGTCCCTCTCCCTCTGTCTCCTGAGGGTGCAGCAGGCCTTTTAAACTCTAAATTAAGATTGATTGTGGGATTGGTGCGTTTTGCACGCCCGACTCGAACAGGGACAAAGCCGCGCTCCTCCTACCCGTTTGTGTGTGGAAGCAGAGTGCGTTGGGCCTCTCTCTCTTTTTGTGGGCCTTTGAACGGACGGCTTAGCTGTGGCCAAAAGCCAATAACTCTCCAGGGGTTTTAATCACTTCTCACGCAAGGTGGCTGAGCGCCACCTCTCAGGGAAAGCCCCGCCCCGCCCCGTCCCACATATGGGCAAAAAGGCCAAATGCTGCTGCAGTCCCAGGCATCCCCTGTTGCCTTCGCTGAGCCCCGCAAACCTTTAAATAAGGCCTGCCCCGCTAAGCTCTGAGCTTACCTTCACCTGGTTTAATCAAGTGTGATCCGATGGGGCATTAGGGCGAACAACAGAGGGGTAAGAGGTTTGTGTGTGGGGTCGGGGTCGGGGTCGGGGTCGGGGGGGTTGAGACACCCAAAGCCTGCTGCAAAGATGCTGCAACGCTGGCATCTTGAGGATTAGTACTGAAGCAAATAAGCCTACGCCTGATTGAAGGTCTCCGATCTGGGAGGATATTGGCTGCACCATGGGTAGTGCACGTCGACCAGACAGGTAGCTGGTTTGAACGGGCCTAGGTGCTTCTGTAGCACCGTGTGAACTGCTGAATTGAATGAGAGTGCGTGCGTGCGCGCTGTGAAATGATGATGCCGTTTAAATATGCGCAAGTGTAGCGAGGACCCTGAATGCACAGAAGAAACTTTAAACACTAACTGGACAGCACAAAGTTGGCAGGACACCGAGTTAGCCTTTTCCTGAGCTATTGTAACGCAACACACAAAGCTGCTCTGAGATACCATCACTTGTATGCCCTAAAAATAAAACTACCAGGATATTGCTAACGGAATAAATCCATGTGAGAATGTAAACACTACTCGGTACCCACTACTTTGCCTTTAAGACGCTGCGGATGTTTCCTCACAGAACTATTTGGGTACTTTTTTCCCTCAGCCAATGCAGCTATCAGAAAGGAACCGGATATGGCAAAGACTGGGCGCCAGTCCCTGGCGTAAAGTGAAACGGTCCCTCACAAGAATGGCCTAAAAATCCCTGTTAAATCGGCGCCTGTTCAGATAGTGCTGCCGTAAAAAATAAGCAGGAAAGGGGCTCAAAACATGGCCCTTGGAGACAGCGACATGGGAAAGCCCCGTTAAAGCCCGGAAGGCTGAGCTGAGCTGTCCTGTCCTGTCTGTGTATAAACACCCTTGCACACACACACACACACACACACACACAAAATTGTTTACTTTTCAATTTTTTCCTAAAGAAT
>JAOVYW010000084.1:7758490-7779458 GCA_025775045.1 Hiodon tergisus | reverse complement strand
GATGGGGCTGGTGAAGGTGATGGTGATGGTGAAGGTGATGGGGCTGGTGATGGTGAAGGTGATGGGGCTGGTGATGGTGATGGTGATGGGGCTGGTGAAGGTGATGGTGATGGTGATGGTGAAGGTGATGGGGCTGGTGATGGTGATGGTGATGGGGCTGGTGAAGGTGATGGTGATGGTGAAGGTGATGGGGCTGGTGATGGTGAAGGTGATGGGGCTGGTGATGGGGCTGGTGATGGTGATGGTGAAGGTGATGGTGATGGTGATGGTGATGGTGAAGGTGAAGGTGATGGTGATGGGGCTGGGGACCGACTGAGAGTGAGGAGCACTGTTTTGTAGATCAGAGAGGTCCCATAGTCAGAGAAGCCAGGTCCTTCCGCTGGGAGGTTTAGGTTGTGTGTGACGGGGAGAGAAACCGGCGCCCACCCTCGTTGGCTCCAGCCCACCTGGATGTTGTCTGTGTTGTGTAGATGTGTGCACCGTGTCGTGACATGTAGTGTAGATGTGTGCACAGTGTCGTTACGTGTAGTGTAGATGTGTGCACCGTGTCGTTACGTGTAGTGTAGATGTGTGCACCGCGTCGTTATGTGTAGTGTAGATGTGTGCACCGTGTCGTTACGTGTAGTGTAGATGTGTGCACTGTGTCCTTACGTGTAGTGTAGTTGTGTGCACAGTGTCGTTACGTGTAGTGTAGATGTGTGCACCGCATCGTCACGTGTAGTGTAGATGTGTGCACCGTCTCGTTACGTGTAGTGTAGATGTGTGCACTATGTCGTTACGTGTAGTGTAGATGTGTGCACCGCATTGTCACATGTAGTGTAGATGTGTGCACCGTCTCGTTACGTGTAGTGTAGATGTGTGCACCGCATCGTCACGTGTAGTGTAGATGTGTGCACCGTGTCGTTACGTGTAGTGTAGATGTGTGCACTATGTCGTTATGTGTATTGCGTTTCTGCGTTTCTGTCTGTCCTGTCCTCTGGGCCATTCAGGCATTATTGACTAAGTCACTTGCGTCTTCCCTGTTAATACAAGCAGGTGCGGGCCGTAATTCAGGACATCTGCTGGGAAACTCAGCAGGCTGTAGGGCTCCAACACCGTGGTGCACAGCCCTCCCGTTGACAAGAGCACGGTGTGCCATGCTTTTGGCGTGAGTGTCACTGATTCCTGTTGGTTTTTTTATTTCGTACGCAAGAACAAAATCAAATATCGCGCGTGTCGCGGGGACCTAACGGGGGCAGGCACAGCGGTCCGCGTTGTCTCTTGCCAGTCCCCAGATCCGCCGTTGCCAGGGGCCATCTAGGAGTGAGATGACCCGAAAGGGGTTTCCATACACACGGGGAGAATAAGAACAGAACACCCAGCAGTGGCCGTTAGTTTGTTCAGTGCATACTGTGGGAGTCATAAATTTGTTACCACAGTTCCAACCTGCAATAAATCCGTAATTTATGCCTCCCCTACCTCTGTGCATCCCGCTTTGCTTGGTCGGTGGTTGGAACCGGGTTCGAGTGTCACGTGGGCGACCCTTGATAGACGTCTGCTGCAGATAAAACAGGTAGCTGAAGAGGCAACCCATGGGTAGCAACTCTCCCCTTATTACCACAACAAACAGATCTACAGAGATGTGAAGACAGAACTACACCCAACGCAGACTGCTAATGCGTAAGGCTTCAGACTGAGGGTAAGTTCTAACAATGCTTGTGTCTCATACATATCAAAAATTGATGGTAATTCTTCTTGGCTTTTGGCTCAGTAATACAGATGGACGGATGGAGGCAGATCAATGCCTTCTTTCCATAAATAATTACCTTAAGCATGAGTTAAAATTTCTGGGTGTTCTTCAAACCGCAATTCACATGCACACCAAATCTCTGCTTTAATTACGTACAGCATGTATCGATACATTTGCATATTCAAACACTTAACTATATTCAGACGTACGATGTGTCGTGACAAGAACAAATAGCAGACGTATTTAAAAAACTTAAACTAGATTCCCTAAGCTGTGGCCAAGAAAACGGCACAGAACAGAGATTTCCACAGAAATTGTAAAGACGTCTTATTCTCCGTCAAGATCCAAAATCTGATGCAACTAAATCACACTCCCTTCCTTACATTCCCCATCCTTCGACCCCCGCAGCAAATCTCAATATCTGAGGGCTGAGTTGACAATGCTCTTTTGAACAATATCCCCCAGCCAGCTCTCCTGCCTGGTTCCCCAGTCCTGACTGGCCTTTGGACTGAGCTAATTGGGTCCCCTGTGTAAGTTCCCAACACCCCAGCTGCATTAAAGCTTAACTAAAGCACGCACAGGATACAAAAGTGTGACAGCCTCCTGATTCCAAAGCCATTAACCCTAATGTCTTCATGCAATGACATTTGCGTTGGTTTTATTTGTGGTGGCACAATGGAGTCATCATAACTCCATTATTAATCAGTGGCATTTTTCTGAAAGGTGGCTTTTAATGGGATACACCAGGGACTGGTGGAGGGGAAGAAGAGTGAATTTAAATCAAATAAATTAAATATATGAAATTTTAAAAAAATATACATATATAAAACGTAGGCTAGTTTGTCCAGGCGGTAGAGCAGTGTTTAAATATTCAGATAAGTCTGCCGGTCAAGATAGTCAACTCTATTTTTTTTTACTACTATGATATTTTTTAGGCATTCAGCTAGTTTTCTGTTGCAAAGTGAATTCACACTGCTGCTCTAGTAATGTACACCACCTAGGCCGGCTTCGAACTGGCTGAAAATTCAACAATCCAGTTGTGTCTTTCTCCAAAATGACCACTTTGGGGCCACTTCCTCTGCAAGTGTGCATTCAAAACGTTTTGTGCATTCATTTTGCATCACTTTCTAAGATTGAACCATTTTCAGCAGCAGTACAATTATTTAAAACTTAAGCCTCCCTAAATTTTAAACTTGCCCTATGTTGTCTACTGCCCTCTATTGGTTGATTTAAAGTATTACACGTTTAAATTTAGTCCGCTGTTATAGGGCAATTTGTAATAAAACTTTTTTATTTTGTTAAAAATAAATATCTCCCCTCATATTTTGGTCAGTTTGGTACATGTATCTTCCACTGTTTGATTATTGGTGATATTGTATAACATTACTGGGCCCTGCTCACAGATTACATTTACTTGTTCCCAGTAAATGTAATGAGCAGAGGAATACACCAGACAAAGATGTTAGATGTTGTTCACTCTGTTGCGAATCAGGTTACTTGGCCTATGTTGAAGGCTGTATTACAAGAAAAAAGGCGCTGCAATTTTTCACTCTGGCAATAAATCAATTTATGGTAGCGTTTTGGAATTCGCAGATTTGTAGATTTTATTTTTCTGTGACCTTTAAGCTTTCTAATGAATAAGGGTCTATCAGGTCAGAGGCTCAGAAAAGCACCAAGATTTAAGTTAGGTGTGACTAGGCCAAAAAACCAAGGAGAAGGCTCTGAGATCACTAGATGATATGCAGGGCTTCAGACAACCATTTGATTCCGCTTGGACATCAGCACGGACTGGTCTTCCAGATCACCTTCAGAACTTAGGCACATAATTGTCTGCTGTTGTGATGCACAGACTTTGGTTTCGGAAGTCATCCCGTCGTTTAGCCACCGCTCACACATCCACCCCACACCAATCACCGTTGGTACGCCGACAGTTCACCTGCGTCAGTTAAAATGCAAAACCTCAACAGAAACAGAAAACGAACTGTGCTTTCAGTTGAGGAGGGACAAAAACACTTGAGAGATTTCAGTTCAGGAAAATGGATTGGACAAAGGATAAGATTTCAGAAGATTTCGGAGAAGGAAATTGAACAGTCGCTGACTCCAAAAACAGAAGCCCAATTTCCCCAAACTTGCTAACAATTCGAACATCTGTCAGCAGTTAGGAGAGCTGTGAACAGCTCAGAATGAACTGTGACTGTGTTTGTCTGGCCTGTGCTGGCAGTCAATTGGCGCGTTCCTTTTTTTCTTTCTTGAGCGATTCCCTGAGAGAAGTAAGAAGTTATTAAGCAGTTATCAAATGAGGACTGCCAATCCGAAGAGCTCAGTCAGTCTCAAAACTGCAGTCTTTTGAGCCGGCAAGGTGGGAAAAGTGGAAGTGGCAAAATTTCATCAGCAGCAGCAGAAGTCAATTATATGTAACTTTATCAAAATGGATTAAATTTTTAAATGACGGCCCAGGTTAACCTCCGCGACATCTGCTGAGAAGTATGTTGCTGGATTTGAAATAGTAGAAAGGCAGGGGACTTTTATACTGTGTACAATGACCTTTTCTCTTTAAATGAACCACAGGTGTCAAAATCAACGCCACGCGATTCTCTGGACTGGCTGGTTTGTTTTATTTTTTTTAAGTTCTGTGTCAAATTCACACCTGGAAACACCAGGGGGAATTATAATCCACACAACGATATTAAATTTTTAAAAAAATGTAACATTAAAAATATTAAGACCTCAGGTATAACATAAGCCAGCGTACCCCGTGGAGTTCGAGACCCTTAGAGTAAACCGTAGTGCACCTAAAACAACTCCGAAATGTAATAACACATAAGACAAGAGTTGTGTGCCATTTTAGTGCGAGAACTTTTGAGGGGAAAGTTGCTTTTTTCAAAATATTAAAACCTAAATGTATGCCTTGGCGAATCCTCGCGTTCTTCCCCAGACATTTTCAGAGCTCACGCTTCATTCATAGTCCTCAGTATGTTACTCGACATTCCAGTATTCACTTCAGGTCTCAACTGGCACCACCTGTTATTCTCCCCCCTACACCGTGCGCAGAAAAGCTTAAACGAAATGAATGTCTACATTGTCAAATTTAATGGAAAACGCAGAATCCTGTCAAACGTACCAACTCACTGATAAAAATTCAATATATATGTAAATAGAATGATAGCTAAAATTTAAACATGGAAATGTATTATCTCGCCAAAGTACCTTTGGCCAAAAGGACATTTAATGAAGTTTTAAAGAGTTTTAAGAGAGGAAGTCAGTCTGTGTAAAGTCCCTGGGATTAGGCAGAGCTTACAAGGTTTCAGTATTGATAAGGCAACCAAGCGTGTAATATTTAAAAACTCTAGGATAAGGTTTGAGAGCAAGGAGTAAAACATTGGAACTGCATCGTGTATGCCAATCGGATGGCCTGGATTTGCTGAAAAGTACTGCAAAATTCGTTCAAAAAGAAAGGACCAACGTCCGCAGGAGGGGAAGAGGGGCGAGGGGGAACCAGCCACAACCCGCTGACACCCAACCCGACCCATAGATCCACTTTCCGTGGGCATCCTCAGATCACCTGTCAGGATTAGGAGACTCTTAATCGCATTACCATTGTCAACGTTACCTGCAACAATGGATTAGCAACTTTAGAACCAGCAACCATGACAACCATTTGGGATTGGGTATCGTTTTCCCACAGTCGTCATTCTGTTACCCAACACAGCAGTCTAATTGGGTACCCGTTGTCCTACCAACAATGGTTACTAAACCTAGCCAACAGATATATCCCCTGCTTTCATTGTACCTCCTTCTCAATAAACATTACTAGGGTAAATTTGCGTTAAACCAGTTTTAAAAAGGTATGAATCAACCCTTTAATGGGTAAACAAAAAGTGAAAGAAACCTACCTTTAGGTCATCCTGTGTGGGCCTTTAACATAACATTTCAATAGCTGTGACCCTCAGTAGTGGTGAAGTTTCTTGAATGTTCCACGATGTTGGCTGAAACGCTCCCTCGTTGCCTCTCTCAACTGTTCACTGACAGGAAAACATAACATCGTCAGTCCCAGTTTTGCCACAATCTCACCTGTGTTTAAGGATTACAGAGTGGTTAAGCATCCGCATTTAAGAATGAGCTAAAACATTCTTTACTTTTTAAGTACATATTTCAGCTGTTATAAGTAGTCCACTCAGAGGGAAACTGTTTCTGAAAATGTAACACACCATTTTAATCCCCACGGAAATGTTGGCTGAGTGCTCAAATTAAAACATTATTCTGAAGGGAAACAAAACTACCACTGGAACCAAGTAATCTATTAAAAAAATATGTAACAATAATTTATATGCGTGCACGATTCCGGTGTCTGCTCTGCTCATCAGCGGAAAACCTGGGCTCATTAGGGGCCTGACAATTCCGGCGGCGGAATTCATTTGGTTTTCTTTGGCCCACTCCCCTTCGCATCTGCATCAAGCACTTTCCATGGAAAGAGGCCCAAAGTGTAGGTGGTCGGGAGCATTGGGTGTGGGGTAAGGGGTGCGGGACACTCAGCTCGGCTGTTGCAGTCCACCTCAGTTGGCCCAGAACTGTTCAGTTGGGTTGCAACAAATCAACAACAAAGTAAGTCCAAACCAGGAAGAGACACGGCCCTTCTACACACAACGCTAACGCTGTTAGCGCCCAATCAGTCAGTTAACTCGAATCAGAACTGAAATTTTGGAAAACTTTCCATAAATCCTCTCCGCGCCCCAAAATAATTTACGGCGGTTCTCATATCACCTGCTTTGCGCCGCAGCTAGAATATCGGGCTGATGGGACAGTTCCCCAGAGTCACTGGGCTGACGGGACAGTTCCCCAGAGTCGCCGGGCTGTTTGTCCAGAGTCATTGGCATGAGTAAAAAAAAGTCACAAGCTGAAAACCCAAAAGAGTCGTGAAGGAAACAGGGCTGGGCCTCTCCTCGTCCACATCGCCCAGCTGGTCCAGTTTACCCGTGTGAGAGAAACTGTCCGTGACACACACCACGGCGAGTGAGAGGGTGTCTGCCCCAATTACAGGGGTGTGCGGGGCACTTCTGCCTGCGAGTGCGTTAACGTCGAACATCAGGACCGCTGGCAGCTCATAAATCCGCATGCCTCTTTCTCTGACAACGGCAGCCAGTGTGGCGTGACCTCACAGCTGCAGTCGCCTTGCGCAGATGTGGGGACAGCATGCCCGGGAGGAGTGAAGGCAAAATGCTCCGACACGCCCACTTGTTAAGCCGGGCGTTTGTGCAGGGCAGCATGGAGGACGACAACCGGAGAGAAACAGGACACACGTTTCAGAGTGATAATTCCCCGGGCCGTAAACCCCCATTGACCCTAGCAGATTGTAAATGATTTCAGCGGTGAAACGAAGCAATCAGGACACAGGTGTTTAATCATTAAATAAAAGTCTAAACTCAAGTGGAAATACAGACCAAAGATATATCTATATATATCTATCTATATATATATATATATATATATACACACACACACTAATAAACCCTCAGAAACAGTCTCGAGTTCTGTGACTGTAACTTGGCTGAATGTAAATCTGGACCGATCAGGGAGCAAAAGTCTGATGTGTTCATTTAATAAATCTCGAGGCACAGGGTGAGCTGCGTGGGAGACACGGGGGAGTGCTGCGTTCTTCCATCTGTGCACCGTGATTACACCGTGAACTGATAAGGGGCATCTTCTTCTCCAAAGAAGGGGCAACCCCAACAGGTCAGCACAGAGCAAAGAAAATATTAATTGGGCAACTCCATGGCAAAGATGCCTCCGCCCTGAAGAAGATCGTGATGGAGCGACAACTAGAGTAAACTCAGACCAACCTCCCTCATCCCTCCATCCAAACAACATGGGGTTCGAACCTTCCTCCTGCTCAGTGTTATCCCAGGGTGGTGCGGGCTATACTAACAGCTGTCCGAAGGCCAATTTGTCAATGGTGATAGAGAGTCTGCTTGTCTGGTGAACCACTTTCGGCAATGGGGTAGCTTTAAAAAGCAACAGGCACACAAATGTCTGTAGGTTACCTCGCTCTCCATCAAAACAAATGTTATCTCTGCCCCGGTGCAGTTCTCCTGTCAGACATCAACATGTCAGCAGGAGGCAGATAAGATTCCCCCTGAATCTGACCCTGTCAACCGACTACACACTTATCTGGGATTACTGGGATTCCTGGAGGGGTAAGGTGGACCAAGCCTGGCTAGAGACTGCTGCTTGCTGGGGGTAGGTACTGCTTAGTGAAGATGAGGGAATGACTTCACCATTGTCCAAAGTATCTGCACCCAGTCGGTCAGTCCTGCACGGATTGTCCTAAGGTTCCACAGAGACGTAGCACAACACAAGTTTACATTCAATTCTATTCAAGATTTACAAACTGACAGAAACCTGCTGACGTACTTATACAAGCAGATTTGGACTGGAGAAATTCAAGTGCCTCACTCAATGCAGTCGGATTCGTTATACAAAGCCACGGGTCTGCCTGTTTTTTTTTTTTAGTGATCCCCCTGAGTCCTGGCTGAAGGCGAGACCCCACCCTCAGCACACGCTGCCAGGTAATGCCAGCTGCTCATTACGAGGTGTGTCAAAGCAATCACATTCATTAAAACGGTTTTAGCGGTTGGCGGCGTCCTAGAAAGAGACCGGCGCTTTCCCAGCTGTGAGAACGACCCTGCCTTGCAATGCCCAACGCTCTTCTCGCTAATCCCCCCGTTTCTATGGTTGTGTGTGGGAATGGGGTTTTTTTGTTTGTTTTTTTAAACCGGTGCTTTGTTTTCACATTTGAAATGCCTGGGCCCCCACATAAACATCTGCCTCACGTTTGGCTTTCCTGAGACTCGCTGACTGCACGCACAGCCGTCTCTTTAATTGGACCACGCACCAACCCCAGCGCTCCAAGTGTCTCCAAAAGGAACCAGACAAGGTTGAAGGAATTTAAATGGAGGCAACGCATCTTCTGAAACCAGACGATCGTGAACTAAAGATGAGGGACAAACACGAGTCTCGGTACCCTCCCTAATTCCCTCTGCCTCTTGGTCATCAGCTGTCACACGTTCACATGTTCCAAGTGTGGCCTCCTGCCACGCCCCCGGACAGGGCAGCAGTCAGAATCTCATTAATACTGGTGGGGATCTCTCTACTGTGAGAGGCCACTCAAGTTCCCACCAGTTTTCTTGCTCCCGTTGGGAGCCCGAAAGGTACGCTAAACCCAGGTAATCCTCCGTTTCCATTTCAATGGGGGGTTGATTTCTTAGCCCTAGGGGCAAGGCTGAGCTCCTTGGACACCTGTGGAGTGGATAAGGGTGGGGTGGGGGCGGGCAGTAGGTTGGGATTGAAAGAACCACCCTGAGCATGATGTTTGAAGTGAAGGTCTTGACAGCTCGACACCATTTGTTTCAATGCTGTAATGGATGTTGGCCAGCCGTGGGGTATGTCCGGTTGATTGGTTCAGGTCCTCCAACGCAACGTTGTGTTAGCAAAGTCATAACCGGCTGATGAACCCATCAATTTTGTTTCGAGTATTTGAAGAGCTAGTCCTACAACGCTGTACTACATTGTACTTTTAAGCCATGGTTCTGGTTTACTGAAAAGGGGGAAGAAAAAAAAAACGTGAATTCCATTCGCAGTCCTTTCAAAGCACATGCACAGGCACCCCATTGGAAACATAATTAAGCCACCAGTTCGGACCAATTTCTGCCCGTGCCTATGGACTATGTTGGCTGTACGCTCACCTAGCAACAGTACACAGAGGAGAAACCTGTTGACACGGCGGTTAGCATGTGGCAGTACGGTGCAGAGAAAACGAGTCACATATGTCGATCAGTGTTCAATGCACGCCCGGATTTCAAGATCTACACCGAACGAGCTCCTGGATTCAGGGGGAGGATGTCAGCACAGACATTCTGGCCAGCTAAAAAGTACCATTGGCGGTTAAGAATGGCATGACATCACCTGGAAGGACGAATCAACGGAATATATGACACATTAGTGGTTCAATCCTCAGAATAGATTCCAGGGAGTGATTCTACGTTGATTAATTACGGTAGAAATCGCCCGTGAAACAGAAAATAAATTTCTGGGAACATAGCGTACTTTTAATGGACATTTTAACCTCTTTTACTGATGTTTAACATTTTGTTTTAAAGTAATGATTTCGGATTCAACAGTTTAACCAGATCAATTACACGACAAATGACATTTTTATTCGCCTACAAAAATATACAATCCTCTGCTACCACCGTGAGGACAAATAGTGAACTACAGTTAAGTAGCGCATGCAGGAGTCGCCCCTTCACGCTCCACCTTCAGTAATTGAACGTGGTAGATGGAGCTCTAACAGAGACCTAGCAGACCCCCCCCATAAATCCTCACTCTGAAGTAGGCGTAGATAAAAATAGATAAAATCCAGCCAAGTCCTTGGGCTCACAGTTGCTGGATTGGGTATTCAAAGTCAACGTCTCACAGCCTAATGTAGGATTCTCCCCATGTGGTGCAGACTAATGGTTTATGGGGTTTCCTCCACCTCGCTTAGCTTAATTATCTTGTTTTATTTTATCCAAGCCAAGTTATTACGTTACGCATATTCACAAACACATACTATGGTCATACGTTTTAACTGCTTATCCCTATATAAAATGGATCGGTCTAGATTTCCAACTCGCCAAAACAGCAGCAGCATAACCAAAGCTTCGGTTCCCTGGGCATTTCATTTCCGTCTGCCAAGAGATCCAGGAAACCCAGAGCTCTACGTACCAACTAAAAAAAACTCGGGCCCGCCGCTTTTTCAAAAGTATGGCGATCTTTACAATATTCGCACCTTAGATTGGTACTCCACGGTCCACTCCGCCATAGGGTTAGGTTTAAGTGCTTTTTATAACGCCATTTACCACAGGTGAGAAAAATAAAAACCACAGAAACGAATGCATTTTCATTATTTTTCTTTTTTTACTAAAAGAATGTACACGACTCCATAGTACAGGAAATAAATTGATGTAAAAACAGTGCTGTGTTAAAATACCAGGAAAAAAAAAAAACAAAAAAACAAAAAACAAGTGTGTTAGTGTTGCTGGTACCAGCTCCTGGCACATTGTCGCGCGCGGCCAGAGCGACGGACCTTAACCGCTTGGCTGTGGGGTTAACTTAACGAAACTAGACTTCAGCCACGTCCAGTTTCCCACTGGAGACTAAACACTAGGTACATCTGTCACGAACGCGTAACCCTGGCTGGGGTTGGTGGCGTGCGGCCTGTGGGTTCGCTCTGCATTCCTGACGGAAGTCCTCGCCGCGGCCCCGGAGGTTCGCTGGCTCCCGAGAGATAAAGCAACACATGCCGGCTCAGAACCGGTCTCCACGTCAGCGTTTTTATACAGGGATTATTCATTGGACTCGCCCCAGGGAGAAGACAGGCAGGTCTGGGAAAACACAAGGTCACCACCTGAATTCCATACCCTCCCCTTATTCAGTCCAACAACTCTAATCTCTGCAGGTAAGAAGCCTGGCTAACCCCACCCCTCCCCACAATAGAAGACCCCTGTTGCTGGGGGGGGGGGGGGGGAGCAAATTTAAAGTGAGGTCACTCTTGCAGCTCGAGGGAAGACAGAGGCAGGCAGCCAGGCAGGTAACGGGTTCTAGCAAAACGCAGGACTTGGTTTGGGGTTGGCGACGTGGAAGGGAGACGGTCACTCCAGCTCCTTGAAGCGGGCAAACATGGCCTTGCGCACAGCCTGCTTATAGGTGGCGTGGTTCCAGACGACAGGTTCCTTCTTCTTCCTCTGGAAAACGAAACACGGGGGGTGAATCCTCCACCAAAATGGGAAAATTACCTGCCGGTCAAAGTCGCAAAGAGAATGAGAAAGACTTACCTCCATGGTTTCCGCTCCCAACCCAGGTCTGTCACTGACCTTACTGTGCATCTCCCTGAGTGGACAGCGAGGTTACAATAGGGTCACATGGTTATTATTCAGGTCAGAAAGACACCGCTTTGCAAAAAATTATGCTAACCTTGGAATCACTCACTCAATTTAACTGACATCTAGGCACCAATACTGTACTTAAGATTGCTGATTGCATTCAGAGGCCTTATTCATGTTGATGTTTTATTCATGTTTGATGTTAAAACAATAATGCCAGTCCCATGTACCGTTCCCTAGAAAATACACACCTGGAACCACTTGACCACGAGTTCTGATACTTCTTCCTCTTCATTTCTGGAGAACCACTTGAGTCTCGTGTGTTAAACTAGAGGAGAGGGCACAAAATAAGGTTTTACGGTCATAAGACCAGAACTGGATTCACCCAGTAAAGTTGGAGATTACCGGAAAAACAAAAAATCCCCAAATCCTTTAAAAATCAACGTTCTCCTCTCCCAGGAATGCATCTCACCTGCTTCTCTTGTTTCTCTTGGTTCTCCAGAGCCTCCAGCTCCTTCTTTGACCTTTTGATCTTCAGGTGGATCTCCATGTTTTGCTAAAAAAACAACAACATGGACAACGCAGGCAGGTGACAACGTGAACAATGCCAGTGGAGTCCAGGCCGTCACATGGGCACGCCGAGACACTGAGCCGGTACCTTGTGCAGGTCGGACAGCTGCTGGTGCCGCACCAGGGCGTCCTTGTTGGGGAACTGCCTCCGACACAGCAGGCAGGCCATCTTCTTCCAGTCCGTCAGCTTGTCCTCTTTCTCCTCCGGTTGACTGGCGCTGGCTGTGGCCACCGGCGCCGCCATCATGGTGACCCGCGGAGCCTCGTGTTTCTCCTCCTCTTCCTCGTCACTCCCAGCCCCGTAGTCGGCCACCAGCAGTCCCAGAGAGCCCATGGCGCGCTGTACCCCAGAACACGAGAGAGAGGAAACACGTCACGCAACGTGGCCAGCAGGGGAACGAGCGTTCGTCGCACCAGGAAGTGCCCTCAACATCATTTGGCTCACAATAACGCAAGCACATTTACCATCTTCAACATTCTTTGCAAATGACAGTTTTTCGTCAACCAAATATGCCGCCGTTGCTACAAGGAACCGGATTTGTAGGAAATGGTCCGGCGCTCAGTCATTACCCATATTACCCGACTCATTTGAGGTTCTGTCAACCACGTTCTCCTTACCTTGGAGCTTTTTTCATCTTTCTTAGGAGGAGCTAAAGGTTTCTTGAAGAGTTCGTCCCCGACTGTGCCCTGGGAGGGATTTCACAGCAGGTAAATAAGACGCCAGGGGCTGGCATTTCTGTGCGGACAGAGATTTGGTCGAGACGCCTTATTCACCTTCCTCTCGAAAATGGCGAAGGCAGCATCAGCGGCCTTGGAGGACTTCCTGTCGTCCCCTCCACCGGATGTCTTCAGAACCGGCGAGGGCGCGCGGACGCTCTCTTTCTGCCGGTTCTGGATCTTGGCCCAACGCTCCATGTCCTTCATGATCTGGAACAAAACCCCCCCGGCAGTCATTATCATCGCTACGCAAAGCACAAAAACGTCCGGAGAGAATTTATATCAACTTAAAAAATCAATCAAATATTGGAGGAGACCTCCAATTTCAGGCGTTTCAAACAATTGTTCCAATTATGTTCACCATGAGGTTTTACTCCTACATGCCATGGCCATTACCTAAACCACACGTGCGTAACTGGCCTGAACTTCCTAGCAAACCGAGCGAACAGACTTTGCACTGCAGGAACTCCAGGTTAAACAGAACATCGTTTGGACCTTGAAAGCAGCTAGGCTCCTGGGTTTCTCTTCCTTTTCCTTCTTCTCCGCTCGAGGCGCGGACTCCTCATCTTCCTTCTTTTCGGACAGACCCTCCGCGGACTTCGTCCCTTCCTGCAGGGCCTCTGCCGCCTGCGCCGCCGCCGCCAGCGTTGCCATGGGGACGCCGGTCTGGGACACAGGGGGCTGAGTGTCGGTGGTGTAGCCAGGCACGGGGATGTAGGTCTTTGTCACGGTGTCCCAGTACAGATACTGTTGGGTCTGAGCGTTGTAGAAATACTGTGGAAACACACGTGGGTGGGAGAAACCGTGAGCCGGGAACACAGGATCCGGCCGGGAAACGTAAAACACCAGCCAGGACGTTTCACCACAGGAGAGGTGCCAACACTCACCCTAGAGCTGGGGTCATAGTAAAGGGTTGTCTGGGGATCGTAGTAAAATCCTGAAGTGGCATCATACAAGTATGTTGACATATCTGGAGTTTCTGTAGCTAGAGAAAATAGTAAAGTTGTTAGGCGACGCAAAGATTCCTCCATCCATTAGCTCACTCATTGCCTGCATATCCTGCTAACCCATGAAAAGCATGGCATAAAACTGCAAGGTTGAATAAATCTCGTCTGAGAAGTAAATTATCAACACAAAAAATGTGGCAGAAATGACCGCTTTCCAGTCCAGATCCCCCCGTTTCTCTGGAGGTTAAGCTCTACCGGGTCATAGGAGAAAGTCATCACTTAGCACTGCACCCCTCAAGTTTTATACAGTTCTGATTGCCCAACCTAACACATAATAGCACCCTTTTGTTTAAACATTTGTGTAAAGAGGCCACAAAAAAAAAAAAAACACTTGCTCATAGTAAAAGCACCAACTAATAAACAGCACATTTTTACAACTGCATTTCAGAAAGTCCATATCCAACACAGGCTGTGGCGATTAGGCACCAGAAACAGAAACAAACTCAGAATGCCACTTGCCACAGCTGTAGGCTTCGGATCCCTCCCCTGCAGCAGGGGCGGAGGCCTGTGGATCCAAAGCCTGGAAAGAGCTGTCGATGGCGGAGTTGTCCACATAGGGCATGCCCTGGTGGAAAAGGAGGGGATTAGATCTTTTTTTTCACCCCCCCCCAAAAACCGGCACCCTCTGCATGTCTTAACCATGGAGGTCACGAAACATCCAGGAAAATTCACGTTTGCTCGGTTTACCTTTTCTGTGACAGAGGATTGGCTGACTCACCTGCGCTAGGTTGGAGTTAAGATGCAGGTCAGAGGTCACAGCAGTTTCTCTATTTAAAGGCAGCATTTGGTCTCCTGGAGGGACACAGGTTTTTTTTTTTTTTTATTGGTCTAACATTCAATAGAAAAAACATCAATGGAAAAGGGAAGAAACTAGTCTAGGAGGCCTTAGTTCCGAACATGTTTAAATGCCACGCCCGCGGCATAATTATTGCCGTCAGTGGGTGTCCGATATGTTCCCCCTTATTTCTGCTAAACACATCGCTTACGTGATCCAACACCCGTTAAATTAGCGCAACGACATGGCGGACTTGACCAAGCCGTGTTTGATCATTGACATAAAGCATTTCTATGACAATAAAATTACCTGTTGAGTTAACTAGCAGGGTAGTAAGCTAGAGATGTCATTTAAATAAACAGGGAGAGCAAGCCAGTTACCCTCACTAATAAAGTACAACAGTGAATTTCATTTCGTCCCTGCTCAGGGTTTCTCAACACTTCTGGTCCGGGTGTCATTATCAAAGACATGGAGTCAGGCCGTTCTAGGGCAACTTTTCCCAGATGAGTACTGCCCACGCTCAAGCACTCTGGGACCCACCCAAACATACCCTGAATGACAGCTGGAGTCCCCAGTGGCGTCTGAAGAGGTTGACCATAGTACTGCTGTTGCTGTGGGAGGAGAACAAAGTTCACAAGTTCTGAGAACTTCAGAACATTTCCACATCCAGTCAGGCCGGAGGGGGAAAGAATAAAGACCACGTGAGAGTAGTCCTTGGTGGTTACATCACATGCATAAAGGCTAACAAACATCTCATATTCCTGGTACTTCCAGTTTTAACAGATGGGGACACCCACCTCCATCATGCCGATCTCCGGAGGGTATCCCAACAGGGAGGGGCCAGATTTATCGAAGTCCCTCCGGAAACTAACAGGAAAAAAGCCATTTTACAAAAAGCACATTTCAAATTTCTACCCCAGACAAGAGGACCGAGACACTTCACCGATAACGGCTACACTCATTTGTGTTAATGTCCGTGGCCGATTGCGCTTAGTTGTTTAAAGTGTAAACTGTAAACGACTAAGCGCAGAATCCAGGACTGACTAATGACAGAGGCGCACTCACTTCTGGTTTTTCAGAGGTTTCGCGACCTCCACGTAAACCCGGACTCCGTCGATTATGAGGGGTGGAGGTTTGGTCAGGATCTCCACCAGTCGGGTCACTTGCTGGAACGAGACCGACATCGGGTAGCCGCTACGCCCAGACAGCCGCAAAAAAACCTCAACAGCACGGGTGAAAGTTATCTGTACTCTGGTACATTTGTCGTAACCACAAACTAGAAATAATAGGGGTACGTGGGTACTTTAGCAAATGTGCAAACAACTCCGATCACAACAACATCTAAGAAGGTCCAGTTTGCCTAGGCAGGATAATACATTCTCCTTAACTCTGCCAGATACTATTTAACATTTTCAGATTTGTGAAGCCTTCAGGCCATGAGAAATCAGGCTGATCAGGACCCACTGCTCTGCCTCAGAGGAGAAGAAAGGATGGAGGGTCGTTGTAGGCCCGAGGAGCGGAAAACCCCACTAAGACTTAACGTTAAACAATTCAGACACGTAATTAACCGAGCGCTTCGTTTCATCTGGTCAGCCACCTTGGCCATACCTCATGCGAGTCCATGTCCACAAAGCAGAAACACTTGGCCCCCAAGGGCTTCCCCCTCACGAGGCGGACGTTCCTCTCGTCCAGGTACGCATAGGGGTCCAGGGCCTTCAAGATGGTCTCCACCGTGGTGGTGGGCTTCACGTTCTTTATTATCATGGCTGTGAACACCACAAGTACAAGTAGAAGAGTGTGACTCTCTCGCAGACGCCTTCGGGAACATCTGCAACTTCTCCCAGAAGGCCAGCAGCAGCAGCCTCAGACACGCCCAGACACCATCAACACTGACTTCACATACACGCAATAAATCAAATGTCTTTTGGCCAATTTTTAAGGCTCCTTTTGTTTTTCTCCAGTGGGTTTTCTGTGTCTCAGTAAAGCCGCCTTTCGTATGCATTTTCCCCTCTGACAAATACACCAAATTGGAACCTCAGACCTCTTCAGCTGAGCATGGGAAGACCGATCTAAATAAATCTCTAGTCTCTAGAGTGGAGATTGGATTTGGGCCCCTCTCGATTTTCCTGAACATTCACATGGGAACCATAGTCTTTTTATTAAGTCACCACTGGTAAATCTGTTGCATTAAAATGAGCCCTCATACAAAAAAAACATGTCAGACATAGGTATGGACATGAAACACATTACTCAACCTTTTAACAAATTAAAAGCGTGGAATAAAAAAATCTTTAGAAAGGACTTTAGCCTGGGCTAGTGAAGTGCATAAAGAGGGCCCCATTAGGTGAAGGAGCGTCGAGCGATCTCTCCACTGACTCACTCTTGCTCTCTTTGAAGATGGGGTCCATCTGACGGGGCCCATGGGGCCCCTGGCGAGGATTGGCGACACCCAGGGAATCCTCCTGTTGCTGCTGCAGCTGCTGGTCTACCTGTTGCTGCCAAGCCTCAGGGGTCAGAGTGGAGTTCCGCTGCCACTGGCCCGAGGTCAGCGTCTCGGCCAGCGGCTTGGTGCTGTGGGGGTCTTCGCCGGTGCTCTGTGGGGGCTCCATCTTCACTGGAACAGGGGTGGGAAGGGGTAGCTCTGGGGTCTGGGGGTTCTTGTTCCCTGGAGGCTGCTTGGTTGTGGGTAGAGGCAGATTTGGGGGAACCCCATTGGATGAAAGCCATCCCATCAGAGGGCTTACGCTAATCACTCGTGGCACGCTCCAAAAACCACCTTTCGTGACAGTGAAGGACAACCAATGCCACCTTTCATGACTGAAGGACTACTGGTTACAACTGGTAAGGATTTCTTCTACGGATGTTCAAACAAGCAGGTAAAGTAATCAATCATGTGCAGGGTCCGCCCTGCCTACATTCAAAGTCAACGCACAGCATCTGGGCAATATAAAAGATTTTTCAGTGTTGAAGAGCTAAAGGTCAAGCCACACGCTGAACTAAATCTACCACGTCATCGGCTTCAAGAGTCACCGAGACAACTCGACAGACAGGCTTACCGTCGTCTCCTTGCTGCTTTTGTCTGGCTGGATATATCTCATCAGGGCGGTTTTACTGCCGACCTTCAGGGCTCTCTGAAAAAGACGAAGGATGTCACTTTTACCCCACTGTGGCAGCACGGGACACACACTTATCTTCCTGCCGAGAGTTCTCACGGGTGCGTCTTTCTGCAGGCCTTCAGTGGCGAGGCCTACTCAGGTGACGGCCTTAACGAAAAAGGCCACTAAATCACAGCTGGATGCCATTTTCCCGCCAATACAAATCAGAGAATGTTCTGATGTGTCATTTACGCAGGGCCGTCACTTATTTCACTGACATTTTCCAAAGAAATGTCCTTCCCCCCCATAAAGTTCAGTGGAATTGTTCATAAGGCCATCAATTTAACAAACGCAAGATGGCCCTTTTTAACTAAAGAAGTTGTAGTTAACTTCAAGTATAAAATTTGTTCAGGATTACACTGTCAGTTCTGCGGAAACTTTTTTCTACATGATACGTTTGTGGCGGGGGAAATACAAAGCACCCCTATCATAGCGGAGGAAGAAAATATATTTTTAAAATGTGTTCAGACATGCGAGCTGGTGCGGTGGTTTAACAATTTAAAGCTTAATATTTGAAACAGACATATTGCCACATGCAAAGAATACTTTATGCACACATGTGAAACGTCTAGACATTTTGGCTAGCATTTTCCGTCAAACAGGGACCACGTGAACCCAGATGCTCTGAACAAACTCCTCAGGTTGAGTAAAAACCTCACCCTTCCAAGATACCATTTCCCATATCCAATCCCGAAGAGTACAGATTGGAGTCCCCATAGTCCTGAACCAGGCACGTTTCACATCAGCTGCAAGGGGGGGTGCCCTGACATCTAAAGGGCACCACAGTCAACCATGAAGTCCCTTTTGGTAAATCTAGGGATTACCATGAGTGCCTGGGATCTTATACCGGACAAAGAAACGTTGGACCAAACCCAGGGAACAAACAGAAGGACTCGGAGAAACCTTCTCACATAAACCCATCGCTGCAAATCGTTTGGCGGGAGATTAAAAATAAAATGGCAACAGTGATATCGCACTGAAAGCGCATTTAAAGACAAAAGAAATTACAACCTGTAGATTTATTTTTCCCATGACCATTTTACCAGACCTTGGTCACAACAAAGGAAGAGACAAGCCGTGTGAACAAACGTGACACATCCTGGTTTATGTTAAAGCTGTGAATAACTGCAATGCACTATTTCCCCCATTCCCTCAGCCAGTTCTCAACGGTTTAGCAGACCAGACACATTAAAAAGACTTTAAATCATTGACCCCCGAGTGCCACAGAGAGCAAATGAACGCGCGCTGGTGTAACGCAAGGGGCAGTCCCCAAAAGCGAATCAGAAAACGCATCGGTTAATTGTCAAGCTTTCTGAATCTCAATTTTGACAGCAGACCCAGCAGAATGCAACTGCAGCTCAATTCTGTCCCGAAAGCGAATTGGGGGGAGCCCGCAGCAAGGCCCCAAACCTTAAAACACGAGACCGAATCCCTCCATGTTCCAGCAGGACCAGAAATCCCCAGCAAATATCCAGCTGCCAAAGCAGCGTTGGAAAAGCTGGACCCGCTCAGGAGGATGAAAATGACGATGAATTGGACTTCCAGCCCAGCGACACCGCAGATCAGAGATCGCGGACGTGCGCTTTAAGGAGATGAAACCATGAGGCACGATGACGTTCAACCACAGACCAGTGAGGCTTGATACCCCCCAAGCCCAGCCCAGCCCAGCCCAGCAGAAGACAAGCTTTTATACACCCATAGAACAGGGGAGGCTGTGGTTCCAGGAACGCTGTAGCGACAGCAGGAAAGGGAGGAACCGCGTAGCCTCTTCTGGGTCTCCGGGAACAAAGGGACACGCGCTCAAGCTGAGAACGGCCAAGACGGTCCAGGAAGCGAGAAGATCTGCTGGCTTCCAGCTAAGACAGCACTGTGGAGAGAGCAAAGCCTGGACTTGACCACGGCCCAGAAGTCACCTTACCTGTGCAGGCATACTATAGTACACCCTTTTCCCAGCAGGTACTGCAATACCGGGAAAGTTTATGTCATGATCCGTACCCCCTTATGTCGTGTGTTCGCGAGTTGTGCTTTTTTTTGCTGTAATAAATGAAGTTTCCACTGTGCACGATAGTAAAACAGGATTCAAACCAACAATCCTCAAAATCATACTCAGTGCTGTGTGTCCAGTGTCTGCAACCAGTTACCAACAGGGACCTCGTGCCCTATAGGAGCCAAACCGAAACGTATGTCGCCTTGAAAACCGAAAGTCGTCTGGCAGATGAGAGTAAAACCCTAGGCCACTAGCTGATCTGGGGAGGACATTACGGCAGAGAAGATTGGTACCTGGGGGGCAGCAAACAGGGCGGACAAATGAAGAAAGAAAAAAAAACCCCCCAGCACAGGTTCCCGTTCCGTATTCCACCTCGTAACCATTCGATTGAAACGGCAACTGCTCCATCTACTGCCCAGGTGCATGGGGTGCGGGGTTACAAGTTACAAATAAAGGGCAACTCCGCCCAGGTGCCACAACGGAACAGCCCTGCGCTTTAGATTTACACTCAGAAAGACCGGATTGTGATAACCAAATCCACGCATTGTGGCGAGGTCTTCAACACCTGAAACTAATAACTGACACCAACGAGAACTGCAACCCAGCCTACAATCAGGTCTACGTCAAACCATGCTAATCACTTTCAATCCAGCAAAAAACTGTGGCTAACCACTAACAACGTTTCACTAGTCATTTTTTAGATTAATCCCATTAAACCCAATCTGATTATTATTATAGTTTTTTTTTAAATAAAAACATTTAAAAACTGGTGGTCCATCCTGAATATGCTTCCAGCGTATCGAACAACCTCTCATTCATATCCGAGTTTTAAACAGCGCCAAAACGGACTAATCTCATTGGTCAGGAGCAAAAGCTAGCAAAACGGCAAGAATTCCTCCGGTCAATATTCAGTTTATCCTTAAAAACACGCTTCTCTAAAACAGCCTCTACTTTGTGCAGAACGGCCAACCAGTAACAGCCACACCGCGATTCAACAGTCGGGCGAAAAGTCCTCTGACACAGGAAGTTTTTCAGTTCACAGGGGCAAAGGATAAGGCAGGTAGGTACCCCCCCGCCCCGCCCCGCCCCACCCCGCCCCGCTCCCAAACCT
>JAOVYW010000084.1:7729450-7748412 GCA_025775045.1 Hiodon tergisus | reverse complement strand
GGGGGGAACTGAAAGAAGACGTTTACAAGAGCTGCCAGACAGTGCCTGCCAAAACCACCTGTCACAAAAGACTAACTATCAACAAATGGAACAGAAACCGGCATGTACCAGACATTGAGATCTGGGGTGGGATTTACGGGACCAAAAAATAAATTTCACCCACATAATCCCCCTGATACTCTGTAGGTCACATGTCCTGGCATACCATGGCAACTTGTGCCCCTGAACTCCAGCCCCCCTCTCCCGATAATAAAACACTGTCTGCGGCTCAAGTGTGGCAGGCCACCAATGAAAGTGCTAGGGACCTTGTCAACCCCATTACAAAAGAGATCACACACCCAGAAATACATTGGTTATGCAAGAATGCTCCGAGACATTTTTGTTGGGCCTGTTCAGAACACTGGCTTTACAGGTATAGGTCATCTTATTTTGGTTTGATGCCGGTGGCTGGATACCCACCAGAAAAGATCAACCACTTCAGGAAGTCGAAGATGGCTTCCTCTTTATTTTGGATAGACACCACCACCCCCCCCCCCCCCAACTCCACTCTCTCCGCGTCAATCAAACCTCCTGAAGACCTTGCTCTGTCACTTTGCACCCAGGTAACATGTCACCTTTGAAGAGATGACAGGCGCCAGCACTGCGGCGACAGGAGAGGCAGGGGGCGAGATGGGATCTACAGGTTAATGCAACAGGATGCCCTCGCGGGGAAAAGGGGGTGGGCAAAACATGAACACATGCAGAGCCTTCCACGGTCCCTGAAAGCAGAAGACCTCGGCTAAAACAAGCAAACCATTCTTCTCTCAGAGCATTTGCAGCCATGGCAACGGATGTCTTAAGAAGTGCCAACCATCAAAAATGCAAAGGTTTCACTGGGACTCCCAACCACTCAGCAGCGAGGCAGTTTAACTTCTGATTTATAATTCGAGGGGGCCATTTAAGAACCCCCCCGGCGCATTTCTTTTTCATAAGCTTGAAATTCCACACACCCCACTGGAAGCATACATAATGAATTGGTCTTTCAAAAGGCGGTACGTGGAAGCAGGCGCAGTCAGAGCAAAGGTAACACAGGCTGACAGAGGGGAGATGAGAAGACGCCCGAGTCGGGTACAAGGTGCCGCGGAGAGAAGGCCGGCTGGCTCACAGGCACGAAGGAGGGACCAAGTCTCAGGACATGCCTGGCCCCCGGCACCCTGGTGTACGGGACTGGCCAAGGAGCAAGCCCTGACGCCTCCGGGTGCAGACTGAGGTCCTCCACAGCCACCAAACGTCTTGTTCTGGGCTGCCATCCCAAAACCTCACACCCGTGCAAAGATGACCACTAAGAGGTCATGAGATGCATTTCTCTGTGGTTCATCCAGGGGCCAACAATCCAGAAGGGTAACACTGGGACACTGGCAGTCTCCAAAAAAGGCTAGCACTTATGTCATGGAATTCAGAACTATTTGAAATTCCTTTGCAACCAACACTAAAAAGTAAAGAGCTTAAAGAAGGCAGAAAATTGAAAAAGGGAGGGGGAAAAAAAAAAAAAAGCATGCGTTTATACATTCAGACCCAAACTTCACATTGATAAGGAGGAAAAGCACAAGTAATCCACATAATAGAGCAATATGAGCTAACCGGATATTTATTAGCTGGGTCTCCTTCCAATGTAAAAGAATACGACAAACGACGTTTCTTTTTTTAAACACCAAAACGAGCAGCTCAGGAGCACGGTAGGAGGAAGTGGAGCAGGGAGAGGAATATTTGTTCCGGTTGCCTCTCACGAGATTTACTTTGCATGTCCCCTCAAATATTGTGGCAACCACATCAGTTTCAAACTTGTTTGCACTTTCTGAGATTTCCACTGTACATGATGCACGGTTTTTAATACGCTACTCCATAACGACATAACGGGACTCTCTGCGTTGTCCCAGACCAGGGGTGGAGCAGGGTCACGGTGAAGTCAGCGTCACAGGAGTGGTACAGGCTGCATATTTACACCCTACCCCGTCCACTGCTGGCCCTCGAACGAAGTACCACATGAACCCAACCGGGTGAGGGCCCCATCCAACGACACTGAACAGGTTAGAATTTTAGCAGGAAAAAAACGTATGCCTTTTGCTGCAAACAACTCTCTCTGAATCACAGAGAGCTAGTTAGCATTTTTTCGAACCAAGCTTACATATACACATCTGTTCGATAATACAGAGGTAAGCTCTCGTGCAGTATTTCCTCCAAAAGCGACCATCGCGTCTTATTACATATTTTAAAGACATGTGGACAAGCCAAAACTGTTTAACACAGAATCAGCGCCACGTAAACATGTTTAAGCGAGGGAAGGCGTTACACAGGAGTGTCCGACAGCAGAGCACGCCACCCGTGCAGGAAGCGCAGCCTTTGTTTAATCTGCAGCGAACACAAACAGTGCGGTAATGAAACCGCTCCCAGCCTCCAAACGTTCTCATTAACTCTGCGTGACGTGCGCTTCTCTCAGGTGATCCAGAGGGCAGCTGCGCGTTAACAGTTGTGCAACCACGCCGAGGTCAGAAAGGCCATATTAGGCCAGGGTGTAGAGTTTCAGCCGTCGGCTCGAAACCCCCCAACCACCACTACACAGCGAAAGCCACTACTGTAAGCTGCGTGCATCGCCCCCGGGACGACAGCTTCTGCTAAACAACAAAGAAAAAAACAAAAAAAACCACAGGTCATACATCCAGGCCATGACTGAGCCACCAGGGAATTACCAGAGCCGGGGGCTGAGTTTAGAATCAGCTGGGTGCTGGATATTGCCCTTCAAGCTTCTCACATTTTCCAGAGCAGCATAAGAGTTTCCCCTCATCCTTCCCCTTTCTGTGGGTCACGACAATGACACTTCCTCAATGGATCAGAAGAGCGGGGCAGGGAGGCAGGAGAGTGAAAGATGAAAAGGCGCACAGAAACCATTCTGGAGTGTATATTCAGGGTGTGGGGCACGTACCAGCTGGGGAAAACCTCCTGGGCGGAGGTCCACCAGGACCAGGAGTGAGCACCATTGACCGCTTGCTACATTTTTGGAACGGCGAAATGCATGACACTGCGGCAAACGTCGCTGCGAAACATCTCTCGGCTTTGGGGGCAATAGCCAGATCTCCAGCACTGTAAAATAATTTGGAAGAGCCCATTTCTGAGATATGGGATCTACAGACATGAAAATGAGGCTGCAAGCCAATCCTCTCTACGCAAAATCTCGATCTTTTCTTTCTTTTTTTGAAGTCACCCTAAGTAATGGGGGGGAACACAAAAATGTGGAAAAAAAGAAAACGCAAGATAATACTGTCTGACGCTCATCTACCTTCTCAAACAATCCCACATTAAAAGGCCATCCCCTCTGCATTTCCATAAAAGATTTCAGACGACAAAGGAGAGCGGGAGCGATTTCCTCCCAGCCTGATAGAGCCCATTGTTCACCAGACAGTCATTTCAATATTCAAACCTCCTGCCACTGGGGAGCAACCAGGAGGACCCAGGGTGGACCCCCCTCTGGAGCTGTTAAGAACGCCCGGGCGCCAGGCAATAAAACCGGGCCCTTCCCCGAGACCGGTCGAGTCGCTCCGGTAGCAATAGGCCAAGTGGCTCACCGAGAGCAGCTCATCGGGCAGGGCAAAGAAAGTCACTCTTTCAGGGGATTGGGCACAAATACGTCGTCCTGTACAAAGCTCCCTGTGAGGGCCTTCCTTGCTTCCCCATCCCCCTCAAACATCTAAGCATCACCATTTCACTTGTGACACGCAACGGTTAGGTCGGTCACAGCTGACCAACAAAGTGTGATTGCCGGTAAAACACATCTAATCTATCTAGATAGCGCGCGTTTGTTTTTTTTCAGATATAGTGACATAGGCAAATTGGCTGTGGAGTAAAATAAAAGCCAGCTTCATAATTTGATTTGTAATTTAGTGCCGATACTTCTCTGAGCCAAGCAAGGATTTCCTGTTACCAGTTTATAGCCCTCAAAACTCAGGGCCCTCTCGCCCAGGCTTTGGATATTTCTTACTCTGTCGAAGCTAGTCAGAAAAGCTGGTGAGCAACACTGAAAGAATAAAAACATAACTAAAATATTCACCTGTAGCCAAAGACCGAGCCTTGTTTTCACTTCTCCAACCTTGAAGAATCGGTTCTCTGCTTTCCGTCTCTCATATCCCCCGGTGTCTGCGCTGACAAGAATATATAGAGGAACCTAGAAAAGGAAACCGCAGACCAATCTCCCACGTCAGCCGGTTACGGCGGTGAGGTTTCAGAACGCACGGCACTACGGTATCGAGGTTGGGACTCGTATGCAAAGGCATGGCCCCCCTTGTAACCCTTGTAGGACACAGTCCTTGTTTCCGCGACACGCAATGCAAAGTGTATTGAAATTAAACTAAACGGACAATGGCTGACATCGCCTGCCGCGAGAACGGCATCAACGACTTTCCAAGGAGGGCGTAAAGGCACTGCTCCGACTGGGGTGTAACCGTTACCGATGACCATACTCACGACACACAAACTGAATCTTGGGGGAAGGAGACTCCTATAAATCACTGCATAGTTACGAAACGACCAGCACATGTTTGATATTTGAACCGGAAAAGCGTTCAAAACTAAATTACAAGAGTGAGTCCTCGCAATTTTCCCAAGCCAAAGGGCTTTTTGTTTTACTCCGCAGAGAAGCTGTGGCCTTTCCAACAGAAGAAGATTTTGAAGAAAGAAGCCGTCGAATGGAAAGAGCACTGTTGACACAAGGGTTTGGCCATTGGGGAGAGAGAAGGCAGCTAATGTTCCATCTGCCACCCGCTGTAACCCCGGCAGACAGACGCCCCTCAGTTCCCACAGAAGGAGTCCTAAAAAGAGCCTTGCTCTGCAAACTCTAAAGAATAACCAGGCGTAGACGTTCATTCCAATCCCGCCAGGCACGTATCCAGATGGATCCACCCTGCGTGGTGCCCGCTCGCCTGTTCGTCAGACCCCGTCAGGTACACCTGGACACCGATCGCCCTCCAGCCGCAGGGCTGAAGATGAGGCTCTCTCGTAGTGCGCAAAAAGCAAACCAATTCAAAAAAGCTAAAACATTAATTCACAACAAAGCCATGGAAGCAAAAAAAAAAAAAAACACAGAAATATAAAAGCTAGACTGGGGACCAGAGGGGAAAAGGTGGCGATGTCATTGTTGAAAGCCCTTGAAAAAATCACCGGGAACTCATTAAGCCCAAAACTGGGCCAGAGCGGCAACGTACAGCAACGTTACAGCCGCATGAAAAAGTCATTAGTTCAGCAGGAACGTCGCAAAAAAAAGAAATCAACTCAACCATCCAGCAGTGCTGGGCAGTTTGTTGTTAAATGTACATTCGGGGGGCAAACTGATGTGCAGGAAAGCCGTATTAGCCCCTTCATCGCCTGTCCCCGTCTTCCAAACACATAGTATCCACATCTGGTCGCGGTTCACAGTGTCTGCAGTTATCCATCCCACAACGCCTCGCCTCTTTATCTTAAGTCATTATTTGGACTATGAATTACTTCACCTGGTCATTGCAGGTGCGAGCCTGATGGTAACCAAGAGGTAGCTGAAAGCCAACAGACACAGCGGACGAAGATGGAGTTCCCCTTATCTACAGTATTTATATAACAGGGGTCTCTCTCTCTCTCTAATCCCATGTACCAGTTCTGTTCATAATATAATAACCAATTAATTCTCCACTGCATTTAAACCCGATTAATCATAATCTGTCCTGGAGGAAACAAGGGCCCTCAATTGAAATGATTCCACTAACTGCTCGCTCATTTTCACGCCATTGCCCAAATCTCTTCCCGCGGCCTAATCATGTAGAGACCTTCCAGCTAGAGGGAAAAAACAAAGGCTGGAAACGCTCCTAAATTCACCCAGCCGAAATTCTCCACACTGACAAAACGGTCAGTCAAGTAGCCTTCAGAGGCTCGCTGGACTGTTCCCGCTGCACCCATGTCCCAAATGGGGCAATTTTAGTGTCTGATTCACAGAAGACCAAAAGCCTTCGGAAAACAAGGAACCTTTTTCATGGCTGGGTCCCCGGCGTTACGCAGAGACGGCATCTGAGCTGTGCGGAGAACAAAGGCCACAGTGCAGGGTGCAAGGCCGCGTTACCAATTAATAGGAATTGGGTTAGGGTTAGGGTTAGCCCGAGAGCAGCTTTCCACTGATCCCATTAGAAAGTTCCACAGCTTGTTTCCCTGCAGCCGGCGAAGGATTCCAAAGTCCATTAATCTGGTCGATGAAGCTTTCCCTTTTCGGTGGTTTAGAGGGCTAAAGCTGAGCGACGCAAGGAGCGCGGCGACGGGTCACGCCTTGCTGGAATGCTCAGTGACTGACGTGAAGGAAATTGCCCATGAGAAGAACAGGGACAAGCAGCTAACCCAGTACTAACCAAGTGTGTATGCCTGTATTGGTGTTCAGGCAAAATGCTTTCAAGGAGGCTAACTTCAAACAGTCATATACAGGCTGCAAAAATTAAATCTAATAAAAGAAATAAAATAATGAATAGCATTTTGCACATCAAATGTGTGCTGCTATAAAATTTGCAATCAGATCTAAAGATAGACAGGGATGAATAAACTGCATATAGTGAAATTGCGCTTCTACAGCAGTAAATACATTCTAAGATATATTCATATGATGAATTCAACTAGTACAAAAATATACTGGGACCGCTGCCTCCCAGCATCAAAGCAGTTGTGTGCGGTCACAGCTGTCCTACTATAAAATATACACAAATTACCAAAAAAAAACAGTGATTACCCTACATCTGATCCATGAAAAACCTTTAGCAGAGCTCTCGAACCGTGCCGAGTGTTGCCACTAACCACCTGCTTTCCACTCTGAACATCCATACTGCCTCGCAGGTCACTGGTTTGCTGACAAACGAGACACGTAGGTCATTTATACCAACCACAGGAGAGAGGGAAGGAAAAAAAAAAGCTGACAAGTTCACACGCTACACAGAGTGCTGTAATTCTTTACGGCCGCATATAAAAAAACGACATGGGCTTCCTGGTGCCGCACACATTCTGGCTGAAATGTCTCAGTTTCTCAACGTGCACCGACAAGCGTGGACTCAAAAGCCATTCCGCCTCGAAGCAAAGCACCCTGGGTGGGGGGAAACTCAGACAGACCCGTCAGGGCACGTTCCGGACCCATCTGCCAAAGAGCCGCAGTCCTGTATCACACATTAAGGCCACAGCCAAGAAACACGTTTTTTCCAAGGACATGTTGATAATTCGCTATGTTTTCATTGTATGTTTTGACTACATTCTGTATCTTGTGAAATTCTGTAGAAATTCTCATTAGTTAGGAAACGGAAAGCCACTACATTCCTTTGAGCTCATCAGCATCTCATCATAAGACTTGTCATTAGGAAAGGATGGGTATCCCATGATGCTTCAAGCAACTCGTACATGGTTTGAAAAGCAGGATCCACTTGGGAAGAGCGGGTCAGAATAACCCCCACTAAGAGGCACTCCAGCAGGTGAACAGCGAATCGGATCTCATGCCGTCTCCAGATCCTGTGGGCCAATTTTGCCATCGGCAACACAAGGAAGGAAAAAAAAAAAAACGAGACCGCAAACACGGCAAACCACGCTGCTACCAACAACAAACATTGGAAAGCGGTAAAATACTAAATCAGTTGGTGATCACACACTGGTGGCAATTTACTCATAAAACAAAGCTAGGGAAGCTAGTTTCCAGTTGCTGGTTAATCATTTAATCAGGTTTTTTTCTTTTTTTAAATATGCTTATCTCTCCCGCAAGATTGGTTGAGACCGGCGCATTATTAAAAACCTTCTAGACGAGGACACAGAGAAAAGAAAAACAAAAGGAAACCTCGACAAAAGATGGCCGAGATGTGCAGCGCACAATAAGTCCAATCATATTTTGTTGCACACAGGGCGACTTGCCTGAAGGAAGATCAAAAGGCACGAGACAATGGGGCCAGGGAAGCACCCGCACAGGAGTGTGTGTGTGTGTGTGTGTGTGTGTGTGTGGGAGCGTGCGTGCATCTGTCTGTCTGTCTTTGTACGTGCGTGCGTCTGTCCGTCTGTGTACGTGTGCGAGCGTGCGTCTGTCGGTGTGCGAGCGTGCGTGCACGTGTGTGTGTGCGCGTCTGTCTGTGTACGCGTGTGTGCGTGCACGTGCGCCTGTCTGTCCGTCTACGCGTGTGTGCGTGCACGTGTGTGTGCGTACGTCTGTCTGTGTCTGTGTACGTGCGTGCGTGAACATGTGAGTGTGTACACGTGTGCGTGTCCACAGACTACCAGACTGGTCTACAGAGACGAGCAACTAGCCTCCACTCACTAATTCACGGTGACAGGACACGGCATCCAAAAAAAACAAAAACAAACAAAGACACACCATGCATCGTGAACCATGAAGTCTACATTACGGGGGAGTACGGCGACCGGACGCTCACAAAGGTCAGCTCACATTCACCCTCTCAGCTCGAGCAAACTGCTGCCAGTACGCAACAAACAAACAAACAAACCAGAATCACTCGCCTCCACCTGCAAGTCACATTGCGTCCACCAAGGGCGTCGTCGTAACGAACAGGTTCAAATTGTAGAGGACAAACTCGCCCCACCCATCCCAAAACTCATGCCTGGCACCTTCTATAATTTAACAATCCCAAAAGAATACAGAAGAATGACAAGGAGAAGAAGGTGGAGGAGGGGGAGGGGCAGTACCCATGAGGCTCATAACGAAGCACACGAAGACCAAATCATCGAACCCGTGATTCCACCACCGCGTGAGTAATCGGGGGCAGCCAAACGTATTTCAGTCATCGGGGAAGTGGAGGAGGTGAAAACAGAACATCTCGCCTGCATCCAGACGCGCGAGACCCAGGGCTGGGTGCCGGGCTTTGTGATTCATCTCGAGTGGGAGCCCCATAATCTCTGGCATGTGACAGACACGTACCATTAAACGGGAATGCAGAAGAGAAGACGGAACCGTGGCAAAGTGCACCAAGAAAACTAAATGTGACACTTTTGAGCTTTGTTATGGGTCAAACCAGACCGACGTCACTGGGCACTTCATAGCAACACTGATTTACAGAAACATGAACACATTTAGTTAAAGTTAATGGTTACAAAGATAGTTTTATATAAAAAACCTGGTGCATCTTCATTTCCATTTTCCTGAGTTATATATAAATATAACAAATACCGCTGCAAACAACATTTAAAAATTTTTTTTTTTTTTTTTTTAAATGCTTCGATCAAATTTAACACCACACTTACAGTACTGTAATAAAGTCTAGAATAAAGTTTCAATGATCTGGACGCATTGAAGCGAGATCGGCCATTTTACCAATGGGTATAAAACAGGGGACAATCAAAAGCTCTCCTACGGCAGCATTCAGGACTATGGTGATAGCTAGAGAGTTTTCCCAAAGAGGCGCAGAACAGGCTGCCGATCCCCACAAGTCCTCAAGTCTGGTGAGACAGCTTTACTGTAAACATACGCAGAGGATGTGGATCAACACATTACCTCTGTAGCTTCTGCTGTTCATTGTCCATTGTCAAGGAAGGAACGAGGGTGAAGTGGTTAGGAAGGGTGGCCTGAGAAAGCTCACCACAACCTGCCTTGAGAACTGGGTTTTGTTTTGTTTTTGGGGGGGGGGGGGGGGGGTCATACACGAAGGAGAGAAACCTCTTTTGAAGCCAAGACAGCAGCAGGATTTAGACAAACTGCACCTTTATGGCATGTGGGCTCATGTCTTGAGGTCAGACTGAACTAAAAACTGGCTTTACAAACAAGCTCGTCACTAGCACGTCAGTAGCGAGAGAGGAGGATTTCTTCATGGTTTAAAAGAAAAACCAAAGACCCGCTCTGGTCCGACACAGTTTCAGCTTGTTTTGTTTTGTTTAGCAGCTTCTGATACCGGCATGAATCCTTAAACGCACAATCAACGTTCTGGATCAGCAATCACAATCTTCAGATCTCAATGCAGGAGCAGGTCTGAGGTGGGACTTTAAACAGGCAGTTGACACGCTAGAATAAGAAATCGGAAGGGGACATTCTCTCAGGGAATTAGTTAAAAATCCCATAATACCCGATTCCACCAGGTACAATTATTAAATTTCTAGATGATGTTTATGGTGTGAAGAAATTAATTTGTTACAAAATGATTAGCAAGACATAAAACAGGACCCTGCTAATTGCTTCAGTATGACGCTTATCGAGATAAATCTGGAGGCCACTCAACTTTCATTAAGCAAAACTGATTTCTTAGGGATACATCCATCACGCTGAAGCACAAGGTGGTAACATCTCCTGGGTATGACTGCAGAGTAAGTCTACTCATCCACACGGTGTCCTGCTGACAGTTCCAATACCAACACAGTTACTGCTGAACAGTTTATAGTACACAGAGCACACATATGGGTGGTTCGTCCGTCAACTTCTGCCACAAAGAAACACGTTTCCTTCCCATACTGTGCATTATATCCCAAATGGAACCATAAAAGTGGGAACTTTTGCTATAAAATCTTGGGTGTCAGAACTAGACATCCAAAAATCCCAACTTTGAAGGGTAAGACTGACAATACACCGCATTTGTTGAGGTTGGTGAAATGCAAGTGAAAACTTGCAGTTAATTACTCTCCCGTTACGCAGAAAATAACGAACAAATTCAAAATGAAAATCATACAAAACAACGCCAAGGCAACAGTGAGTAGGAGTACCGTTATTATTCATTTAAATATATAGCTCCCTTCAGCAATACAATTTTTACGTGCAATATTTATACATTTTTTACGTCAAAGATTACCAACAACGTTTTTTATATGTACGAACGTTTGGTATGTGTGTGTGTGTGTGTATAGATTTTTTAAAAGACATTTTCTTAGAACGCTGGATTGTAAATCACGTCACTTACAAGGAAAAAAAAGGTTCTGAACCTTAACGGAGACCTGTTATAGAACAAACCTCTCCCATACCAAAACAATAAAGCCATGAAAAGCCCCATAGCTAGTGCTACCACTCCATTTTAAATTTAGGCTATTGATTATTGACTTTCGAGTAGCTGCAGGATCCGTGGTGTTAAATGGGTTTTACTACGTAGCTACCAGAGAAACCTATTTTAACCAGCCTATTTTTTCCAGCCGAAACGTAAAAAAAAGAGACTACGAGTTAGACCGATATTAATACAACAATCCCCGATACGCACGGCGTAAACATTGTCAGTAGCATGGAGAGAACGTGAATAAAAACGTACTAAAACGGTCAGATTGACGCCTCAAATCATGTTATTATTTTAATCTATTTAACGTTTACGATCTTGGGGAATAAATAAAAAATACTTTAGCATACCTCCATTGTCTTTTAGCCAAGCAAAACTGCTAGCTACAATTGTTATTGATCTTAGCCATTCAACATTAAAAACGTAACAAAACAGCAAGTTTCTCACCTTATGGAAAGCCAATCTTTTGATGTTCGTCCCGCGTCAAACAAATGTGTTGTTTGACCCTTTCCGATTGAAAACCAAATCAAATCTTGAACTCAGATCTCCATCGAAGACCCAAAATAACTACCAAAACGCACACGTTCACCAAAGCAGGCAAAGCTAGGACTGGTGTGAAATCCCATTCAATGTGTCGGATGGGTATAGTGAGGTCATGACGGGGATTGCCTGAGAAAACAGAAGGCACAGCGTTTATTGCAGCAATCGACTTAAAAAAATCTAACGAATTCAAATAAGAACATCCAACATCACGTCGGCTTGTTTACGGAAAAAAAAAAAAAAAACACCAGTCAATATACTATGTATATTAAAACCGTAAAAAACGGAACTGGACCGCCGAGAAAAATAAGTCGTATTCACAAAGTGAGGAAGAACGCTAGACCATTATGAACGACAGAGTGTAAATTGGTAGAAGGTCTGGGGGTTATAACGTTTTTGTCGTAACCACATCGAATCGGGAACTCGTTTGCATATTTTACGTCCGTCTGCGCACGGCAATTGAATGGACCAACCGTGCGAAATCATTACTCCAAACCCGAATTAAGGGATTTTTAACCACCTAAAATCTAAATTTTAATTGGTTCTCATACCACGTTTTCATTGGTTTTCGGTGCATTAAGGTGGGACTTACTCGAAGACAGACGAGTTTTTAATTTTTTTAAGAGCAAGACCTTGGACCTTGAAATGTCTAAACATTTTGAATTGTATAAGCGTCAGTTTTAGATATATTAAGCCATTAATTGCTCACATCTCGATTTAATCTATTCCTGCGGCCATGACTGACTCTAATAAAATAAGCGAAAATCAAGTTGTATATTCCCTTATTATTGTAGGCTATTACATTTATTAAAACGGTAACAATTATTACGGCTAAGTTGAAAGTTGGTTACTCTTTTGGATGTGTTTTCTGGCTAATGATGTCATAGTTCAACCCATGGTTTTGTGATCAGTGTACAAAGTTGTGAGGGGGGGCTCAGTAATATTCATAGTCTGTATTTTTTGTCAATCAATCAGTGGTATTTGGATTTCGATTGTATTGCAATTTCCGTGAAACAGTCTAAAACTGCATTTGATTCTGATGTGTTAATGTGGCATATTCCATAATAAAGACTCTACACCGCACAGGAATATGTAACGGCGGCCTTGAGAGAGTCTGTGCGGGCCCCTATCACGAACCATTGTTTCGATTATAAATTGAAGCCAATGGCTATTCCAGCACATTCAGTGTAGTCATTACGCCTACTTATCAGACATGTCACATCATTTCATCTACACGGCGGATTGCTAGCGCAGACGCGATGTTTTGTTCGTGGCAATGTGAGCATAATATATGTATTGCTGCCGCAGTAGGCTAAACTGCCGCAGTGAAATAGTTTTATCTTATTTTAACAGCCACCGTGTTATGTATTTGTGTAGCGTCCAAATAGTAAACGTGGTACTGCAGCATTGCCGTCTGCCACGCAGATTGCTGCCCAATCCTCAAGACAAGGAGTCGCTAGATGTCGCTAAATCTTTGTTTTTGTGACCCAGTGTTTCCTAATAAGTTTTAGTAGTCACCAGAACGAGAACGCTACACATCGAAATTTTAGAAAGGGTCGACCGTTGTTAAATCAGTCTTCACCTCATTCGGTATAGGTGAGGTCAAAAATCAACACCTCTTCAACATCGTCATATTTTGTCAAAAATCCCTAAAATATCGGCACGGATACGGCAAGCAAAAGCTAACTCAGAAGCTTATTTAGTAATTAAATTATTCATGAATTCCGTATAAATGATTGATAGAAGAACCAAATATCCTTCAGATAATTTTTTTGATTAATAAAAACGATTAAAAAATTTACATGTTTACATACCAGTTTAAATGTTTTTGATATTTAGATTGATACTTCTGTTTTTGTTCAGTGGCGTTGTGGAACTGGTACTTTTCCTGATCACAAAATCCATTTGGACTTGGACCGCAGGTCGGGCAGTACTAACTAGGAATGAGACTGGGGGTAATTGTGGCCGATAAGGGATATAGGCTAGGTCAGATTGCGCCTGATTGAATGATTCGTGGCTGTGTTTGCCCAACTTTAGTACGATGTTGCAAATGGACCAAGCACACCAGCAGTCACTTCTACATTTGAGCCACCTCGAGTTGTGCTTACCCCTAACAGTATGTTTCATATGCCCTTTCCACTTAAACTTACTATTGGCAGCTTTTCAACAATATCTTATTTATAATGTGTTAAAATTAGAAGTAGGTGGTGTTGTGGTCCAAGAAGTACACTACATGGTCCAAAGTACGTGAACACATTAGGTCAGACTATTTCAGCCACACCCGTTGCAGACAGGTTAATAAAAACCGAGCACACAGCCATGCAATCTCCATAGACAAACAGGCAGTAGAATGGCCCATACTGAAGAGCTCAGTGATTTCCATCGTGTCCTTTTTTTACGCCCAGCTGGGAGTCCGCCAACAACCACGGTTGGCCCCACTGTCGATGTCTCCGTGGGTGCCCAGGCGCCAGGCAGGTGTAGTTCTAGGCCAACGGTAGGCTGGAGAACTTCTCGTCTCTCCTGGAAGATGTGCATGTCGGAAAACACACACAGGACACGCCCGCCCAGGAAAACCCTAACCATACAAATTAACCAATTCATTTTAACATAAAATCTTCAACTAAATATGCTGCTATATATAAAAACATAAACTAAGACATCATTACATACAGCTTATGATGCCAGCATTACATATAGCTAATGATGCCAGCATTACATACAGCTTCCACCAGCGCTCCGTGCACGCCCTCAGGCCCAGGCGCCCAGTTTTACACCTTTAATCATTACCAGTTGAAGGAACTTTCTGCAATACAGAACTATTAGTAACCAGGTAGCCTAAGAAGGCCTATGGTGGGAAAGGAAACGCCACGGAACAAAAAAGTTCTCATTCCCCCATATTTCTCGGCCCGTGAAAGTATAAGCAGCGACCGCAGACCAGGAGCACGCCCACATTCTTCATGAAGTCATGACAAGAACCTAGCAACGTGAAGTTCAACAAGAAGATTCAATACAAGATTCAAGGTGAGCAGTCAGCTACATGTGACCACACCAGATGGAGTGAACCCGGATGGCAATGACAACATGAGCACGAGGAAGCTGGCTCTGACACACGCTACTGCGCTCTTCGAAAACAGCTCATCACCCAGGCCAATGTGTCCAAGGAGGGGAGGCCAATCGCATACACTTCGAGCTTTTAGTGATGCAAAGCACAACCATGCACAAGTCTAAAGAGAGCTCCTGGCAATTGTGCTTTTTGTGAAGATACAGCTGTATGTCTATGAAGTGCAGGTGAAAGTTTAGTGTGACCACAACCCACTAGACGATATTCTCGTAAAGCCACTGGGGAAAGTGGTGAGACACCAGAGAATTACAGTAAGAGATATGACCTACATGTATCCTACTCAGCAGGGAAAGGCATGCTGATTGCAGACACGCATTCACATACTGTCATAGTAGGACAAAGCTCAGATGGTGAGCTCAAAGATGAGGTCATCTACACCATGTAAGGGATGGAGACATTGAGGGAGCTCACAGAGGCGACTGATCAGCACTGCAGCTGCTACTGAGGATGCATCTCAATGGGTGGCCAAGGCACAGAAATCCCTAACTGCCACAGTAATGGCCCATTAGATTCACAGTCACACTGAGGAACAAAGTGATGCCAATGGGCGACAGAATAATCATTCCCAAAACCGCTTGTGACACTGCAGATACTCCACAATACCTATGGGGGAATGCAGCACACTAAAGTCAGGAAGCATTTGCATTAACGAATCCCAGAATGACACAGGACATCGAACAAAGGGTTGAAGCATGCCAAAAGTTTCTTCCCAGGCATCAGAAAGAACCTCTGTGCCAATTTTGCAGAATTGCGGTGGCTAAAGGTCATCTTCAGCGTTAAAGGTCAGCCCTCGGTGGAAGGGAAGCAGAGCATCACCCCCATCTGGAGACTTCCAAATGCAAACCATTCTATTTTGGTACTGAAAATAAGGCTAGGCCTAAACGAAAACATTCTTGGATATGGTTTAGCCGTTTCAAGAACCTGCTACCAATAACAGAGCAAAAGCTAAGCTTTATATAAAGACATAACGAATACAGGTGTGGCAAACAACCTTGGCACACATGATGCAAATTGGATCCGATATAACAAAGGACTGGCGTTCGAGAAACCTGTCAGTTTGAACACCTGTACTGAACTACAGGTTAGATTCTGTTCATTAACAAAATACTAACATCAATTGTTTCAAGTACATCTTCAATGAATGTTGGATTTCCTGAGGGCCATTACCCAATGTCAGTGTCATGCAATATCAAGTTAGCATTGTGAGATCATGAGATGCTTTTTCAGCTGTGGATTTATATTGATGCAGACGTCAACATGAAACCCAACAACTGCAACATAAGGCTGATGCTAATGGAGAAGGGGAAACTGAATGCAAAAATCGCAGCACATATTGTCCATTTACACATATGCATTATAAAATATCATCAGTATTACCGAATAGCAAAAGTGCTGGACTCTTGGTGTAGAGCCCATTTTAGTATTAATGTATAAATTCCTTTCTACACACTTCCAAAAAAGCTAAAACTTCATTAAACAGCTAAAACTTGGTTTAGATGAAGTGGAACCAATTCAAACAGAGACCCTCTAAGAGATGAATCTCATATATTTGATCTGTACAAAAATGAAACAAATATACAAACTGTACATTTTGAACATGCACACAAATTTAGCACTATTTAGAACAAAAAGTTTTTAAACAAGGAAATATTTATACACACACAGATTGCAAACAGTTCCTGCAACACTGGCAAGCATCCAGCATCTTTAAACACACCAACCGTGTTTGTGCCCTACCTGCTACAGACAAACATAATTTTGAAGGCAAAGGGAAAGGAAAAAAAAAAAAAAAGATAAAAAATAATTTCAGATCTTCATTTTGCTCCCAGAGCAAACGTTGCGATTTTCCATAAAAAAAGACCCTTACGTTATCTCTGTACCCTTGGATGCACTCACATCTCAAATTAATTTCTGGAGAGTTAAACAAGCACGGGGGCGGCCGATTAAGAGTTGATGAAAATCGGGATCAGAGTTCATGTCTTGGCGGGTGGTTCTGCACCCTCATTGGCTGGGGCCGGTATGGGCGGGTCATTCCATCTCGGTGAAGCGAGCGAACATGGCCTTGCGTACGGCATCCTTGTAGGTGTCTGACGCCGATAGGCCATACGAGCTGCCTTTCGTCCCCAGGCCAGCGCCCTTCATCCTTAGTTGAGCCTGGGGGGGTGGTGGGGGAGGGCAAGATTGAAATCAGATGGCTTTCTCAAGCACTGCGGGAACTGAACCAAGAAACACAATGCACAGGGATTGGAGAGAGAGCGAGCGCGCTCACACACACACACGCGCGCACACACGCACAGACTTGCCTCAATAGGCGCTGTGATGCCTTGTTGGTTGCGACCGAGGCCCTTCCCCTCCTTCCAGCCCATGGCCTGTAGCATTTTATTCCCGATATTGTCGCTGTTAAGGCCATCTTTTGTGGGCTGTTCGTAATTCCTGCGGCAGACAGAGAAAGAGAGCATTGTTGAGTTTGCTCATCATCTGCCTTCATCCGGAGCCCAACAACGAGTGCTCAGATCAAGTGTGCAACTCAAGCAAACGACGGAAGTATCCCAAGACCAAGACTGGGCCTCACTGTATGCCACACAACCTCAGGTGATTGAGCACAGATATCGGAGTGTAAAAGACAGGAGAGGAATTTCAGAAGTCCCACTCACACCACGGGCGGCTGGGTGAATTTCTTCTTTTTGGGAACTGGAGGCTCAGGAATTCCATATTTCTCTCTCCTCTCGGCAGCCCGGTCTCTGTACTTCATCTGAGTAGGGAAACGAAAAATGTGTTAAAAAAACTTCTCGGCCACCACTAGTAAAAATGTCAATTTCTGCTAAATAATCTAAATATCTCTAAAACAGAGTTCCACTCTTGGTTGAGGGATTAAATTGAAGACAACTATGACATTAATAACTACCAAATAATACAAATTTTCCTAATAAAAGCCATTTCACATTAACAAACGCTACATACCTCAGTTTCTTTTCTCTCCAAGTCCTCCAGCTCCGATTCAGTTAATTTGGACCTTTTGTAAACTTCGAGATTTTGCTATTAAAAGGAAAAAGCGTATTCTCACACACATTTCTAATAATTAAATAAAACCCCTTTCAACAAAGAAAACATTTAAAAGGTAAGAGTTCTGGCTACTTCTAAACTTTATTTGTTCCTTTTAGGGAAGAATTATTTTGATTTAACGTTCTATGATTTAAAAAAGAATAAATAAAATAAGCCCACCAAGCTAATATGACCCATTATATATACAAAATAGTCCACGGAGGACTTATTTCCCATCATCCAAAGAGGTATCAACTAGTCTGTAGGCAGCCAGCAACAACGGTAAGCCACAAGGGAGCCGAATCCATCACTGTGGAACACACACGGTACCTTGTGCAGGTCAGACAGCTGCTGGTGGCGCACCAGGGCGTCCTTGTTGGGGAACTGCCTCCGACACAGCAAGCAGGCCATCTTCTTCCAATCCGTCAGCTTGTCGGACCCCTCCTCACTCCGCTCCGGCTCCGCCTCCTCAGGGTCGCTGTCCCCGCTGTATGCTGCCACCAGGCCGCACTGTCAGGAACACAAAGAGGGAGGTCGGTGAGGTTCATCACCCGAGATGAGATATATTTTACCAACCTAGGTCCTCTAATTCAGGACAGACAGAACTACAGGGGATCAGTCATCTTTTAGTAGAGTTATAACCCGAGCAAAAAACTCAATGTTGAGGCCAGTTTTAAATGAACAACTCAGTCAAAAACCATATGGATTAAATAGTCGGTTGGCACAAAACCAGTATTTCCCAGGACCGGCCAAATACGGCCTTTTATATTAACGAAAAGTGAAGCATAACTCACAGACAATAAGCAGGAAGCGTTGCGTTCAATTTCCACCTTAAGTGATCACAGAGCTTACATCAGTGTCACAACCCCACATACAAAAGCTCTTTAACAAAATACTCAGCACCTGGAATGCTTGGTCACCCGCTCACCTTCACTGGGTTTTCCTCTTCACCGTTCTTCACCAGCTCGGTCACCAGCTGCTGCTTCTCAAAGCCACAGGCCTGCTGCACAACATCAACAGGACGACATTATGAATACGGTCTTTTCAGTTTCCATTTGCGCCATCTGATGCACGGTATGTAAAGGTTAAAGGACTGAAGACAAACAGAAGCCGTACCTTCTTCTCGAACAGCGAAAAGCCAGCATCTGCTGCTGCGGCCTCCTTCCTCTCCTCCTGACTCACCGGCTGAAAGCTGCTTCTGAAGTTCTCCTTCTGTTTGTTGAGGCTCTTTGCCCAGCGCTCCATGTCTTTGGCAATCTAGCAGAGAAATGTCC
>JAOVYW010000084.1:7697930-7729350 GCA_025775045.1 Hiodon tergisus | reverse complement strand
TCCTTGGCTTCCTTGCCGGGCCCAGAGGTAGTGACGTTTGAAGCCTGCCCTGAGCCAGACTGTGCAGCAGGGACATAGGTCTGCTTCTCGCTGTCCCAATACAGATACTGCTGCGTCTGGGAGTTGTAGTAGTACTGCCGGCAGGGAAGAACAGGACCTCTTTTCAGCCAAACATACATATACAAGCCTCATATGTTCTGAACAAAAGCATAGTGCTGACACACCAAATCCGGGCTGCAAGTACCAACCACCTGAGATAATATCGCACAGTAGCCGAATGGCACTGGAACAAACCTGCGTGTTCGGGTCGTAGTAAAGGCCTGTCTGTGAGTCGTAGTAATAACCTGATGATTCGTCGTACTGGTAAGTGGAGGTGTCAGGGGCACCTGCGAACGACACAGAACAATCCACACTCAGTGATCACAGATCTTCCAATGGCAATGGGGCCACTGTCTCAAGAGCGCCAACTCATTTTATGGTCTATAACTTGCCTCAGTTTCTCTATTGCTTACCAGTCAAAAACAAGATGAAAAGATTTACACAACCGTATGCCATGAAGCAAAGCTCCGGAAAGCAGGTGGCTGCCCTCACCAGATTTGCCGTCGGAGATCGTTGCCGCAGCAGTCGCCGTGGAGGTTGCTGCGGTGGCCGTCGCCGTGATGGTTGCCGACTGCCCCGCAGCATCGGTCAGCTGGGATGCTTGTGATGACTGAGAAAGACCATGCAGTTATGGCAGAGGGCCAGAATGCTTGCCTGTTCAGCAGACCGGCTCTAACTCTTTAGCTGCTCGGGTACGTCCTAGCTACAGTAATCAATGTGGAAACCACAGCTTCGTGACAAGCCAGCTAGCATTAGCCACATGGTACATTAGTGGCAGGCTGAAGCTGTACTGGGTGTGATGTTGCGTTTGTGTCACGCTGTGTACGTGTGACGGGGTCGATGGCCCCACACGGACCTGCGTCACAGGCTGGCTGACGATGTGGGGCTGGTAGACCTGGGCACTCTGAGACACCACCACTCCAGAAGCAGCAGAAGGGATGATCTTTACTCCTGGGGCAGCTACAAGAGGAACAAACATCTTAAGAGCTTCCCCTGCATACTCAGACCATGAAGCAGCCTTTTATTATACTGTAACAGGGATACATGGATACACCAGACAACACCTCTGAAAACATGGACAGTTCTGAACCCCACGAATGCAGATAATATAGCACGATTGTATGAGGCAAAGGCATGTTCGTATGAAATTACATTCAGATGCATTATTTAAACAGTAACATAAGATAAAAATAAGCAAACGAAGTCACGCAGTTGTGAATTTCTCAATTTCCTTGATGCAGAAGACAAGAGGTGATGTGACGGGCGGAACGCAACAACTCCAGCCCTACCTCCCAGCAATCCCGGTGCGTGTGCAGGGTCCAGCCCCCCCGTCTGCTGATAGTATGCCTGGTAGTCCTGACCGTACTGGAACACACACACACACACACTCCAATTGAGTCACGTGGAGAAGACGTCGCTGCACTTAAGCCAGCTCAGACATTCCAACACACTCACCTGGGCATACGGCACGTAGCCCTCCTGCAGGTAACTGTACTCAGAAGCACCGTCCACACCCTGCTGGGGCTGATATTGAACAGAGGGCAGCCGTTAGCACTGTGAAAGGTGAAGGCTGAGAAGTGGGGGGGGGGGGCCGTTGAAGTTCGGAGACTCTGGTACCTGGCTGGAGGACCACTGAGCAGCGGCAATGGCCGTGCTGGCCACCGAGAGGGCACTGATGCGGTTCCCGTCCGGCAAGAGCAGATCCCTGGAGGGGGGAGGGACCACAAGCCGTAAAGCATTCTGGGAATTCACCGGAACGGGACGCAGAAACGAGGCATACGCACGACGGCCTATGTGCAAAGCAGTACGCACTTCCTGGCGCTCTTGGCGTAATCCACACCAATGGTCTTCCCATCCAGTTTGAGGGGAGGCTGAAGGCCCTGAAGAATCATGAGAAGCTGGGATGCCTCCTGCACGGGTCAGAAAGTACAGGTGAATAGCAAATCTGGGAGGCCATTAACATGTCATTAAAACTGAAGAGCGACACCAACACAATCATTTGTTAAAAAGAAGACTAAACGCACCAGCGGAGAGGAGAGCTGCACAAACGCAAAGCCGCGGTTCTGCCCTGTCTGTTTGTCCTTGATGAGACGGATGTTGCTGACTGAAAGGTTTGCGTAAGGAGCCAGCGCAGCCATGATGGCCTCCACTGTGGTGAGGGGGGCAATGTTCCTCAAGATGATGGCTGTCAGGGACACGGTTTCAGGTCAATAAAGAGCACTTCCCCCTTTGCAGTGATAAATACCAAGTGGCATGCACATATAATTTACAATGGATAAATCTACAATCTCCTTACTGTCGCCATAGTAATCGCTACTTTGCTGTGGTTCTGCCACTCCACCGGGGCTGGTGTTCTCACTTTCTGTGAAAAAACAAACAGGACAGGAAACGGTCAACCACTGACAACCAATTAAGCTAGCGTGAAAGGAATTGCCAGGGCAGAAGGAGTTTTGCCCTTGGCTCCCTCGGTTTAGGCCTTAAAGTAAATGACCTCAGTGCATTACAGTACAGCGTCAATTGACCACTAGCAGCCTGCACCGTAGTGCTGGGTGGAAGCGGTCAGTGGCGTCATGGTAGGCGACTACTTACCGACTTTGGCTGCCCCACACCTGAAGCACTTCAGTCTCCTCCGGAAATTGTACAGCCCACACTGCAAGATTGTTACATTGTTTTTATTTAGAGTAAACCACTGCGGATGTCTGCTTGGCTGCCATGGTTCGAAAGAGTACCAGGAAGCAGAAGCAAGCTATACTTACCAGTTTCTCTTCAAGCCTTTTAAAAAGTACACAAATGGAATAAACCAATTTGGGTCAAATCATGCAAGAACTTATTATAAAACACAGAGGACCCAAATAACCACAAAAGAAGTGCTTAGATCACAAGTATTGGAGGGTGGTGGAAACCACAGCGGTTGGGGAATGAAAGGGCGTGGGTGGGTCACACTCACTGTGTTGCAGAGCCAGTCTTCAAACTTGTGTCGGGGGTTGCTGTACTGCATGGCCACACTCTTGCCCTGGATCACCAGCAGTTTCTGCAAGAGGAAGGAAGCGCACCAGTTAGTTTAGATTTCCCGACCGACGGAGGCCAAAGCCGGCTGATCAGGTCTGAATTTCTATTTGCACCCCTCAAGAACAAGCGCAGTTGACAGGTTAGGAAGTCCCGGAAAGGGGAAGGGGAAGGGAGGATGGGGGTTGGGAGTGTGGATGGGGCAAGGGGGGTTGGGACTGCTGGAGTCAACTGAGCAGGTTTTAGAGAAACAAGACAGACAGGTGTGTGTGCACGGACTGGGGTAGCTCTAATGGTGTGTCGGACCCGAGTGCTGCCGGCTAGCCAGGTCTTGGCGCCGGAGCAGAGTGTGTATTGGAAACCCAAGGAGCAGTCTTGGTAAAGGTGTGTGCTTTGTGCGAACCTAGAACCAAGCTGTGCCGCAGAGGACACTGGGAGAAATTAAACCAAAACCAATTCTCAACCTAACTATCAATTTCCAAAATAAAATGGGGGGGGGGGCTTTTGGGAAGAAAAATCACTGACAGCAACGACAGACAATGAGCGTCGTTTCTTACTCCAAAAGATGCTTAAATTCCATTTTTGTTTTGCGGTCTTAAACACTTCGTTTGTGAGCTTCAGGGGGTCCTATGTTTACATAAAAATCAATAAGGTAACCGGAAAAGGATTAATTTCCATATAAATATAAAAACCTCTCCAAATTAAGGCTCTAGTCAGAGATGGGTCTAAAATTACAAAAATTGCGACACTTTACTGCCAGTAGTGAGGGCGGTAATACCTGGGGCATCCAACCCCAGTCCACTAGGCCAGCAGTGTCGACGGGCTTCCCTTCCACCTCACCTGAAATTATGAAATTATCTGAATTTGGCATGACCCAACGAGGCATTTTCAGGTGATAACCACGTGCTAACCTGCAGACACTGCAATACCTGAGGACTGGAGTCAAACACCTCCGCTCCAAACAATCTCCGCTTTCTTTAAACGATAAGTTAGAAAAGGCGCCCCGGAAAGAACAGGTCTTGTCTGAGCGAGAGGATACGTTTCTGACTATGCCCGAGGAGGAGGAACCGAACTGAGCGCTCGCATCAGCCACATGGGCAGTTAGACAATTAAAAGGCAGGTGGACTGCATAACGGGAAATAGATTCCAAAAACGTTCAAACATCCTGTAGTAACAAGGATTACTCCAGTACCAGTGTGAGAGTCACACTGCCAAGCCACCACATCAATACTCCAGCACGGTAAACCTCACAGCACAAGCACCTAGCAGGCCTTCCACAAAGGACCCCCTGGCTCTATGTACTCCTGTCCTTTATTTTTATTCTTAATCTCATTCGTTTGTTTCATCGCATCATTTCTTTTGTGTTCAGATCCCCAAGATACAATCTAGACTTGGCGATTGTGAAGCAACCTGATTGGTCTCCATCCATCGGGTAGCATCTTGCAAGTGATAAAACTCCACGAAGGCGAAACCTCGGCTTATACCTAGAGACAGCATTCAGATATAGACGGGAGTTGTGTTAGTCAAAGTCCTTTGGCATAACAATCAAGCTCTCTGTCACAAACTGCTTCACAACTCAGATGCCCATACAGCAAAATGGTGGGCGGCTGGGTTCTTTGGGTGCGCGTCAAACTTTTGCCATAGCAAGAAACCCCATCGGCAGGAGAACGCCTGGGTCACTCTAGCTCACATTTTTTCCACATGTCACCATGCAACTATGCAATAGACTCAACTTTGAAAGGGAAGACTGGGGTGGAGGGGGATGGGTGGAGGGGTGGTACTTACCTCCTGTCATTTTAAGTTTAACGCAAAACGAGGATCTTATTTTTGCCCTATTGAAAAATTTTGATTCAGACGCAAGAATGACAATTCCTTTGCTATGGCAAAAATGATCTGAATGGAAGCAGATTGGCCCTGTGGTGTCACACTGGGAGTGGACGACGCCGCCGAACACACAATCCTCACCTGTCTTCTTCTTCATCAGCCGCACGTCCGCAGGCTGGGGTCCCTCCAGCAGGTCCAGTGCAGCCCGCACCTGAGGCACAGGTGTGGAGAAATGAAGACGTGAAACTAGTTGCATGGCAGGTGCACATGTCCAGCGGGACTCATTATCCAAGGACGGTTAGAACGGTCCTTTGTTCCATTTCTCCTGATTCTCCATCGGGTGTACACACAACATCCAGCAAGTTTTTTTTTTTTCTCCAGCAGGATGAGAGGACTCACATCGGCTTCGGTGACGTGGAGTGACAGGCCCCGGAGCATGATGGTCTTGCTCTCCTTTTCCTCCCCCGGTTCCCCCCGGTATTCCTGATCTTGGTAGTCCCCGTCTGACTGGTAGCCATCTTCAGACCTGTCGCTGTTGCGCCTCTTCCTCTCCCTCTGCAGACAGTCACAGTTAAAACAGATGCACACACTGCATTAATACCTTGGGGAGGAGGAAGAGGCAGCTTTAATGAGACTTCACAGTATAGTTAGAGTACATCAATAGGATGTACTATAAATAGAGTTTCCAGGCATGGGTGTTAACCCAACCATACATACCAGTTTCACATCAATACTGCTGTTGCCAGGTTATTTGTTTCCACAGAGAAGTATAAGGAAACCTTCATGTACCAGTTTCTTTTAATGCCATATGTCAACTGATTAACTTAGATACAATAAAGAGCAAAACCTTACAAGGTTGCCATTTCTGTTCTTTTACATGCACCAACTGGTTCATTTTCAAAAAAGCCATACCAGGCACCACCAAATGACTTGGCATAAGGACACAAATTTAACAAAAGAGCTCTTTGCAAGCATAGAGGGAGCTCAAAGCAAGAAAAGGTGTTCATTAAAAGCACAGTCTGAAACCAGATCAGGCCATTTTTTGCAAAATCCTTTGAGCCTGCAACAGCTATTCAAGTTTGGAAACTTCAAGCCATTGCTAATGATGCAGACATAAGCAATTACCCATCAAGGAAATTTTTTTTTGCAACGGCCACTAGCGACAAGCAGATCAATGGCCACAAGTAAACCATAAGGTACAGGTATATTTTGCAGGTTACAGGCTACATATTTAACTCGGGGCTAATCAGGAATCCTAATAACGTCGGTACCAGTTACAGTTTAACATGTTTCAGGTAAGTTAGTGTTTTTATTCAACTGTCCCTCAAAGTAGGAAGGGGTGATTTGGAATGATTTAGTGCCAGACTGAAGAGGTTCTAAAGGAGTGCCGAATCTCACCTCAGGGCTGTCTTGTCTCCTGCGCTCCCCCTCATAGCGATCGCCACGTCTCTCATCTCCCCAGCGACGGGCCTCGTACTCGCGCTCCTGGTCCCTGTCCCTCCGCTCCCTCCACTCAGAATCGTCCCGGGACTGGTCCGGCCCATACCTTCCGCTGCGCTCTGTGCGACTGACCCTGCACACACGGGCAGAGAGAGTGACACAGGTGCCCTGTCCCTGCTCCATAGTAAAGGAGTGCCAGTTAAGGCATGCATGGATAAGTAGCCAGAGAGAGACAAACTTCTACACAAACCAATACAGTTCATCCCAGTATCTGTGCCCAAAAACATTAACTTAAATAATGGAGTATCAGAGTTGTTTTTGATGTGAATCGTTAAATTTAATTCTCTATTCAACATGAAAGTAACCTATTTCTTTACAGCTAAGTAAGTCAAAACAGCTCTCCATCTTGCTTCTATAAAAATGTACAAATATGCACTCCGTGCACCATTATTTTCATTTCTGAATCAAGCACCAGGGACCAAGGACTAACCGGAAAGAAAAATAAAACAGAAATTAAATGCAGTGAAGGTTTTAGCACTAATTAGGACTGGGTATTGTAAGGGTCTTCACGATACGCATCAATCCAGGAAATTCTGCACGAAACAAAAATATTGTCTAAAAACTAGTCTGTTTGCTTGTTTAAGTGTAAATGGGGGATATTCTTTCCTTGTGCAAAACACAACATTTGCAATTTGCTCTTCTGCTTCATTCAGGCGTTCTAATAGGGCAAGCGGCGAAAGGCCTCAGTCTGACACGTGGATTAATTCTGACTTAATAAATGAACAAAGGCTGTACAACACAAACGAATGTGTTGCCATGGTGGTACAGTTCATTTGTGAGAATATTTTAATGGGTAAATCAAAAAGATCCAGATCAGATCGGAGATCATTTGCGGGGAATTCTGCTTTGATGCAACCTCTCTAATGAACACGATCAGATTATCTGTGTTAAGAAAAATTCATCCACAATCATGGTTGTTTGTTGCATTGCCAGGAAAAAGTACCAGGGAGCATTGATGTATTGGCACACCCCTGAGCTCTAACGCAGTGCAATATTTCCTAATAAAGAGTTACTCACCGTTTATCAGCTCCCATGTCGTCAACTCAACAGAAGACAGCGCTCGGCACCTTCTGGGGGTCTTGAGGACAAGGAAAAAGGATATCTGGTTAGCTCTGGTAAGACAATGTCGCTATGAAAGAGAAAATAAATAAGCACATTGGTCTGCAATCTTAACATTAAATCTAGCTGAAACAAAAGTCGTACCCTGTCCCACACTTCAGGCATAAAATGCTGGCACCCAAAAACAGTTCCAACAAATATAAAACATAGCATTTTGGAAAAACTGCCAAAAAAATTTTTTTGAAAAAAAAAAAGGCACAAAGGGTTTGCAGGTTTAAATGAAAATGCAGGTTCATTAATAATAGTCTTCACCACTTGCCATTCTGCTAAATTAGCTACCTCTCGCTTCACAAAACATTGGTCGTTTTGTTTGATATGCACACATTGCCACAGCTAGCCAACTTTGCATTATGCATTATGTGAATTGCACTGGCATAAAAATAGCACCTATCTGAATAGGTGTAGGCGAAAACCGCACTTGGGCTCTACCCCACAGTGAACTGCGACAGCCTTACTGCCAAATCCATATTCAATTTTTAATTGTTAATCCCAGGTGTGTGAAAGCATGGATCAGTCTTCCAGGGAGTGCCCTCAGCATGAAAATGTCCCACTCCAGAACCTAACACAAGACTATAAATTCCCCGTTAATCAGACAGCGCAAAATAACTTCTGTGCCACTTACACATACAGGCTTAATTTAGCATTCCAAGTTTATATGACGGCTCCGTTTTCCCTATTTTACACTTCAAGGAAAATTAAAAGTAAACAGCGAAACTTAACCAATGTTAAATTCAATATTTATCGAAACTGGCAATATTGCGCCTTGATATGGGGTTCTATACTTTACATGACATTGGGCCTGGGCAGTCGAACCGATGGTGTTCAACAGTTAGCGTCAGCACTTCCGATACAGACGTTCTTCGAATGTGAGCTAAATTTGCTCCACTCCCGCGTCAATCCTCTCAAATTGCGATAAAACTTATTTTAAACAATAATCGAAACAACGATTAAATCTTGACACCACTAAACTGTCAATGAACTACATGAGTCGATTGTCTATAACATCAGCTATACAAATAAAAACTTAAAGGGACAATAAGAACCAACCGTGGCCTGCTTGCTAATGCTAAACTGCGACCGTCGGCTACTTAGCTATATATCAGTTACCTCCTAGCTAGCCCTCTGAAGACATACGCAAATACTTCGATGATATCGAAATTGAAATTCAGGCATATACATCTATAAATCGTGTATGACTGATCATCTTAACTTTCTATGAAATAACGCCAACACATCTAACGTTCACTAGTCAACAGACGTTTCTAGATGTCAGTCAGCGTCGACGACTAAGTAAGTTTGTTTTAGTTGCCTATTACTTAAGTAGAATTCGCAATACAATCAAAAACGTAGTGCAGTAAAAAATTAACAGTGAAATTACAGTAACTAACTGAAAATCACTATTGACTGCAGATATTAAAAGGGCCAATTATTTCAGATAGCAGACTATCTAGACAAAATGGAGACGTGATGTAACCAGCTAAAATAAAACGTACCTGCACTGATTCTCTTCGCACTTACCAGTGATATGCTTAATTGTGAGTTCAAACAAACGAATTGCCAAAGCCAAACGAATTCGTTTTTGGGTTTTTTCTCTCTCTCTCTATTTCTTGTGTTCTTAACGTTTAGGGTCAATGTTCTCCCATTGCTGTTAAAAGACCAAATAAAAATGGCCTCACGTCCTTTCTCTATGTTGGGTTGATGGGCCAATTTCACAAAAATCGGATATACGTCGTTGCTGGGTAAACCTACTTCCGCTACAGTTGCAGCTAACGCAATTTCTATTCTGAAGAAAACTGGAAAGATACTTCACTGCTTCAAAACAGTTTCGAGTATGTTAGCCGAATTGTTGTACAGCATTCTTCCGCTAGAGAATCAAGGCTGGGGAAGGGCTATAAATTCTTCGTTGAAAAGTTTTATTCACAGTTATCAAAGTTGACAACTGGAAGGGTTCCTTCGCAGTGTGGAAAAGTATGGAATTTGAATTTGATTGAGTAATTTCCAGGGTTGGATAAGTATGGAAAAAATTAAATATTTTAGTTTCCATACTACTGCCACTATTCTGTTTTCTTAAATATAAAATTGAGACTTTCTTAAAATAAATGTATCATGCAAGCAGAAAAGGTCGGTTCTAGACTGGATCTGCGGGAGGGACGGTCTGCTCTGATTGGTTGTTGTTAGGCCCCCCCTCCAAAGAATTATGGGACTAATGGGACTATTACGGGTCTAAACACCTAGAACGTCGTCCAACTTTCTGCGTTGGAGTGTGGACTGAACAGCCAGGTAAATGCAAGTTTTCTGAGGGCTGGCTTTTTACTGCACTTCTGACATCTGAAGATGAACTTCCTGTTGAAGCAAAAGCCACTGTGCTTGAAAAACCAAATGACTTTAGGAAAGCTGCAAAAGATGAAGAACAAGAGTTAATGAAATATGACAAAGACATTGAAAAGAAAATCAATGAACTTAATAAAACTTTGAGGGTGTAGCCTAGCTATGGCAGTACAGGTCAGACCTGTGTGTGTGTGTGTGTGTGTGTGTGTGTGTGTGTGTGTGTTTTGTACATGAACATCCCTTATGTCGCTGTAGGAGTTGAAGATTTACAGTTATTTAAATTTACATGTCAAAAACTGAATAACATTGCACTGTTTTAGCATTGCAGTTTTAATAAAATGCTGTGCATTGAAGTTGTCTGGGTTTGGTGTTAGATTTGTATGAGCTACAGTACCTAGCTACAATCTTCCAGCAATTATTTGGCAACATAATAGCATACATAGTCAGAATTTAACATACATACACATTTAACAGTTGGATTTTAAAACCATTTCTCAGATGTTAAATATGGTCTTAAAAATACCTTTGAGTCTGGAAAATGTGTAGGAACCCTGCATCAAACTAAATTATGACAATAAACTACCCCCTGTTTTGCAGATCAAGGTCCAGGGACAAGTGTAGTCAGAGTGGAAGAAAGGGAACTTGTGGGTTTTTCAGAACTACTCAATACGGTTGCAAAATGTACATCTGGGAACTAATAATTTTCAAAGCCCCGAAGAGTGGGACTCGGCATCTTACTTACAAAGAAATATCAAAACATTAAACTTATTTTCAAATACTTCTGAAATGACTAGAAAAGGTTGAAATTGGTTGAAAAGCATGCATTATGTCTAAACTGGCATATGGACATTGCGGTGTCCACACAGCTGAAGCAAATGTTAAGTTTGAAAAAGGTACGTATCCAAACAGTTTTATACTAAATGCAGACAGACAATGTGTAGATGTACAATTCACATTTTGCGAGAAACATCCGAAAGCCATAATAAATGAGAATGTATCTTTCACTATTTCCCAATTCTGATTTATTAGTCATCCTGATGGGTATGAATGTGGACAAGACAGTGAACTGTTCATGTAGATCAAGTCTATGCTAGTTAAATGGGTCAGTCCATTTGCTTTTTGCCCATTACACAGTGATGCAGTGAAGTGTTGTGATCCTTAATCAAGATTAACCAGTGTCATATAAACCCAAGAATATATCCCAAAAATATAAACATTAATTGCTCAAAAAGACCAAATTTTTACCAATCAGATTGTTCAATTTTTTCCGACAAATCAGATAGCTTCAAATTTTGACGATCAGATCGCTCCATTTTTTTCGACCAATCATATCAATGCCATTTTTTTTCGATCAACCAGATAGCTCCAGGTAAAGATAGCTCTTCTTTCCTGTATTAAGGTATGGTATTGGAAGATTTTATTTCTTTGCATTTTTAATTGTGTATATATTACTTAAATAAAAAATAAAAATTGAATCCACTTGTTTTAAATGAGTGAGTTAAAACTGATTTATACTAAACAACGGGTGGTTAAATGTTTTATCTCTAAACCTGCAAGTGAGAACATTATAAAGCAAGGAAATTTATCTCTTAAGTATAATAGAGCAAAATACATCATAAGTCACAATTTACACATTCGTCTTGCAAGTGGAAAAAAAAGAGCTTTCCTCAGAAAACTAAAAGTACTGCTATACTTCAAGTAATAATCGAGTGGTGGGATTTTTTCTATTGTGATATTTTCCTGTGAGGTTGCACTGTTCATTTGGATTATTTACCTGGTACTAGGTAAGGTTATTGCTTATATGTTTTCAATAATTGCAGTGAATTACTGAATTTTTTCATATGTTTTTTTCTATGTGTTTTAACTTTGATGTTTATATTATCTGGGATATATATTCTTGTGTTTATATGACATTGGTTAATCTTTATTAAGGATCACAACACTGTTCATTACATCACTGCGTAATGGGCAACAAGTTCCCTTTCTTCCACTCTGAATCCCCTGTCCCTGGACCTTGATCTGCAAAACGGGATAGTTTAATGTCATAGTTTAGTTTGATGGGTGGAACGAAAACCAGCAAACTCCTTGGCCCTCAGTGACTTATTGAATAAGCTAGCAGCATTTAACACCTACCTAAGCTCCACAAAATTGTTTATACACTGTATTTTGTAAAATTTGCTAATATTTTGTTATGTTTTAATTTCTTATGGGTTTTTTTGTTTTGCTTTTTTGGATAGTTTTGGGTAGTTCAGAATTGGTACATAATGTTAGATAAATGCAAATTTATTGTACTTTTTGTCTTGCAAAATGTGAAATATACACGCAGTTGAACTTGGTCTCTAAAGCTGATATTGTAGGACTCTAATGCAATGCAGAAAATTGATCTTCAAATCAAAATTGGCTGTCCAGCATGAAACTTCAGTAACATGGGTCTACGTGATTGACTCAATGGCCTAATATTTTGCCACAGCTTCTTGCAGCTATATTTTCTGTTTGTGTTTGACAGTCACTGTATAACAGATTATGTTAAAAAGGTAATGTATGCAAATATTTATAACTAATAAAAGGGTAATGCTGATCTGAAGGTGTTCATTTTGATCTGCATTTGGTTTTAAACCATTTGGGTACATAACTTAACATTTGCTTCAGTAGTGCAGACCTCGCCATGTCCGTATCCCAGTTATCATGAAATTTGTAAAAAAAAAATATATATTAAGTTTGTTGGATAGTTCCTGTGATCCCAGTAATTGTATGTTCCTTCTGTGTGGGGAAGATTTTATGAATAAAAATGGCACAATTTAGGAAATTTTAAACTTAGTAAAAAAAAAAAATGAAGCGATCTGATTGGTCAAAAAATGCAGCGATCTGATTGGTCAAAAAATTTAATGACCAATCATATCGCTTCAATTATTTCATCTGGTTTTGCAGAATCCCAGATGTGGAATTGAATCACTCTTTCCACCAGAATTGTGAGCCGTGTAATTGCCTGTTTTTGTTCACAGTCCTTTTTGCTGTACTGCCTTTCACGTTTGAAAGGTGTAATAATCGGTCTAACACCAACACTGGTAAGCATATCCTCACTTATGAACCCTTTGTCTGCCATTATCTCATCTCCAGGTTCAAGCAGGTCCAAAATGCCAGACTTCTTTGTAATCTCCTTGTCAGAGAACCTGTGTAAAGGCGTGAAAGTCACTGCACCACATGGAGCAACTCGAAGTGTGAAATTGGTCCATTGTGGATCCCGTCCTAAAACTTTGGGTATTGAAGTATTTTGCGGACAGTCTTCTCCCCATGAACATATTGCGTGGATGCAAAACGCATTCATAACTTAATTATAGGTAAATGCCCTTTGTATTGCAATTTAACGCGCCACATCTGTCAATCTGGGGTTTAAAAGAGATTTGAAGTGGAAAAGGGGTTTACAAACATTTAAAAAACGTAAGACCCAGGTGTTAACACAGCATTAAACTTTACCCTAGGTTTTACCTTAAATTAGATCTGACTTAATTTTCTACCCAGATTATGTTTGCCAGACCGTAAATCTGACTGCAATCGTGATGAAAAGGCAAAAGTCTTTGTATATTAGAATTCTGAACTACTGGACGGTATTTTAGACTTTGTGTGCCTGCAATGGTACTGATGCTCTGAAGAGGTACGATTACTAGTTTTCCTTATTGTACCCATTTGTACAACTCACTGGATAAGTGTCATACGAGAAAATTCTAAATGTGTTTTAGTAAAATAATAATAATAAAACACATTAAAAGCAGTCATTTTTTTCAGCACATCTTTTCTACTCAAATCCAGAGCCCATGCTGGCTACAAAGCAAGTGGATCACATACAAACAAATTATTACTAACACACAGTGTAGACTTATATAAAAAGTAAAACAGTAAACATTAAGCATTTATCCGCTTTAAAATTACTCAATTAATGCCCATAAAACACCACATTTCCCATCACTATTAACACACTGTTTTTCTGAAGAGTTGGCTAATCTACCATCGCCATATTTATAGTGTAATAAGTCTAAAAAATAAGTCTGAACAATTCCAAAGAATATATTAAAATAAATTTAACAGGCATTATTTTCTACTTTTTCTTAATTCACAGAAGAAACTTATTTCTAAAACTAAAATTATCTGTAAATCTGTATTTAATATCTTATATCTTAATTTTATAGATTAACAGATATCAGAATGTAGAAAAGAATAAGATGGACAATCAAATTATAACTTTTTGAGACTTGTGTATATATATGAAAATACAGTTGTACAGGAACACATACAAAAAAGTTAGCCTGGCAGTCTGGGACCTTTGCATCCAGTCTTGTGAAAAAAAGACATCTCAACCATTGTTCTCTATAACATACACTTTATATGAATATTTTAACTGGGTGCTAAACTTATTTTCCATGCGGTGTTTCCTGCAGAACACCATTCTCTTGATGAAAAGCTAAGTATTATGCCATGTGAAAGAAATACCAAAAAATACATTATTCAATGAAGTGAGGTCTTTTTTCCTTTTGAAATACAGGGTGCCAACATTTAATGATACATAAACTTTGTGAGGAAAGTACAAGAATGAAGTTTCATACCACAGTTTGCATGCATTCTGTGGTTGAAATGAGCCCCCACCACTGTTGAGTTGTTTAGTTTAATCCACAATATGTGCTTTACATCATTTGAATCTCACAAGCATAATGATAGGTAACTGAACTAAATGTGTGTATCAGGTGGTCAAAAGATTCAACATGAAAAAGTCTTGGTATTTAAAAAATCTCAAACGTCATTTGAAAGGAGTCGCCAATGGTCCCATGCCAACCCATTACAGACCTAAAACAGTCATGTTTTACAAACAATGTACATGGTAGAAATTAAGCTGGGCAGTCATTCCTTTTCAGAGCCTTTGTCCCTTGTGGATCTAAGTCAGCGTCTCCCCTTTTGTCACCTAATTGAGGAAAAGAGTTATTTTTTCAGCACTTATTGTTGTATTTGTATTTGTGGCAAACCATCCAGGACATGACACACTATATATATATATATATATATATATGGGAGCCAATAAATAAATGGATGACTTACCCGTGCTTCAATGTACTCAATTCTCCTTTCCAGTGCTGTCAGTTTTTCATTCAGTGTTGCCAAGCGGGACCTGCAGGACATATCTGTGGAGGGACATCACACAACTGGTGTCATCCGAAGGCTCCTCCAATACCCTACTCTATGACAGACACCAGGGTGCAATGGGCCTGGCACAGATGTAAACTCCACACAGCTTTCCCCTGATAATCCTTTGGGATGCGCGAATCCAGCTACCATTGGCAGTTTAGGCACACTACATGTCATTCTAATTTCTGAAAACGTATCAGTGCTTTTGGAACAGAACAAACAAAATCAATGAGGGCGTAAAACCAGTAAAACGACTATGTAGCCAGTTACATAAAATATATAAAGTAATGTTAGTCTGTGATGTCAGGGTGCTGCCCAAAGTTACTATAGATGCCACTGCACCTCTCACCTAGCGTTTTACAGTGAAAACCGCAGCTATACAGATTTAATTGTTTTCACGAATCACCCGGCGATTTGTTTTCGTAATTTTGCAATACCAGTTTAGTTAGTAAATGCGACCGTATTTGAAATACCTCTCACTGGGACGCAATAATAATTTAGCCAGTTAGCAACAATAGCTTAAAGATAATATCACGTTAAATCTCCAAATAAAAAGGTTTCTCCACCTCCTTCAAAACAACCAGAATCACACAAATAAGTAAACTACAATTCCCCTGAAACGCGAAGAAACACTTTGCTAGCTAACCGTGTGTGGTTAGGCAGTTACATTTTAATGTGGGGAAACTAGTTAGCTATACATACCCTCAAGAATGAACCAGATGTTTAAACAATTCGTACTTACCAAAAGAATTTAGAAAATCCGCGATTTTCTTAATGCTGCTCGTTATAACCTCAATATATTCCCGATTGGCCCAGTCCTGGTGAATCTCTCTCTGTACAGGGTCTTCTTGGCCAGCCATTTTCTTCCAAGTGCTAGTTCACTACAATGCCACTAGGTGGTACTCGCTAGGTGGGAAAAAAAATCAGTAATTTAATTTATTTTCATTGTTTACGGTTCAGTTACGGTTATTAACGCGTAGTAGTGTAACTTAAATTTAGTTTTTCATTGTTCAAATGAAAAATCAACATTTTACTACTTTACTAGATACTATTAGATTTGTCAAATGAGTTTTTGACGATCCGCATATTTAGCCGTAATAATTTATGGACAATCCGTGGTTCTGTATTAATAATCCAGATACGTCCTAAACAAATCCAAATCTCAGATGTCAACGATTCGGTCATTATCGGAGGTTATGCTTGATATGCTTGACAGAAGTAAATCATTTTAAATATATTTAAAATAACATTGCGACAGCTGTTGTTGCATTGATAGCAGCACAAACTTTTGACTGCTTTGTATGTCCGCGGTGTAGTGCTGTACATAAGTAAATAGGTACATAAGTAAATTACATACTAGAGTAAATAGGTTATGTTTAATAGGTTATGTGTTGCTTTTCAGAAAGATTTTACTCGAATAAGCACATTTCGAGTAAATACAAAATGAATAACCGTTTATTTCTTCACAAATCAGATTACGGTAGTAGTCATGAGCCGCTTGTTTAAGGGTCTCCCTCACGTCTCGTTCCGGCTTTTACCCCATTCCCTCACGAGCTGCTAAAGAGAACGCCATAGCCTAGCAAGACTAGCAAGATAAACGGTAACATTCAAAATTTCACTTTTAAAACAATAGTATAACCTAAATAATTGTACAATAAAACATTTTTGATGTAATTATTTTTAATTTAGCAGTTTTCCCTCACACTATTAGAAAAGCTAATTAACTAGCTAACTACTTAGTGGGTTGTTATCAGTAATTATAAAGCAAGACCTAATATTATAATGTCATAATTATAACTTCATAATACACATAGTTAAAATAGCTGAGCTCATACATTGCCAGGCGAAGGTACCAAAGTCAAAATAACGGATGTGGCGGTGAAACGTAGTTGGCGAGATAGCTAAGTTGTGTTCGTGGGGGGGGAAATCAGTCTTGTGATCTCTAGCTTATGATATATTTATTTTAAATATAATACAAGATAACGTTTTTATTCCAGTTATTAACATAACATACACCAGAACGTTTATGAAATTTGGAACGCCATAGTTGGTCAAATCTCTGTCAAAATCCTTTAATACGCCAATACACATTTCATTACAGTATCGTTTGACAGTGATTAAGCTCTGAGTCGATTTTTTTCGAAACAGTAGGCCATGTACCTTTTTATTTTTTTTAAACAGTCAACAATGTCGGAGAAGCTTAGACGGTGTAGACAAGGACTAGCGGCCGCTTTGGGTCGTGCTTCGGAAGATATCACAATGTTGCCAGAATTGTCATCGGTTCCGCCTAGGGCAGTAATCTGCTTCTCTTCGTCCACCCAAATTGAACAGTTCAGGAGCTGCTCACCAAATCACAGTCTGGTCGTATTGTGCAGTGACTTTTCACCAACAAGATCTCTCCTTCCCTGTTCTACTGTACGACTTGACCCTAGGTATCTAAGATAGCAATAGCAACCATATTTGTAGTTTGTCGTATATAGATGATCAATGGCAATGATAATATTTTACTTCCCAGGCAAGCTCCGTGGAGTTACAGAAAAGCTACAGAAAGGTTTTCGTTCGAATTCGAAGCCCCCATCTTTCAGGATGTGCTTGAAACCTTTGGTGTGTATGGTCCAAGTTATATATCCAAAATATTAACAAATTGCGCAACCATTTGCAGAAGCATTACTTTGTAAATGCAGAGTAATATGCCTACCTCTTCAGTTCAGTTCCAGTAAGCGTGTATGTTTGAGGTTGTTTTATCAAAAATACAGAAAATACAATCATGCCACCAACAAAAATAACTCTTTCTAGTGCATCCCATGACAAATTGGAATCCTACAATTATTGTTCTTGCATAAAAAGAATCACTTAAGCATGAGCCACACAGACAATCTGGACTAATCTAATCTGGGTCCCCAGCCCCAGCTCTGTAGATCACTTAAAATAAAGTTGATGTCATAGGTCATTAATGTTTATAGCCAAGATGAATGCTGTAAATTGACTCTTTGAATCTTTTCTATGCAAAGGTAATTCATATATGCAGACCCTGGAGGACCTGGTGGCAAAGCTGGAGTTCGAGAATGAGCTGAACCGAGTGTGCAGCCATCAGAGTCCCTGCAAAGGTGATGATGCGGATGTTTCAGTCAGGGAGGACCACATAGGAGTGTTAGATACAGTGCTGGAGATGGAGCAGGACTTCAACCTGTCGGTGTACTACAATAGCTTATTTTTCTAATTCACTGGGTTGTAAAGTCTTACCAAAAAAATCCTCAACAAGCCTAGAGAAGAACCAGTTTGGAAATCCAAATGGATGGTGTACAATATTTGTGTAAATTTATTATTTAAGCATTGAAGTTACGAAATTGACATAATGGAGAAAAATACTCTTATTAGTAAAACAGATATTACTTAACAGATTAATTTTTTTAACATATCCGTTATTATCATCATCGTTATTACTGTGGCTTATTGTTTCCAGGTGTAATTATATTTAAGGCACATGTATTTTTAACAGGCATGCATGTCAATAAAATGGCTTATTACTGAAAAAATTTTCTGTCAGTACTGACATTCTAGGCTCTTCCTCAGGCATATTATATTATCAGTTTATAATTAGATCAATTGCTATACTTATTAAAAACAGTTGGTATCCCTCCCTCCTACCCAAAAAAGTAATTTGTCTCAGGTCTCACCACTGTCCATATCCCAGACAACAATAATTCCTGCGTGATTAATTGGTTTATGTTAATGCATTTGTGTGAGTGGATTGTATACATTTATTTTGTAGTTTAACAGACACTTCCTTCACAGGAGTTTGTTTTAAAGAAGCAGTAATAATTGAATAAATTCAACTATTTTCAATAAAATATTTCTATACATTTTGATAGGCTTAACTTTTCCATTGTATCATTTATCTAGCATAAAATAATAATGACATTATAAGAATTAAACCAAATAATACCTGCCTTCATAATGAGATTAGCCGAAAAACAAAAACGTATAACAGTCTTTAGGGAGATAATATTTATTAGTTCACAGATAATCCAAATAAATGTTTAAATATGCTTTTCGTGGGCTGAATGCTGCTGTTAGTTGAATACTTTATATTTGCATCAGGCACCCCTTTCACAAAGGCTTTACAGGGTGCCTTCATTCAGTAAAGAGACAAAAACAACACCAGCATTGTGCACAGGAGAGCACAGCAATCCTAAAAGGTGGTGGGAATATAAAATGATAAGATAAGATGATCCTTCATAATATTCTTGCAGTGGCAATAGCAGTAGTATGTTGGAAATGGCTAAGAAACGCAAGTGGTAATAAGCTGAAATTTTTAAATGGTGGGACTCCAATGCCTGACAGCCAACAGTGCTTCTGTGAAGATGATGCCAGAACAGTCTACAGAAGTTTCTCAATATCGGCTGCAATGTCGCTGGTCAGGAACTTCTTGCTGTAGCGCCTAAAGGGTTTCCCGTCACGGGTAACAAGGAACTTCTCAAAATTCCAGGAAATGTCGCTTCGACACACAGGGCTCCAGATTACAAACTTGGGGTCACTCATGAGGGACACAGAATCGTCACTGGGGAACGGCAGTTTGTCCTTGAGGAAGACGAACAAGGGGTGGGCGTCCTTACCATTCACATCGACCTTCTCCAGCAGGTGGAATTTGGGTTCAAAGCCATTACCTGGGCGAACATACTTCAGGCACCTCAGGATCTCATCGTTATTAGCGTTCTCCTGTTACACGCACAATCATTAATGATTAATTGAGTACTGTTGGTTTTAGTACTGCTATTTGAAATATCCCCGCTATTTCCATGGAAACTGTTTAATTCAGGATGTTTATGTCTGCATTTAAAATGCGCAACAGCTAGCTTAACCAACCAGCCGTGGTACTTCAGTGTTAAAGCCAAGTTGCAAAATAATAGAATTTTTATTTTTGTAACTTAAAATCTTGATATGAACAACTGACAAACAGCGAGTTTTATTCAAAACACTTAGTAAACTTAATCCTTTATGGCGTTATGTTCTACAGGTAGCGTAGGCATATATTGTTTGAATACTAAAATCTCACCTGGTGACCGAATTGATTGCAGGGCACCCCCAGAATAACGAGCCCGTGGTTGGCATAGCGTTCGTGGAGCTCATTCATCTGGGTGTAGTCCCTGACCGTCGTACCTCAGAGCGACGCCACATTCTCAATAAGTACCACTTTTCCCTTGAGCGAGGAAAATTTAAACAATTCTCCCGTCAGTAACTTTGCTGATAAGTCGTAAAATCTTTGAACACCCCCAGACATTTTGAAACTGAAGGCAGCTCACGTTTGCTCAACTGCAAAGGTGCAAGAGTTTCTACAGAATTTGTAGCCTCTAGCTGAGTGCAGAAAAGGGGGAGGAGTAGCGTGTAAACGAACTGTCAAAAAGATACGGAAAGCTAAATACGAATATCAGCGGAAGTGCAGTTCTTTGGATTTGAACGTTCTGCCGAACTTGTTGGTCATTCAGGGACAGTTTATTTGAATTATTAAAACGCTTGAAATTTTTAAGGACTTGGATTTGTGCCCCAATAAATATATACTTCATTATTTTAAGTTTCCCAGCTTCAGTAAAGGTGATTTAGGAAATAAAATGTCGCAGAGCAGACTGAACTAGTGTCTTCGGATTCATACTTAAAATAAAGACTTTTTGCAACGAGTAAGATTACTTAAATAAGTCAAATATTATTTAAATACTGAAATCATTTAACTTTCCTACAAAGGGAAAGTTAATAAAACAAGGCTACGCCCGCTAAAACAGCTGGCCTGGCGATGATAATCCTATCAGCAGCCAAAAGCCACACCCTTCATCACCACCGCTGTTTATCAGTTTAAACCAGGTTGCTGTTCATCCATATCTTACCACACCCTGGCTGTACTTCTTGTGTGGTCGGCAGAGTGAAAAATTACGTCCAATCGTACTGCTTCCCCCACTCCATTAGAGGCAGGATTCTTATAGTGACGAGCCAACATGTTTAATTAGGACAATTTCCTATCCCATATTAGAAATAACATTGAATAAAGCAGTTACTTCATTGCACTTTCGGAATTAACTCATACGTTGTGTTGCTGTAGAATCATTACATTTGTATAGCATACAGCGAGGTCGGTTTGCAAATGGGAGTTTAAAAACTGTCTGTGAATAAAATCTTACTCTGAGTCAGAGTTTTGCACTACAGCAGTTTAATATTATACTACATATACCTACAAATTCTTACGGGAACCATACAAAGAGTGCGATGTTGTAACAGGAAAAGGAAAATAAAGTTCTAATATTGGATTGACTCTCTCCAGTTCTGAGTTGTTCTACGTTTCCACGCCATGTTGGAAAGAAGTTTCCTTATGATTAAAAGCATATCAAGTCGTCTGGAGCAGTATAGGCTACTTTGGCAATGAAAGTGGGCTTGTGGTGGAATCGGAGAAGCATTTAAACCTACAATTTACATAATAATCCTGGCTGGGATCTTCTAAACCTAATTGGGACATTGTATACAAAGTACGAGACTGATTAGCCAAATTCTAGTATTGGTTATAGGATATATGAACCCATGTTAGTGTAAGTGGCAAATAACAGTTTTTGATCGTGGAAAGTTACAGCCACGAATATGGCTTTGCTGGTGACCACGGAGATACCTCTTGGATTTCGGTGTGCAATAGTTTCATACTTGTGAGCCCTTTATAAGCATCCAGCTGCAGGAGGACTGTTGAAGTTTGGAACATTTGCCAGGTTTACAGTAAAAAAGTCCCGATTTTTTGGGGAGCAACATTACACACATTTAGGAGCTCATGTATTTTGACTTTGATAAACCGAAATTATCATTATTTGTGCTATTATCGGTACGGGAGTGGTGTTCTGTACACAAATACGGTGAATTCAGGCTGCCTTGTGGGAAAATGATGGAACTTTCAACCTGGAACGCCAGGAATTGCGGAAGGCTACATAAAGTAAGCCGTAAGTGACGAGCTGTGCACTTGATTTAAGCATCGCTCAGAGAAATGGATGCGATATAGGAATTAAACATATAAAGTGTAGAAGCGGTATGGATTGTGCTCGGGAATGTCTCGCGTCATAACTCCTCTCCGTGTTTCTCTCTATTTCTCTGCCGAAACTGATTTGTCTCTTAACTGTGTGTTGTCACTTTTCTTTTTCTGTCAACACAAAGCAAGAGGACGAAATGATTGAAGGAGACATTGTAGGGGGCATCTGGTTGGTTGTCAGCTGTGTAAACCACAACGGGTGAAAGGACAGGTTTCTTCTATTCTGTCCCGTGAGAAATGCATCTGCTTACCATTATATTGTATAGTCCCTGTCACGCAATAACCACTCTTCGACAGTAGTCAGTTTAATTTTTTTTTTAAATGAATCACACCAGCTGTACACAAAGTAAATATATGGTATTTCCAAAAAACTACACCCTATTTTAAATGTATAGACTCAGTCGTGAAGATTCCATGGGAAGTTCATGCACTAAAGTCAAGCCGTTACATGTTCATGTTTGGGTGAACGATTCCCTGATTGTTGACGGTCTTAACCCAAACCCAGTTTTGAGCTACAAATGAACAATTTCATTAGCGTTCGGGAAACACGAAGCACAAGTCGTCAATACATTCACGGATTTACTATTTTCACAGTACCACTGCATCTCATATTATGTTCGCTAATCCCTTTTGATCGAAGGAAAGCTAATATGTATCTAATATCTAATATATGTATTTACTTGAGGGCTGCAAGATTAAAGTATTTATTCACCACTGGATGGCGGTAGTTACATTTAAATTTTTAAGATTCCCATTAAATGTGCGGGGAAGATACGTAAAATTTAAGTATATATTCACTCTGTGCAATCTATCATCAAGTTTATTCTCAGTTATTATTTCTCTTCGTTGGTTTTTAAGGGTTTCAGGAGGGAAACCCTGCAGCTGTTGCTTGAGATGAGAAGGAAATTCAGTCTGGATGGTGTCTGAGGGTTTGCCTTCAATAACAACACAACTGCCAGTAGGGAAAACCATATTGGAAATCTTCAGATTGCACAGTGCTTGATTTGTCTATAAATATCAGTACAACTTGGATTTCAGCTGCTTTTTAAGTTTCCTCCCAGTCTGATATGTGGCCAGAGTTTAATTTGATAAACACTGGCGTTTAGTGTGGTCTCTTGTGGAGAGCTGACATTGAGTGTAGAGAGCTGGGGAGGGAGGGGCAACAACATGGCTTGTGTTGATGCTGGGTAACCGTGGCTCATCTCAAGCATCTCAAGTGGCCAACATGAGGTAGGATGTAGCCCCTATAGTGTGTTCCTCTGGATGACTGCAGTAAGAACGGCTCTCTCTAAGGGTCCTGCCCTTCCCCCTTGGTTGACCCTCATTTGGAAATGAGAGACAGAGCAACAGAGAAAAGCAGTGGGGGCTGGTGGCCGGGTTCCGTGTCGTCACCATGTTGGAATTCTTCAATACAAATTGCAAAAAAAACAACAAAAAAAACACCATGCTTCACACGTGGCTCCAATTTATTAGCTTTTTAGCCTGCCAGCTGTCTGCTGGTGGCTGGAACATGAAAAACATGTTTGCTATGAGGAATGGAGCAGAGCAGGTGGCTTTTAAACTGGAGGTAAAATGATGGATAAACAGCCCGATGTTCAAAGATGCTATGAAGCCAATTACCAGACAAATTGCCAGTTACCAGTTCTCTGTGTCTTCATTCCTGTAACAAATGTTTTGTAACAAAGAGGTTTACAAATATGTTTGAAACATATTTATGTCCTAAAAAGTAAAGCCAAATTTAATCTGTCAGAGGTTCCTCTGCTCTGTGAAGTCTTATGGACCCAACCAACGAGAGAGCGAGAGAGAGAGAGAGAGAGAGAGAAGCAATTCGGGGCTATCAACAACAGAATGAAGCATCTTTAAAATGGGGAAAAAAACGGTGAACTTGAAGTCGTGACTTGGTTGAGTGACTCGAGGCCAGCCACCACACCATAAATGTTGAATCTCGATGTTTTGCATTCCTGCACTGAGACAGAGACCCGCTGTCATTTTTTCTTCGAGTCAGTAAGGATGACGGTCGTGACTGGCAGACAGTCCAGGCCAAGGCTCACTGTGGAGAACCTGGGAGACCAGGAGTGGCTCTCAGTTTTGACAGAAAGGAACTTATCTGGAGGGACTGGACTATTCTTGTTTGTGGCCTGGCTAATGGGATGTAAAAAACTACAACCACAACTGTCTTCTTTATATGCCATTTGTCATAGACGGTTCATTTTGGGAGAGAATGCTCGAAAAGTACCTGATTTAACAAGTCAGCAGAGGAGATCCAGTTAGCTCCAGTGGTTAATTTATTGGTTCTTATGGGTCCTCATCTGCTTTGTCTCAAGGCTATATTCCAAAACAGCTCATCCGAGACTTGGTTGGAGAGTAACCTTACAGAAGTTTAAATCCAAGTCAAGTGCATGGAACCACTCTGCTTTCAGAAACGAGATAATGGGAATTAACCCTAGTTACATGTATATCAGATACGGACAGCCCAAGCCTCTTTGGAAGCAAACTTCCTCCTAATATATTGTGTGAATGGGAAAGAGGACTGCCTCAGCAATTTTGGTCCTACCAAGCAACTTGAAAGTAATAAGAAGGAAATCTTTTCCATTCATCCCAGTGGTCAATGTGCCAATTATCACCCAGACAAATCAAAAGCGTCTTTCAACTCGCCTTCTCTGCCGTTGTATTTATCTGCTTATTTTTCATTTTCTGCTGTGGCAGCTGAGAGCTCTCCTTTTTAAAGCCCCCCAATCCTGTGTTTTCTCTGTGACTCATCAGCTTCAGTATTTCAAACCAAAGTCACTGTGTTCAATTTTTTTGATGTTAATGAACAATGGAAAGCCAAATGGACGCACTTGTGCTCCCCACTCCTAATTGCTACGGCAGCCTATAGGGTTGGTTTCCTTGGGGTTGTGCTTGATGGCAAGTGTCTGCCTGCCTACCCCACTGGCAGCGGCGATCACATGTCTCTGGGGCTGGAGCTCTGTAACGAGTGGCGATCTCTGAACCTAGAGCGAGAGGCAGGGAGAGACGCCCCGTGCTGAGTGTGCGGACAGACAGCCAACAAGGCGGTTACATCCACCGTGGAGTGCGTGGGCAGGGAGCCCCTTGCAAACGAGTTGGGGGGGTGTATCTTTGATGACGGGGGCAGACAAAGGGTTGACTGGGCCAATGAGGCTCATTTTATGGGTGCGGCAGAAAATACATTGATTGTTGGTGCTGGTCGGAGCCGGCAGACACACTGATCCCAGCCTTTGCCCGTAGACCTGTGCAGTTAGTCACATTTTGAATTTCAGAGCATTTAAATAGCTACACTACCGTGGTCTAAATACACTAATAAGTTGCATTTTATAAAAACAGTAAGACACTTGCGGGCATGTGTTATTGGCAGGGCTGCGATGTGCAATGTTGATAATCGCAATAACACACACCCTCGAGTCTCTGATTGCTTTCACGCCTCCCCTGATCCTTAAAGTCGCCTCTTTAAAGTCTGCTTTAGCTGCGCACCTCATCATTGCCGCCTGCATTTTGGACTGAGTTCACCCTTTCACTGAGCCGCTGAACTCCAGCACTGTGCAGGAGTCCAGGAGCCCAGAAACACAGCCGCTGCCGGAGGCAAGAAGAGTGCCACTTAATTGATACTTTGATAAATATTCACCAAGTGGACTTGTCTCATTCTGTCTATGCGTTCGGCCTGGGACGCTGTCATTTCCAGGTTTGTGTGTCACGGATCTGTTTCAGACTCCCACCCTCCGTCTCCATGTACGGAACCCTTCTCCAGCCTTCTTTTGTCATGTAGCATTCAGGAACTTCTCTTTTGTCTTCTGGGATGTTATTATTTGTTGAGTTAATCCAAGTAAATTGGCTCCGGCACTGGTGAGCTGTATTAGATATTTAATGAAACTCTGGCTTTTTTTCAAGAAAGCAAACGTGGTGAAACTATGGGGTTTACATAATTGTTTTTGGATTCCTCTGTTTTCCAGTGCATTTTTCCGCCCACAGCTCCTTCTCCTCACCGCTAAAGACGGCCTCTTCTCTTTCCTTTTTTCTAGGCATCCCCGTTGTGAGGGTTCACGGCTAGGCTGCTGTCAGCAAAGACGTGCCACCCTGTGGAGGCCTGGTGAACATTTACCATCGAGACAGCCGAAGTTTGCTACATGTACGCGTCTGAGCGGACCTGCTTCTGCGACCTGCCGTGCACTCGCAGGCTGCAGATACGGCAGCAGGACCAGTTGCCCTACTGCTTCTCCAGCTGGAGTTGCGTTTTCAGTGGTTTTTTATTTTGGTTGTTGTACTGAGTCTGAGGTTGCACTTATACCAGAGACATCTACTCCTTTTACTCTAGACCAGTGGCCCCCGAGACCTACGGAGTCTGCATTCTACCAGCTGAGATCTTCGACTTCTGCTTCTGTACCAGAAATTCAGCCCTAGAAATTAAAATGTTTTTGATGTACTCTCTGTGTGGGCCCCAGTCAAAGATGCAATGATCAGTTATTTAAAACTGCTAGTTTTCTGAGAATCTAACCCAGAACCATTCATTCTTTTGTTTATAGAAAAATTAATCAGATCCTTCTTAATTTTTTATTGCAAATTCAATGTGTGACACGACACAAGCCCTTTTCGGCCTTTAGCTGGTCTGTACTTTAATTCTATCCGTAAGCAGTGAATTAGTGTTCTTTGGGGTTAGAGGGTTATTAGAATCATGTTGCGGGTCTTAAAAAGACAGAAATCTAATGCTGGAAATGTAATGCCCCTTCTCAATAGACCTTTTTATTTCCTTTGCATGTTGTCAATTAGTGTGAAATGAAATGTCAATTGGTATGAAAAGGTTGTGGGTGTTTTGGGTTAATTTGATTTTTCGCAAGCTTTTTTTTTTTTTTTTGGAGAATGTTTGGAGGTGCAAATCCCACCCTCCTCCCTTCCTTACCCCAGACCCCCGCAGGAGGACTCAACAACAACAAAATTGACTCAGTGTACCAAATGTGTGATGCATTAACCATGAGAGCAGTGTGGGCTTGGAAGGTGCATGTGATATAATACCCAATTATACACAGAGCCTGAATGAATCATTTCAAACCCAGTCTTTCTGCTATCGCGCTGCCTGCTAGGATTTTGAATCCGTAACTAAGGGACATTCATTTTAAGATGAAGTGAGAATGGTGCTGAACGAGAGATGGGGCTCCCAGGAGAGCAGCTCTAACCGCGGAGGCTGGACCGTTTAACCAGTGTTGGGTTGATGTAAGATTAGACACTGTGCCCAGCCCTGTGTTTTTTGATGGGCCTTATACTGCTCAGATCCCTTAGCGTCTTTCACATCTAGTTGCTTTTTCTCCTGAGAAAATCCTCTTCGAACTGCAATGAGTGTATGGGTGTTTATATTTGCATTCATTACAATGTTGTGGCTTCTTTCTGTGGGATTGTGGCTCAGTGATATCATAGTGCTTATGAGTGGCAAATGGCAAATCCTGTACATCAACGAGCCTCTCCCCGCGTCCTGTTGGCTATCATGACCGTTGGAGCTAAACCGTCTGTCCATAATTAATGTCAACCTCAGGCATTGTTTCCTCTGTTACGATTTTATTGCCCTAATTCCAGGTCTTTTTCTCGGGGGTGCATTCACTGGTTGTCTTATGACCTTTTAAAAATGGAACACATTACAGCCCCTTATAGTGGTTGGCATGAATTGAGCTTCATGTATTATCTATGGAGTATTCTGTTTGTCAAGAATATGATTTTCCCTTCATTCACTCGTTTCTCATTTGTCTTTGAATCTCTCAGATACAAAAACGTCATATTGCGATCTTTTACATTTTTCTCTGTTTTCTTTGTTCTTTCAGTAGCAACGCATTCTCCTTCCACGTGAGGCTCTTCAGTGGATGCCGCCAAACATAGCTAACGATGCCATGTTGTCGTTGAGCTGAAGTTGGGCGTGGCGCAAGCTGTGGATTTTGTGGTAGAGCTTTCTGTGAGTGGTGTGTTCAGATCCTGGGCTGGCCCTGGCCCGGAGACCCCTAATGCATTCTGATTGCTCTGTGCACTGTTACACCCCCACAAGCTGAGCTAATGGGCTCCAAGACCTGGATGCGAGCAAGATAAAAGGGAATTTTTATTGAAGCCAAGGAAAGAAAATTTAAATCAAGCAGGAGGGAAGCGGCCTTTGCCGCAGTAAGAGGAGAATTGGCTTGCTCACGTCTGGTTTGCTTTCGCCTTTACGTGTACAATGAGTCTGGTGATTGGTGAAGAGTCCGTTTTTGCTTCTCCATTCCAATCTCACGAGCTGTCTTGATGCAGACTCCTCAGAGTTACATCTGGGCGTAACTAACGTCAACCAGCTTTCAACTGTGATTATTCCGTCCCGCTGAAAATGCACAAGACCGAAACCCGATTGGCTCACTTTCTTTGCTGAGGCGATTCGTGGAGATAACATTTTTGCACTCTATGTACTTGCTCCGGGGGTTGATTACGGAGGGAGTAAATTACCCTTCTCAACGGTAGATGGCACAGATCGTGAACAATGTAAAATGCTCAACTCTGGACTTGGGGGTTGTGTAGTCAATCCAAGGGCCTGCTGTTAAGACGCCGTATGGGGGTGCTTGTTACTTTATCGCGGCTCTGATTCATTAGCCGACACACCTGACCCCAGCGATCTGCCTGCAGCAGAGTGGCACACCTGAGCAGCACTCTGCTAACAGGGTTCTTGTTATAAGGGCAGAGAAAGGCCGTAGGCTGGCTCTGCGAGTCCCTGAGCCGACGTGTCACTCTGAGCTATGAGACAGTCAGGTATTTGCCCGTTAAATGGGAAATTAACTGCACAGTGCCACGTTTCCCTGTACAGGGGCATCCCACACACAGGTCGAGCTGAGCATTTTACGTGTTTGCATGCTTCCTACTCCCTTGCCTCCTCTAATCCTAGTTGAAATACACTACAATGTGTGTGTGTTTTATGCGGTTATAAATGAATGATGCATGCATTTCTCTGTGCGATTGGCTGGCTGCTCACTGCCTCCGGTAATGGCCTTTCTCAGTGGTTATGGGGCCCGACATGTGACAGTTGGGGTCGTACCCATGGTGGGTGGGTGCTACTGCGCACTGGGCGAGCACCTGCGTCCCGCGCAGGTCGCGTGGCATCGGGGAAGCCCTTTCAGTGTGAAAAAAGCAATGTGACGTTGGGATACATGCTCTCTGCCTCTACTCAGCCAGCTGACAGTGCCTTGTGAACTGGACTGTGTGAACGTTAAACAAACGAAGCAGGCGAATCGGCCAGAATTGTCCCCCGCAGGGAGATTAAATAGAAACAGAACTTTCTTTACATCGATCCTCTTCTGGCCTTTCCTGAATTGCACTCCATTCTGCAACATTAAGAAGCGTTACTGTTTGACAGAAGCAGTCCAGTGCAGAACAAGCTCCACTGGCCTTCTAATGAGGACGAGAAAATCCCTGAAGGCCAGTTGTGTCAGCTGTGACAGGCGTGTCCAGATCAGAGCTGTCAGTCTCGCTTAACCCAAAGAGTCGAGGTACAGTGACAGGATAGAAGAGAGTGGTGCACTAAAAAATGAAATAAAAGTAAAATGCTTGTTTTCTGCCCCAATGGCTATGTTCATAGATGGCCTGGAGGACTATCCCCATGTGAAGACGGACAGAGCGTGGTGGATGAGAAACTGGGCTTGCATTGGAAGAAAAAGACCAGATGGTGTTCAAGTTTCACTGCTTTTAATCGATTCATTTTAGTGTTAGCTGGTCTGTAGTTTTCTGAAAACCTCTCTCTCTTTTGCAACTTCACCAACAGAGAGAATGCCTAATGGGCTTGTCCGCCAGCTAATATTGTGATGGATGGTGTATTGAATACGACAGGACAGAGGGTCGAGTGAAGCTATTGAATTTGAGCTATTTTATTGCTACAAATAAACAAAATAAGTATATATAAAAGGTTTTAAAAATATCCGAACCTCAAATCTTGGGAAACACACAGGGACAACGTCTGATGTGTCTTTACCAGCTGTTGTCCGCGCTGTGTATCCCCAGTGGTAATCGCACAGAGGGCTCCTTCTGACGGGAGAAAGAGCTTAAAAACATCACGACCAGTAATTTGGACGGAAGCAGGGTGGGCTGAGATGGATGCTTGTCTCGCCCCCTGTAAGCGCAGCCTTGACAGGTGTACATTATCGTGCATGGCTGCTGGCGAGAGGCCGAACTCCCTTGTGAACAGAAACGGAACTGGGCGGTCGGAAGCGCCAGTAGCACAGAGCATCACGAGCCGCGTCGGTGAGACCTTTCCCCCGAGAATCCGTCAGAATTTTGAATGCCTTCTCTGCCACTTGTATCGCTGCTCTGGCTGTAAGTTCAAAATGCCGCCCTCCAGGGGAGCATGACATTTTGGGGGCTGTGGGGGGCTGTTGAGGGGGCCCTGGTGTTTACCATCTGGGGACGCAGGGCAGGCGGTCAGAAGGTCATGATGTTGACACTGGAGGTTTAGGGAATCAAAAATGGTGTTTGCCCTGGGCCAGAGTCCAGCTCTCCAACACACCGGTGCTTGTGTGGAATTTTAAGTTGTCTGTACTTTTACTGGATAAATCCACGTCGAAAAGTTTCTTCAAGCAGCTTCACGATTGATGTCATGAAAAAAAACAACTTCCGTTAGCTTGGTAATTTGTCAAGTTTCCATGCTTTCAGTTTGCAAAAATTTGTGCACACTTTAGATGAATGATCTTAATCTGATTTTCAAGTGGCAGAAAGCTGGGTGTGAAAACTGCATTTCAAATGTGAAACTTTGGCCACAGCTTCTTCACAATGAGTGAGGAATTGTATTCCATGTTGAGACATGACAAAAGAGAAAATCCCCTGTGGTGACCCTATTTACGCAGGCAGCCAGTTACCTGCTCAGGTGTGTCTTAGGGGAAACAGTCAAGGTAAAACACCTGCCCTACCAAGGAAGATGCAATGCTCTCCCCTTGCTTATCTGCAGAAAAAATGATAAAAGCAGCAATGCATACCTCCTTACATTAAGGGCTTAAATCACTGCCAATGTGACAGGAAAGGTTATGTTATTACAAGCCAACAGGATACTCAGTTTAGCAGGAGCGGAAGCATGGCTTCTTTTTTGTAAAATGTTTAGCTTTAACATGAATGAAAGGTCAGTGTCATGTTTTATTCCTGTAGTATCTCTCTTGTTTCGCTGGGCATATTGATAAAGTATTAGAAGCATACTGGGTAGACAGCGGCTTTCTTTTCCCTGTACTCCTTAGTTGCTCCTTCCCTGTGCCACACACACACACACACACACACACACACACACACACACACACACACACACACACACACACACACACACACACA
>JAOVYW010000084.1:7679184-7692902 GCA_025775045.1 Hiodon tergisus | reverse complement strand
TTTTTAACAATGAACTGCAACCATTATACGTACACAAGAAAAAAAAGTGTCAAGTGAGTATTTCATTGCAAATTAACCTTGTATTAAATAAGTAAAGCTCCTTATTAGTTCTTAAGTACATTTTTCCTGAATGTAGGTAGAAAAACTGTCTAACAGCTACTGTGGGTAGCTAATTTGAAACGGTGCACTGTTTGCTTTGAAATCTGTGTCAGTCCTGTACTGGCAGCCCAAAACTTCATTGAAATTCGCATTAAATTAGTTCCCGAGCACAAAATTGAGGCCGAACTTAGCAATTGGTATAAGATTTTAGCAGCAATTTGTAGATCTAATTAGGGTTCGTCCTGGGATCATCCTCTGACCAGCATTCATTGCAATTGACCCAAGCAATTTATTACCGGTTTATTATTGCATTTGTTTTAGGTTAAAAAAAGTCTATTTATCTGCATCGGAACCTGAAATTTTGGTTTTGGTTTTTGTTTGAATTGTTTATTGTTTTGTTCCCATTCTATGGTTGTTCCAGCTTCCTGTGTCTCAGCATTCATTGTTCGCACACACCCCAGCGTGCCTAATTTTTAAATGATAAAAATTTGTAATCTTTGAAAACACAAAATACAATATTGCCGTGGCATGCTGGGGCATGCTGGAGGTAAATAAATCAGTATATATAGATATATTCAGATTTTACTATCTGTACACTCCCTGACAAAGTAATTCGTAGTGTTCAACATACCCGAATAGAAACATTAGGATTGAAGCCAGGAATTTAAGCGAAAAAAAAAAGAATAACATCAAATTCTCTAAGCTAATGGCCAAATATATTTTATTTCACTGCAGTAGATTTATAGTCAAAGATTAGATGGCGAATGCAGGAGTAGCATTGTTGCTGTCAAAAAACGCTTAGCTTCAGTCTTACTCCATCAAAGTGCTGATCCAACTCTTGGATCATGTCACATGTCTTAATTAATTACTCTGCATGCCAGTTCTTCTGCAGCTTAATGTCTTCATACATAAGAGCGTTGCATCAAAGAGAAAGAACCATTTCAGTTCATGTCGGTTTTTGCATTTAACAAATGTATCCCACAAAATCGACTGAGTAAATTAACAAATCGAATAAGCATGTCAAATAAGCCTCAACTGACAAGGAACGGTCACAAGAAAACATCTAACATCTTCCACAGAATATGTTAAAAGGTATTTTTTTGTATGATATTTTAGATAAAATATTCTGCAAAAGATCTTTGCCTGCCGCTATGACCGCCTGCAGCTGTGGTCACGTCTGTGATGGAGGGACTGCCGGTTCAGCCCGATTCGGTGTAAACGGGAGGATGGCGGGATGAGGGAGAAACCTCTGTGGGTTTAACCCTCTACTTACTTAGCAGACACTTGTCCAGAACTTATAGAGTCTATGGAGTTCTACACTTGATCCATTTTTATGGCAGTATATTTACTGAAGCAATTCAGTATATTGCACAATGGGAATACTACCAGTGGCCATTCTTAAAGTTGAACCTGTAATTTTTTGTCCAAATTCGACACCTTAACCCCCTTTTCTGTGTAATGAACAAAGACATTAAGTGAAAACTCCAAGTCAAGGCTACATAGCAGAAGCTGAACCCACTTGCTAAAGAAAGGACCAATGCCTACAGTTAATTTGGAATGTGTTATTTAATAGCTAATAGTTAGTTGTCACAACAATAAAGTTAAAGTAATAGAATATGAATGTATTTTTGCTAAAGCCTTTCTTCTTGGAAGCTGCGGGTGTTGTGAGTTTTTTTTATGGCTTGCATGCTGAGGCTTCATCTGGAGCCATTCTAAATCTCCTCGCATAGCGCTGTCAGCAAGAGACACTGTCAAACAGAGAAGGGCAGGAGACCGAGTCAGGTCTATTGATCGGAATGTATTGCTTTGGTCTTCTGCTAGGACTGCCTGCTGTTTCTTTGTGAAAGCAGGAATACAGCATTCATTTTTCAATTTTGCCTTCCAGTTAAAGTGTGTACGGTATGTGTATGTGGGTAGGGGGCGTGTTCTCCTTTCTTCTGCTCGAGGGCGTCTCCACGAGCCTCTGAGTGTCCACAAAAACGAAATAGCAGCAGCGGGCCCTGGCCTCCCAGACACGCACATCGATTTGATCCTGTCCGTAGAGTGTGACACTGAAAATCAACGAGAAGCTGCTGCAAGCCACATGCGTGGAGGAAATGCAAGGATGAAAGGGTGCTAACCAGACAAGTTCCCTGCTCCATCGGAGAGCCATACCAGAGACCCACAAGAGGCACTCAGCTAACCTCTGCCTGGCCGTAGAATACATTATGAGTCATCGTTTGATTGACAGACACCAAAGATGAAAATCCTCACCTTTTATAACAAGACTCTTTTTCCACTTATGCTTTCATTTAGTTTTGTGAATTTATAAAAAGAGGACAATACTGCACTGGCACAATATTCCTTGCACCCGATGGTCTTTGTGCAATGGCGATGCTCTGTCAGTCTAGCTGCTGTCTTTTGTCACAGCTCTGGCACCACAGTCAAAAAAAGAAAAGTATGCCGAATCAATGACTGAGAGGCAATGAGCACACAGCTGTGGGCAGGCTCTTAAGAGGGGCTCCCATTAGCATGTGAGCCATGTTCTGTAAGAGAGATAACGTGATTCACCCAGTCCCCGTGTTAAGTGGGCTGTCAACCCAATAGCACCTTCTCCATTATCCCCTCCAGACAGCATTAGCGGGATCAGGACACAATACATTATTTGCTTAGCATTAGAAGGATGCTAATGGTCGCTATCTGCACAGCGCGACACTGCTCAGAAAGAAAGCAAGACAAATATGTGCCTAAATAATCGTCACACACGTATCAGGACCTTTTGTGAAAGTGGGTTATCCTTTCTGAAGGTTTTCCCCATTTGACGCGAAACACTTCCACAACGTTTTTAAAACATTACATAAAAATTCAGCATGCATCGGCAGGGATTTGTGATATCATCACAGGACCAGACCGGAATGTAACTCCTCCCCATTTTTGCTACTGCAATTTACTACTGCTAGAGAACAAGACAGGTGTGAACGACAGGACAAGAACTCAGGTGCTCGGGTTTCAAGGTCACAAATCAGGTAGCTTGTCTTGGCTTTGTAGGCGAGACAGACCTACCCCCATGAAGTACTCTTGTCCTTGTCATCTGAGCCTATGTACAGAAAATTTTCATTCAAACACATAAATGTTATGAGGACATAGTTATTTAGTGTTGTGAATGGATGTCACTTCCCCTTCAAGACCCTGCTCTTTCCCAGCACAAAAGGGGCCCAAACAGGAAGTAAAAGGAGAGGAGTAGGACAGTTTGGGGTAAAAAAGTTACTTAGCCAGTGTCTGATTCGTCCCCCTGACAAGTTGTCATTTGTCAAGGCTTTGGGTCCTGCCATGTCTAGGAGAGGTGGTTCCTCGCGAAACTCAAGACAAGCTCCAGTTTTATCTCATCGAATGTTTTTTATCCAGGAATTAGACAAACATAAAACCAGAGGCGGCTAAGTTAAATTAAATATTGAGCATTCTGCAAACCCTCACCAGGAACAGTTGTTCAGAACAATAAACGAATGAAGATTGATCACTACAATTTCCTCGATTTAAGATCTGGCTATTCAACGCAGCCTTCATTCATACAGTGTTATTTGATTTCAGTTTCACTAAGCTCATTAACCCGGTGACTGGAGGCTTTTAATTTATTTGTACCTTTCCCAAAGTTTCACCTTTAAGCAGTGCTGTGGAATGGTTTAGTGACAGAATTTTAAAAGACAGAAAAATGGCTTGTGTGCCCCCATGAGAACTCTTTTCCGAAATACTGACCTCACAAGATTAATATACCGATGGCCTCTTCCTCAAATAAACATTATTATTTCATGGAAATGCCACTCCTGCAAGTTTTTAGACCAAAAGAAAACATTGTGATGACACAAGGGATCCGTTATCCACTTTTCCGTGTGCATGATGCTTTCTTCAATGATTTAAAAAAAACACATACTATATGTATGGCAATTTGCTTCCCGTCTAACACTTTTTGTGGGTTTAATTAGCGGTCTTATATGAGTTTGTAATACTTTTTCTTTGCAGTGTTCCACATTTCTTATAAGATGGATCTACCTTTATGAGCGGCCAAACCAGATACAGGTTAGATTTGTTAACAGAGCAGGTTCTCTAATCAGAGTCTCTAATTTATTCTTTGCTGCAAACTACCTGAGGAACAGCGTATGATTCATCATTCTCTAACATTGTCACTGTAACTACCTCAACGTACATCCCCTGACTTTAGCTGATTGTTCACCCCTGCGAAGGTGTGGGCTATAAAATGGTTAATCTTTTCTCTCTCTCTGCTTGCTTTTCTGCTGCTTGTCACAACTCAAAATGGGCTGTTAATTTCCTTCAGCTGGCTATCACTTTAGGAGTTTCACCTGCTTCTCGAATTCATTACCCATGTAAAACATTGGGAGTAATTAGTTTGTCAAGGAAGGTCAAGGAGTGAAAACCCACTTCTCCCAAAATGCCTTAAGTTGAATATCTATAGTTAAGTATCTCTTTTCCGGGCTACTGAAAAACTATGAAAAATAATACTAATACACCCTTCTTTGTCTATTGACGATCTAATAATAATGAAAACAAGGGAAATTAGCAACACTAGCGATCCGCATTAATATACCAGTTTATACCAAATTTACGAGGCGAGTTAAATGATGTGCAAGGAAACTATGCTAGGCCGCAAACCTCGCTGTAATCCTGCACAGGGGAGGCGTAGACTCCCCGGCAACTCCCTGGAATGGCAAGCCTGATACACACAGAACACTATTTTTCTGTACTGTTGATTTCCTGCACAATATCATATTCTGTTGGACTAACACAAAATCTTGATTGATGATCAAGTTATGAATTATTGAGAAAATGAGAAACAACTGAAAATAAAGAAATCATTTAACTTAATAATTTCAGAACGACTCAATAACATACTATACATGATGTTACAATATTGTTCAGTCATATTTATATGTTGTCTTTTTTTTGCATCCCTTGAAAGTCAGTTTATATGCAGCTTTGTATTTAGCCTGACACGATAACTGCGGTCAAACTGTGGTCTTTTTTGTGTAGAACTGCATGCAAAAACATATGATTTTGATATTTTTAATCGTTTCATTACTTCAAAATTCCACCCTCAGTTCTGTTTGAAAAAAATTGATGGGAAGAAAGATTCTTCAGTGGTTCTTGTCTGAAGGTTCCACATCCATCAAATGTGTTAGAATCATGTCTTTGAACCAGATGATGCATAGGACAGGTATTCTAGTGGGTCCTTTATTCATTTTTATTAACCAATGGGGTTGTCAATGTTTTGGTTTCCACGTTCCCCCTCATTCTTCAGTATATGTTAAAACCATACCTTATTAGTTCTGACATAATACAGATGGTTTGCCATGATAGAGAGCTACTGGAACTTATTTTAAACCCCCTAATGGCATGTTGTGCAGCTATGAAATCCAAAGTTCAAGTACTTTCTGGCATTCTGGTTATTTTTTAGAGTGCAGGTCCATTGGTAAGTGAACTTCGTTAAATCCCTCTGAGTGCCTTAAAACCCAGCACTTTATCCACGCATTGAAAAGAACAGAATCTAAATGGCACATATTGTGTTATTTATTAACTTGGCAGGCTCTCTTTTTCCAGAATAACTTTTATAGCTTGCTGTTTTAACCTTCACCAATTTACACAGCTGAATATTTACTGAGCGACTCTGGGTAAGTAGCTTTTCCAAGGCACAGCTGCCTGCCATCTTCCAGGATTTTCCCCTGCAAGCCACTGTTTACACGTTTTTCAACCTAACCACTGTGCCACCTAGGGACACTTAATGGTTTTGACAGTTGAGAGTAACATTATATTTTATTTCAAGTTAAATAGTATTATTTGCTGTGCAGTTTAAAATGTACCCCCAGAGGCTGGATAAATTATGCATCAGGATGTTTAAAGGTGAAAAATAGATAAATAAAATAAATAAGCCAAAATCCATTCCTGAAAACACATTTGTAAAGTAGTGGGGGGGGGGGGGGTTTCCAACCAATTTTCCAAGTTACACAAGTAGTCATCGTAATTAGCAAACAAGGTAAAAGTTAAATATTCAATGTTCACAGAGCAAAATCGCTGTATTTGTTTTATAATTGAGTGGCTCATTGAGCACCAAGGCAGGAGCGATGAAAGCACAAACACACGTTTTGGATGTCTACCTAAAACTCCATCACGAAAAGCCCTTAACTACTGGACTACTTTATTGATTAGGTTAACTGAACACCAGTCTGGAAATAATTTATTCAGATCATTGTTGGTTACACGTTTTCTGGAAGAGAAATATGTTGTTTTTTTTTGGGATAAAATTCTTAAAAAATTAAAAATAATAATTTGCTCTACTCTGGAGTGAACTTTCGTTAAAATAATTACACCTTACAAATAAAAAAGCTTGGCAGTGGCTTCTCCCCTCTGGCAGTCCTAACCAAAGTACAGAACATGAACGCAGCAACACAAACATCACAATGATACTCACAAAGGAAGGGATACGGAATGCATATGCAACATATGCAAATGTCCATATGTGGAGCTGTTAGCCAATCATCACGAGGGCCAGGGTCCAGCCTGAGCTGGTAGAGAAACAGGACCCATGGCGAGTGGACATTCCATTCCCTCTGCCCCTCAAACGTGAGCATAGCTGGCTTCCTACATAGGGTGAAATGAACATTTTGAGGCTTATGGGGGTAGTAAGTGCTGTTGAATGACTGCCACACTCCCGTCCTAGGTCATTTTGAATCACCTCTGGCGTGCTAAGCAACTGCCTCAGCCATTTGGTGAAGTAGCCTATGGCCATCAGCACAAACTGATTTCCCTGATAGCTCTGTTGAACAGGAACCAAGATGTCAATGGTAATACTTTCCATTGGCCCCCCATATCTTCCTGGAGTCGTCCCACTGGTAAATCAACTGGTCCTGTTTAAGTTCCAGGGGGAACAAGGTAAAGGCCTTAGTTATACTAGATTTGGTTGACAGCGTTGTCTGGTTTAGTCTCTCCAGCCACGCAATCACTGTCATGAGGTCTGTGTGCTGCCTGCATCTCCCCTGTATCCGTGACATCACCCAGTGCACAGACTGTGTCGTTTGCAGAATCAACACTGCGCTGCGTGGTCTTCTGGACAGTGTCGCCATGCAATGGGCCTGTTCTGGTCTTAATTGTGATGGTACCCAGTTCCAGCCTCTACGAAGGTCAGCAGCCAGCAAAGCGAAGAAGCAGGATGGATTCCGTGTGAAGCAAGAAGGGGTTACTGAAGAGATAGGCCTTGAACTATCAGATGACCTGGATGACTGCCAGAAACAGCTAAGACAGCACTGCACTATTGATACATGCATCAGTGTCCAAGATGAAGGGCTTAGAGATGTCGACTAGGGGCTGAACGAGCACATGGGACAGCTCCTCCCACAGTAAGATAAAGGCCATAGTTTATTGCCCCATTTACAGCCCCAAGCAAACCTCCACCACATCTCTTTTAACTGGTGCAGAGGCATGCCGATGCTGGAGAGCGACCGCGCAGAGCAGCAGTAGCAGGAGGCAATGCACAGGAGATCATGCGCTTTGCACATGTTGGTAGGACATGTCCACCCTTTAAATGCAGCAACTCCCCCAGGATCCACTGCCACCCACTCCAACCCACAGCGTACTTTTCTGACCGCTAAAGCAACATACACTTCTTGTTTTATCGAACATTTGTTATATTTCTATCGAGGAAAATAATACGATGTTCTCCATTTAAATAGATTTCCCTTTAAAGAACGGTTATCCTTCCTCCTATTTTGGTAAAGGGCACTTTGTGCTCTTCAGTTCCATCCGGGGAAGCAACCCTTGTGAAGGCTATTTGGTGCCTTACAGGGGCGATGGTGTTCACTGCCTTGTTGAGATTCTCATTGCCCAGACTAGTCTGTGGTCTGCCGTATTGGGAGAGGCCTCCATCAGTACTGCCCCCACTTTTTAAATAAACAACCCAATAAGCGAGGCTCAGAAAGGCAAAACTGCTTTCTCAGTGTGGGTCTCAGTGTTAGGCCCCCCCAGGAAAGTGTCCAGGCTGATACACTCTCGAGAAGTCCTGCTTTGCTAGCCTTTCGAGAGCTGTCCTGAAGGGTAGGCAGCTGCCGGGTAGTGCTGGAGATCTAGCATGGCCTAGGTGACCGGTCCTTCAAATATTCCTCACTTCGCACCTTTAAGTGCTGTAGTGGAGTGTGCTAAGGCTGTGGTTCAGTGGTGGTGACTTTGAGATCTCCCTTCTCAGCTCCTGACATCTGCCTGGTTTGCTTTATTCCTCAGTGCTACGGCAACGGCTGGCGCAGCCCAGGGGTCCCTGGTGCCCTTGCTGTGGCTCACAAAGCCGGGTTGACACCTCTGACAACAGTGTGATTCAGGGCCGTAATTATAATATATTTTAGAGGGGACATATCCCCCAATATTAAAATATTCTCACAATGTCCCCCCAATATATTAATATAAAAACATATATTTAAAAAATGTGCTATTTGGCAGATTTGGAAAATAAACTCAAGAGAAACGAAAAAGAACGAACAAAAAAACAAAACAAAAACTTTTTTGTACAGACAGCCAATCCAAATTGTAATACATTTTACATAAACATATGTAGGCCTATACTTATACATGTGTAAATGTAACGTATCTGGCGTTTCCGTGTCTTTTTCGCAATAAATAAATAAAAGTAAGTTGCAAGTATAATGGAAAATCTTTCAGTTATAAATGCCCTTATAATTACTGCCAGCAGTAGACCTGATGGGGAGAGGCATCCGCTCCATGATTTGTTTTAACAAATTTAGGTAGACTTCCCAGAAGCTCGTGTGTTTGTCTCTGCTCTCAACGAACAATTAACTCATAGGACAAATACAGCGATGGTACTCAGAAACAGAAATTAAAAATACTGCTTGATTTCACATTATTATTATTGTGACTATTATTCAGGTTTTTTTTATGCATAGAGTCAACCAAAATATCACCTGCTAGTCATTCTATGTTGTTTTGACACCGAAATACTTAAAATATAGTGCTTTATGTTTTTTCCTGTATTATTCTATAAAGCTTTAACTTTGTAAACTTTGCATATTGATAATTCATATTTATGTGTAATATCACGATATATTTCCTCTCTTGCTTTTTTGGAGGGTGCAGTGCATCCGGACGGTCCCCCATTCTCTAAATCCACATCACATCGTCTTGTGTACGCATTATTTAATCGCAATTAAATGCAAATTTACCTTCTCTGGGCGCTGCTGGGTCCCACGCCGACCACATCTGCACGAAGAAAAACGGCGTCCAGCAAACAATATATGCCACAACTATAACAAAAGTCATTTTAACCGTCCTGATTTTTGCTTTTGAAATTAACTTTACGCTGCTCACCCGAGAAAGCGCATTACTTTTGCACGCCTTCGGTGTGAGGGTTATACACTGGTCCCTCTTGGTTTTCAGTTTGAAGTTTTGCCATATTTTAAAGCTTATTAGTCCATAACAAATACTTAGAATAGCCACTGGAATTATATATATTGTTAGACTAATCCACGTCACGTACGCCTTGGCGCCCCAGGGCTGCACGAAGTCTCCCCAACAGTCGTATACCCCGTTGCCAACTTCTTTTAGAGAGAAGATAAATACTTGAGGGACGCTAAATAACAGGCTAAACGCCCATGAGGCAATCACATAGAAACGGTCCTTTCTTCTATGCAAAGAGCGCAGTGGCTGGCATATCGCCAAACATCTGTCTATGGACATCAGAACCAGCATATAGGTTGATGCAAACATCCCCACAACTTGCAGGTATTTCACCAACCTGCACAAAATATCAGGTCCGTAAAAGCGAAACGTGATGTCCCAAATGAGCTGCGGTAGGACCTGAAAAATCGCCACTACCAAATCCGCGATGCTGAGATGCTTCATGAAATAGTACATCCGAGAATGGTTATGCTTCGTCGTGTGAATCGCCAGCAGGACGCAGAGGTTGCCTGCCAGGGCGAGTAACAGAACCAGGACGAGTACGGTCACCTCCACTTTCGCCACCTCTTCATTCCGTTTCAGGGGATTCACAGTCTGGTTTCTCTCTTCGGTCTCGTTTCTCCAGGTTGCATTCCTCGCCCAAATGTCTTCCTCCCTAAAAAGACCCTCCATCGCGCTCAATCTTTACCTTAAATGTATATTTCTACTACCTCTTGCAAACACTGCGATTTTAGCTACTCTTCTTCATTCACCTTTAGACATTGGAGTATTCTCGACTGTTGAGAAATCCTTTTCTTGTCTTCATCTAACTTAACAGGTGTCCAAAAGAGCCGTCTGATAAATGTTTTTGTTTGTTTGTTTGTTGTTGTTGTTGTTTTTTTTTTTTTAACATTTACATTTCTGTGTAGGTAAGCGCCACAGAAAGATTATTTTCTTTTACGCCGTCAGAGAGATTACTCATAGAAAAAGGCTAGAGGAAATATGAGGAAAATAGTTTTTTTTTAAATTTGACTGTCGGAAGCAATTAATGATTATACAAATGACAACTAGACAATGGTAATTCAATTGAAAACACCCAGAAGATTTAACCATTTATGAAACAAAAAATATAAAACATGGAATGAAAACAACCAACAACAACAACCATAATAATAATAGAACATACCTCAAAATTCCATAATTGTTTCTTTTAAGTTCAGGTACGCATTTATTACGTTTCCGATTTTTAAAAGCTTTATTCAGATGATAAGTACAATATTTTCTAAATCGTGCTGCGTATAAACCTCTCTACTTAGGCACAAGTCCAGCAAGCCCAACAAGCCACCAGCTTCTTTCTCCAACTGTACGCAAAACATGTCCCGCGTATATCTTAGCGAGTGATTTTTGAGTAAACGGTTTGGTTGCACATTGCTAACACTAGGGTGCTCTATGCGCTGCAGTAATACTGGAGTAGCCCGTCAGAATGAACAAGAGACATTCTGAACTAAAATACTCTCTCAGTTCCTAATATGACTTCTGTATCAGCTCTGTCGGAGAGAGTGCAGTATGCAGGCTTGTGGAAGCAGTGATTCACAGATATGCTTTTACTCCATTTGGTAGACTTGACATTTCCTATGTCTTCAACTCATTCTGTCAATGTGGCTTGATTTGTTTCTGTACTTGGATGTGGGCATTTTATAAAATATGTGGCTTATTAAATTATTCCTTATTTGTATGTGCCTATTTTTTTTCTTCTAAGTTTGGAACAACATGTGGTCACTAAAGGCCAAACGATTCCTCTGCCATTTTGTTATTCATCCTCCTCTTCTTCAAATGCCTTCAAATCCAACATGTGCCCTCCATTTTGTTTGTCAAACATTTTGTCGTCTTTAAAATAAAAATAAAAAACATTAAAATAACTTATAACTTATGCCTTCATCAAATTTTACGCATACAATTTAATGATTCGTTGTAATTCCATCAAGTCGAACAGTCAAAAATCTGGGAGTCACTCAGGACTATAATCTGTTCTTCAAGGACCACATTGCTTCAGTGTTTCAATCCTGCAGATTCATCTACAATAAGAACAATCTACACAGCTCTTGATCCAGGCACTGGTGATATATCGCCTGGATGGCTGCAAATCATTACTATCTGGCTGACCTCTCCAACTAATTAAAAATGCTGCTGCTTGGGTGGTCTTCATCCAAAGGAAGTTCACCCATGCTACCCCCCTCCTCATCACAATCCACTGCCTTCCTGTAGCAGCTCTAATCCGCCACAAGATCCTCACCCTCACCCACCAAACTAGCAGTGGATCGGCTCCTGCATGCTCATCTCGACGAACATCCCTACCAGGCCCTGGTGATCCTCCACAGCCGGGTGCCTCGTGGACCCTTCTTTGTGGATTCCAAAATCGTCCAATCAACTTTTCTAATCACTTGCACCCAAATTGTGGAATGCCCTACCTGAGATCGTCAGATGATCCGAAGTTTCAACTGCCTTCAAGAGGAACCACAATTTTGGATCTTCACCCGCCCCTCCCCCAAGAACAGACTACGATATTTTTGCTTGTGTTTATTTAGCTTATGGTGTGTTGTATGTTATCTCCTTGCAGAACTAGTCATTGTACCTTCTTGAAGCGGTTGTTATTAGGACATGGTAGTTCAGTATCTTATTAGGAATGAATCCTAAAAACTACAAAACTTTTGCACATTGCTCTGGATAAGAGCATATGCTAAATGATTCAAATGTAATGTAAATGTAAATATAAATCCATATGTATTGGCAAATTCATTTAAATGTGCGACTGATTGATAATAATTAGTATTTTTTTATAGAGACTGCATCAACAATAGTAATAAACTGTGGGCACACAATTGACTGTGGAAACAGACGGAAGTGCCCCCATCAATCATTTTGCAATGAGCAACGAAGACCCAATATCCGTGCAAGCTTCCTAGAGAAAATCTGATTTGCATGCCTATAATACCTCTTCAAGTGCACTCGCTCCTAACAGCGGAAATGGTGCTGGGCACGTCACTGTCTCTCTGCAGAGTGCTAATTGCGATTTGACAATGAAATACATTTAGAATTTTGTCGAGTCTGCCCTAAAAATAGCACATAGCATTTCCCCTTCTAGGACAGAAAACGGCATTGAATGTCCTTATAGTGCTTTGTGCTATGGTCTGCAAATGAGCAGTGATTAGGTGCCTGCTTTATAGACATGTCTTGCTGTGCGTTTTAAGGCAGTACATATTTTAACTGTGGCTTTTTGTTTGCAGTTCGATATTTCACAAGACAGTGTTTTATTGTTTTCACAAGCAAATCTAATGCTTCAGAGTAAACTATATGAAATATTGGTTACGTGTCAAAACGGTAACAGCCTTTTCCACCGAGCCTTAATATCTAGCATGCCCAATAGTGACGGTCATACAGAGTTAGACGTTTGTATTACTGAGCTTTGTATGCTGTGCTTTATTTATCCGTTATGTGCGTGTACAGTTTTTTGGTCCTAATGGCATTAACAATTCTAACCAGAAACCAATATGTCAGGATGCCGTGGGTACTGGGGCACACGGGAACACGTAAATTGACTGAATGGATTTAAAAGGAACATGGTGTAAATGGGGGTATAAAAATTAAGTAAATAGATAAATAACTGGTTGCCTGCATGCATGGGGCATACATGTTCCTGATTGCTATAAATACATTCATGCCCACTGTGAAATGTGGTCTAGATGCTTAAGGGTTGCATTGAACCCACAAGTCCTTTCTTTCTAACAACTAGCAGGACATTTTTGCCTATAACCTGTTACCCTACCAAGGTGCTCCAAAGAGACTCAAAGATTTCTTCCAAATTTAGAAGGACGTGGGTAACTAAAGATAAACGTTTATCTTTTTGCAGATAAAATGATTTGCCATAACATTTTAAAATTATACACTCATGTAAGCCAGTCATTTTTCTTGCAGCTCAATTTTACATTGATTAATTAATTTCCATGGAGAAAAATCTCTGCCTTAGGTGATGTTGCTGTAAGACCAAATGGGAATGTAATGGAGATCAGTACTAATCTAATAATATACTGATATAAATAGAAATAGACGACCCTGGGTAATAACGTGACATTAATGTTTGTCGTGGGAAAAACAACTATGTAGTTTTGTGCTGCCAAACTAACAAAAAAATTGTTTGT
>JAOVYW010000084.1:7667177-7679084 GCA_025775045.1 Hiodon tergisus | reverse complement strand
TCTCTCTCTCTCTCTCTCTCTCTCTCTCTCTCTCTCTCTCACACACACACACACACACACACACACACACACACAAACAGCTCATGCAGGTAAGAATCAGGTATTTCCACTTACCTTTCACTCTGTGCTTTGTGACCCTGCAGACTCAGGGCATTCTGGATCTATTGCTCACTTGTTCCCACTTGTCCTTCCCCTCCAAACCTGCTGAGGTGTCACAACTCAGCCAACTGGGCAACCTTGCTTCAGACTTAAATTATATCATGTGATTAATCTTTTTAAGATGGATCAGGGAGGGTAATGGTAAAACTCAAATAAGCATGAGGCTATTTGGTTGGAGTGCAACACTGAGCTCCACCTTTTCATAAAATGCCTGCTTGTTGTGGCATACAGTTTAAATGAGCCCAGTTTCTTGTTTTAATCTGCTGCTCAGCCCTTCAGTGTGAAAATGCTTATCTTATCTTCTTGAAACTAATGACATCAGTTATTATGATGACTTCAAGTTTCATCACCAATTTTGTGGCTTTTCCAGTAAAACACTGAGAAACCTGTTTTTATTTTTTATTCTTGGTCACCATGCTAGGTTCTCAGAGTTAGAGTTCATTGTGATTTCTGCAGCACGCGAGTGACGCGACAAACAGGCTTGTGGTTCCCATGACGTCAGTGCCATCACCCAGATTCTCAGCTCTGAGGAGCACTGCCCATGGGGTCTTATTCTCTGTCTCCTCAGGGCCGGGTTCCGCACCCTGTTCGGCGATGAGCAGAATTACAGCAGCTCTGAAATGGCTACTGTTTACAGCGAGTTCAGGAAGTTTGACGGCCTCCTGGCCAAGATGGTGCGATCAACACTGAAGCCAGGTAAGAGAATGGCGTTTGTGTGTGCAGTGTCACTCCCGCAAACATCACGGCGGTGTTCACACAAAAGCTTGGCTGACGACGTGCGTGGTCATTGTAACCTTTGGTACGCTGACTGATCACTGAGGAAAGACAGGTTTTTCCACACCACGCTTTATTGCGAGAGATTTCCAAGGGTATTGCGAGGGTTTGAAACATAGAATTACCTTTCTAGTGACCTCAGCTGCTCCCGTTGTGTGTGTCCCTATTTGTCATCCCACTAGTTTTACCACCTGCCTTCACTACCGCGTTTTTCTGTCAACTGTCAGACCTTATACATTCGGTCTGGTTGCATCCAGCTCACCTGTGCCCTCACTCTCTGTGACAGAGGAGAAGAAGATGGCCCTCTCTGCACGAGAGCAACTGTGGACCCTTCTGTCCCCTCCTGATCCCCTCAGCCAGACAACTGAGCTGCCCTCCTGGCGGGAGAGCTACCAGCAGCACCTGCGGGAGGGGGGCGTGGATGGGGAGGTGCAGCGGCGTGCCTTGCTGCTGCAGCTGTGGGTCACGCAGGTAAGGGACTCTGTGTCTCCCCGCGGGGCTGCAAATGGGCCATCAAGCTGAGCAATGAGCTGCGGCAACTGGGCTCAAAAGGGCTGAGCAGTGCTTTCCCGTTTGGATTGCGTTTCAACAGACGAACGCTCTCAGAGCTTCATGCCTTCCCAAAATGCCAACAGGTGCTGGGTTCGCGGGGATGCATTGCCTGACAGCAATAATGCTAAACTGTTCCAACACTGGTCGTCTTATAAACACACACCGGTCGTTCTTCAGATTTCATAATATATAATTATATACAACGCCTTACACAATGCAGTTCTTACAGAACATTTAAGCATTGCTAAATATCCAAGCTCAGGATGGTCCAAAAGAAAAAAAGATCTTTGTAAGTTAAATAAAAAGCAACCTTAAATGAATGAACCCTCAACGTGAGGCAAAGGCCGATATGAGGCTTAACCAAAGCGCTGACAACCCTTCCACCAAGACTCCTACTTCAGCTGCATGCCATGACTCTGCTGAAATGTTTAGTGGAAACCGCAAGGCAAACCAGGAGATTAACAGGCTTTTTGTGTGGATGCAGAGCACATTTGCCCAAGGCACATTACCTCATTTATAGAGGACAGGAACCTCATTCAAAGGATCATTGCCTAATCTATGGTTTGTTTGTGTTTATATATATATAAATGAAACAAGATCATATTACTTGCAAGACAGGTGTACTTATCTGAACAAGTTCTTTAGCTTACTTCTCTATTAAAACAATTTTACATTTTCCATGTTTTGCCTCTTGCCAAATAACAGAGAAGGGGAGGTAGAAAGGTGACATTTCTTAAAGGTGTGGTGTTTATTCTACTCCTGTTGCTATTTAATTTAGTCATGATATTAGTTTAACATAGTAAATTCAGCAAGTCCCAGTTCTTAGAAACTATTTCAAAACAATGTCCATGGCCTGATATTGGTAACAAAACCCGAGTAGAACGTCAATACCTTCTGTTTGTCGTAATCAGTAACACAAAATTTGGCTAATTAATGCAAAATAAATAAAATACAGAATGATAATACATAAGCTGCTGTGATAAAAACCGGGCAACATCGCCCTCTCTGGTAATACTTATTAATTACATGAGGAACCTAGAGGTCGATATATGCCTTTCTCGGCTGTCTGTCTAAGCGTCAGGGCTTTGACGTTTCGAGTGTGAGAACGTGTTGAATCGTCAAGTCTTTGACGTTTAGGTTATGTGAATGTATTGCAATGTGTCAACTCTTTTTCCTCATCTACTCTCCTGATGAACTATGATATGTGGATCACATAGAAGACCTCTCCTGAGTGAAGCTATACAAACAACTTTACTCACCTTGCACACCCACCCAAACACCTCGGTCATCCACAGGGGGGCAGTGCTGACATTTTTATAGCTCTTACATTAAGCAAACCCAGCTGCCATGCTGTGATAATAACGTTAATGAAAACAAACAAAAAAACTACAACAGAAATTCTACAGCGCAAAACATGTGGCCTGGCTCATAAGAATACACTCACCATTTGCCATCAGGTGTGTTTATAATGTCAGTGGGACAAACAGGTCTCTATTGATAATGGAATTATTCAGTAGTTCAAATCATCTTTCTTTTTTAGTCAGTAACATTTTTTAAAAACATATTATTGTGCCAAAAGATAAACAAACACTTTTACCTGGCACCGTGTTCACAACTGTGAATATGTATCCTATAATAACATGAAGGTCGGTCAGATTACTTTTATTAAAATTTTTATCTTACTAACCGGAACAGTTACCAGGCTGGGGGGTTACAAGCCAGTAGCTTGAACAATGCTGTGACTGCAGGCTGTCAGTTGCTGATGGCTTGTTTCTCTGTTTCTGTTGTCCTTAGTGTAATGCGGGACCCGCTGCGTTCTGGCTCCTGGGATTCCTGCTGACCAACCCAGAAGCCCTGCAAGCGGTGAAGAAGGAGGTGAACGGTCTCTCGTCGTCAGCAAGCTCATCACAGCGCCCCCTGCTGGCCTGGCTGCAGAACACACCCGTGTGTGGTGAGGTTCACCCAAAGTCACCCTTGACCTTTTCTGAACCTAATTATACCTCAATCAGTAAAAACTATAATTTGCAACTCATTTTCCACATAATACCAAATGTTTTCCCAAACGTACGAGGCACTGTTTTGACCTATGACCTGCTTGCATGATTGTCCCGCAGACAGCGCACTAAAAGAGACCCTACGGCTCAGGGCCGCTGTCTTCATCAGCCGCCATGTGACTCAGGACACAGTGCTGCGTCTGGCGGACGGGCGGGAGTATGGCCTCCGCCAGGGGGACCGCGTGTGCCTATTCCCGTACATCAGCACCCAAATGGACCCCAGCATCCACCAGGAGCCGGAGGTAAGAAACCAAAGAACCTGGGGAGAGGCCTGTGAGAGCAGTTCCCAAAGTCCTGCCCTGTCAACCCTCACCTGGGCCCACACAGATCTAATTGATCTCCTAATCCTGACCCTTGTTGGTCACCCGCCTAGGCCGCAAAGACACTTTGTTACTTCCGCCTATTGTCTAAGCCCAGACAGAGTCTTATAAACTGTGAAGATTGATGCTCAGCTTGCGTAATGGTTTGTGTACGTGTACCGCCTGCCAGAGATTTAATTGACCCAGGATTAGGCATTGAGAAGTCAAGAGGTTAAACAGTGGAATTCTCCAGGATTATCTGGGTTGCAGATGCCACGCCACAGGCTTTATTACGTAGAGGCTGGAAAATATGCTGAGCTACCGACAACTGCTTACTCATTGCCTGACAGCTGCGTGTGATTGGTCGTGTTTCTTTGTTGCAGAGGTTTCGCTATGACCGCTTCCTGAATGCTAACGGTACTGTGAAGACGGACTTCTTCAAGGCAGAGCAGAGGCTGAAGTACTACACCATGCCATTTGGTGCAGGGGAGAACATCTGCGTGGGGCGGCACTTTGCCCTCAACACCATCAAACAGTGAGTGGGTGGGAGTAGGAGGTGTAGTCCAGGGGTAGTTACCGCTGGCCTCGGCCAATTAAGAAAGGGTACGTGTAAGGTCGGACAATATGGGTGATTGCAGAGGTCAAAGGATAATCCTTCTTGATCCACACTAAGAACAAAAGCCATTTAGAACGATTGGCATCACCACAGCTAGGACCTCAATGGAATGGTAACTGGGTGACGTTCAAGAAGCTGGCAGTCACTGCTGCGTGTCCCATGATTCCATTTACATGCATTTAGATGTCTTTCAAATGACTGTTGTGCTCTCCTGTGCTTTTCTCCTGCGCGTTTTGCGTCACCGCGTGCCCCCCCGCGAAGGCTGACTCCCTGTACCTTGGCTCTCTGTGCTCCCTGAGGTTTGTGTTCACGGTGCTGACCAGTTTGGACCTGGAGCTGTGTGAGCCGGGCTCCACCATGCCCCTGCCAGACACCGGACGTTTTGGCTTCGGAATGCTCCAACCGGACGGGGACCTGCAGATCCGATACAGGCTGAGAGGACAGCTTTAGGGTCCTACGTTATGGGGGTGGGGGAGGGAGGGCAGGTCATTTAATATTCTAAATATTTATACGTCTCCAGTGTATTTATATTTGTATAATGTTCATCTTTTGTATTTATGCAAAATTTATGTTTTACATGTCTTAATTTATATTTGAACTGATTTCTTAGATAAAATTTTGACTGATAATAAAATATAATTTAACATTTTGTCATCACTGGGTTTTTCTGTAACATTCCCATCTGCGATGGTACCGGTGTGACTAAAGGGTCTGAAGGTGCCACTAGATTCATGCAGCCACACCTGCAGCCCCAACAAAAGCTTGAATTTTCAAGAACCAAGTTGATTAGGGTAGGGCCTTGGAGCAGGGTGAAGACATATTTGTTACTTCACATCATGTTTACAACGAGAGGACATGAAACAAGAAAACACACAAATTCAAACAGTGTTACCATTTGAATCACGGTTATTCCGTTATTTTCTACGATGATAACAATCATCATGTGAAATATTTCTGAGAATGGCCAGTGTAATAGTCAGAGCCGGGCGCCCCTATATGCTCACTACGCAAGTTGCGTAGGGCCCCTCCCCCTTGCAAATGGTTAACATGGCTCACGGGTCAGGTAGGAGGGCCCCTTAGCAGAATTTTGCTTAGGGCCCCAGGGAGGTCAGGGCTGGCTCTGGAAATAGTGGAAATTTCAGATTCAAATGGGAGTTAGTTTTGGTAGAATCTGGGGATAACTGTTTCAAAATCGAGGGTAATCAATCAGTAATCCATATCTCTATCTGAAACGCAAGAATAGACAGTGTGAACGTTCTTGAAAATCAATCAACGTTCTGATTGGAAAACATGCTGATTGGTAATGAAATATTAAACAGAGAAAACAGAATGTCAGCCTATAAATAACGGTATTGCGGTGTTTATATCGGTGAACAGAAAACAAATGTAAAAGACAAAACAGATGTATGTTCTGTATGAATACGAAATAGACCGAGAGGTAGGGTACCAAGAAAAATAAATTGAACAATGAAGCAATCCGAAAATACAATTTTTGAATAGATTACCAATTACGTTTTATGTTTTAACAGTTTCCCGAGAAGTCTATCTAGAGCTCTAGATAAAGGCAGATTTTTAGAAGCTCGTGATTTTCACTCAGGACTCCCTGAAGCAAGATTTCAAGGGTTAAATATGCCACCGAGGCTGAGCCGGTTGGTGGAGCTGCCGCGAATCACCCCTGTGCAAAGACCCCGACGCTGTGATCCTCTTTTTCAGACAGAGAAACAAGGTGGAGAAAATCCTATCAATTCTCAGCATACTTGTTGATTCCCCCCAGCACCCCCCGAGTGAAACGACGAGAGAGGAGGACTGGCGATTTCGAAAGTGGTCGGATCACTGCTCAAACGCGTCCGGAAAGGAGGAGATTTCATCGGGGGAGGGTTTATAAAAGACACAATTCAATCAATGGAGTAATAAACCAGTGACGTTTCTCCGTTTTAGCGCCGTCTGATTTTAATTTATTTATTGCTGAACTGAGCCTCTTCAAAAGAAGGTACGTGTGTTAAGATATTGCTAATTTGCATAATCAATAATATTCTAAATGGATTCCAATTATATTGTTGTTATTTCTGTTATTATTATTATTAGCCTAGTTAACACCCCTTTACAGTGGCATTTTTTTATGCCCATACGATGCTGAACCCATAACGTGAGCGGCCATGAGAAAAAATTCTTTAAAAAAATGATAATTATTTACTGTTGCTTGGAATGTCACGAAATGCATCGAGTACAAACTACAGATATGTCTTAGTACGCACCATTATCGATACAGCGTTGTCCTCGACATAGTGATGTAAATATTTCTTGTTAGCGGCTTCATATCTTCAGTTTTTCTAGAGTAACCTGAATGAAACGACAGTTTGTGAATTGTGGTTTTCGAAATCATATTTCTATTACTTTTTTTGCAGGAATGGATGAGATTTTTTCCTTATGGCCCAAAGAGGAAGTAGTCAGTTTATTCATTGAAGTTCGAGTATAGAAAGTAACAATAATACAGCATGTACACAAACACTGTTGTTGGAGCAGATTTGGAATATTTAAAACTCTTTAGTTCACTGGAAAATTTGAAACACGATATTTAATGTGAATATGATGTACTATAAATAACCATAACAATCAAAATGCCAGCTTCAGGACATTTGAGGTATTACAAGATATTCACTGAAATTAACTTATCTCTCAGCATACGCCCGCCTGTAAAAGGCCACCTTTTAATGACTTCTGCTTCGTGAAAACACAGCCTGGATCACCCTTTTCGAACTATGAAAAACCACCCCAGACCATTATTACTCCTCCATCAAACTTAACAGTTGCTAGTATGTATTCAGGCAGGTAGCATTCTCCCGACATCCACCAAACCCAGATTTGTCCCTCTGATGGCTAGATGGAGAAGCGTGATTTATCACTCCAGAGGACGCGTTTCCACAGTTCTAGAGTCCAATGGTGGTGAGCTTTACACCACTCCAGCCAATGATTGGCATTTCACATGGTGATCTTAGGCTTTTTTTGCTGCTGCATGAAGCCCCTGACGAACAGATCTTGTGCCCATGTTGATGCAGCTTGGAGCTGAATAGTGAGTGTTGCAGCGGAGGACAGATGATTACGCGTTACGCGCTTTAACACTTGGCGGACCCGTTCTGTGTGTTTGTATGGCCTACCACTTCGCAGCTGAGTTGTTGTTGCTCCTAGTTGGTTCCACTTTCACTTACAGTTGACCGGGGCAACTCTAGCAGGACATAAATCTGACGAACTGATTTGTTGGAAAGGTGGCATCCTATGACAGTGCCCTTCTCTAATCTCTAATAATAACGTTGTGTTAAAAAGTTGTAGAATGTCAGAGATATTAAACTGTAAGCAGTGAATGATACCCCGGTCAGTGTTGTTTTTAACATAGGTTCTGTACTGATACTCACTACAATGTTTATGGGTGAACTTGTATTGCCCTCTTTTGGTCAGCAAGGGACTGGTTCCCTTCTGCAAGTGCCCATGTCATTCAATGAAAATTGAAAGAATGTACATATTTCTAGGTTAGGCTGTGAGTGTAAGGTCATAAGGCATGCTGCTGAATGTTTGGTGACAAACTGTTTAAGAACAGGATTGGATCCATGCACTGCTTTTGTCTGTTACTGTGCATGCTGATACATGTTATGCTTTATGGGCCGGCAAGTAGGCATTCATGAGTCTGGGTAGTAGAAAAACAGAAGATAGTGGATATGCATGGATATTATTTTAACGTGCAATGTTTATTGTCCTCAAAAAAGTATGCTTTGTTTGATATGTATGCCGACAGATATAATTGCACAATAACATCAGTTGAACATTAGTAACAACTGTGGCAAACTTTAACTTTAAATATTTTCTTTAAACATTAATGCTGGTGGCTTCGTATACTTAATAGATTACTGTTAATTGATAGTAAATTATTATAATTTCATACATAAAAATTCGCTAGAGGGTATCTCATGTGCTCTCATGGGAACTTAATCGACGTCTTAAATGCCAAATGTGGAATTTCGGTTATTTCATCATCCCCTAAAAAATAAGTAAATAAATAAATAAATAAACTAAAGGCACGGATTCGGTTGTTTTCAAGAAAGACGTCGCGAGTTCACTGTTTCACGTCAAGGAGTGCCGACGTTTCAGCACTGCTTGAGTGGACAGCGCTAACTCTGGAAGCCGAGTTTGCGCCTCCCCCTCCCGTTGCAATGTAGGAAGGCAAGCTGCTGGGCGTCTTAGAGCAGATTAAATGATCCATTTGCTCCGCTGATTAGTGGATAAACCACCTGACATTACGTGAGAAATGTTCTTTCTCAGTACTGTAGGTCATCTGGGTCTGGTCTCCATTTTAGAAAGTGTCTCTGATGTTCTTTCTTATTTCTCCTCTCGCAGCCGAAAAAATGGAGGAAAACAGACCTAAATGTGGAAGATAACTTACTCCTAAGAACCTTGTTTTCTGATTGAACTCAGCGGAGCTCCGGCCTTTTATATTTTAAAAGGGAAATATCCTCCGTGAGGATGAACAAATCGGGCTCCCGTTCGACGCCTTCGCTGCTCCCAGAGCCAGTGGACATCATCCGAAGCAAGGCGTGCTACCGCCGAGTGAGGCTAAACGTAGGGGGTCTTCCGCACGAGGTATTATGGAGGACGCTGGACAGGTTGCCCCGCACACGGTTGGGGAAATTGAGGGACTGCAACACCCACAACTCTCTAATGGAAATATGCGACGATTACAACCTGGACGACAACGAGTACTTTTTTGACAGACACCCGGGGGCTTTTACCTCCATTCTGAATTTTTACCGCACCGGCAAGTTGCACATGATGGAGGAGATGTGCGCTTTATCTTTCAGTCAGGAACTGGACTACTGGGGTATCGACGAGATCTACCTGGAGTCGTGCTGCCAAGCTCGCTACCACCAGAAAAAGGAACAAATGAACGAGGAGCTTAAACGCGAGGCAGACACTTTGAAGGAGAGAGACGGTGATGAGTTTGATAACACATGTTGTGCGGACAAACGAAAGAAACTTTGGGATCTTCTAGAGAAACCTAGTTCGTCAGTTGCAGCAAAGGTAACAACGATTCTGAGGCTTTTTCATTTGATTTGTTTACTACGTGCCGCGACGCCAAATTAGTTTGCATTTAGTATACAACGATATCGCATGGGGATTTTCTGAATATTAGTTCGTTGTATGACATGATCGGTGTAATCTAGAATTAAGTGGATTGAGAAGTATTGGTCTTAATTCGACACGTGTGATAAACGAAACGGTGGGGCAAGTATTTAAATGTAAATATTTCCAAAAGTTTATGAATACAACTTTTAAAAGAAAAACACAGAAACAAAAAAAATAATAAAATAAGTTTACATACCGCTATTGGTTAACTTTCATAAAGGCTACAAACAAATCAATAAAAATATGTATATTAATAATAATAATAATAATAATAATAATAATAAAAATATGCAGAAACAAAACAAAATCTTTGCTCTCAAATGGAAAAGAAACACAGATCGAGATGTGTATGCTGGTTTTTGTGTCAACCAAGCGTTTCTCATTCCGGGCGGATTGATCTGTTTATTGAATATGGGGTTTGGATTTGACATCTTTTATAACAAAATTGTTGTAGGATATGTATAAATAAAATGGGCATGGGAGTTTCGAACATGTTTGTCACAAAACATTCTAAATAGATGCTTCTGTTCCGTTAAAGGCTGTCTACGGTTTATCGCACATCGTGTGTTTATTAATTGTCTTCCCAAGCTTTTATATAATTAAAATCCTGAAATCAAACACGTCTTTCACGTGTCAAATTGTAATGAAGACATGCATGGTTTTGCTTTATATGGTTTCACTGCTATGCAATATTTAAAAAAAAAAAAAATAGGCTATGTGTTCAGCTGTAGCAGGGGGCCTCAGAAGAGATCCACTTGCATGTTTTCGTAGAGTAGAGAGACAAGAAAAACATCAATGGATGAGATGGATGTCAGGGACATAGCAAGAAAAAAACATAGCTGTAACAAGATAATATTCAATTACAGAAGCAGAAAAAAGAGTTGTTTTGAATGTAAGGGTTGTTAGTTAGTGCGGAAAAGTTTCTTGTCGACATGTTGTCTGTGTTTGTGTTTTAGGGTGAGCAGGTGACCGTCACCTCAGTTGTACTGCCCCAGTGGTGGTCATGTTATCTTCATCATCACCGATGAGTTCTGACTTGGAGGTGTGCATGGAGGTGTAGTTATTTGGGACCTTAGCAGGGTTCATCCACTTCCTTTCAACGGATTGATGACAGCATGGACCATGATCCCAAAAAATGAAATGGGCTTGTGGGACTTTCCTTGATGTCAGTTTAACAAACCCATTTTCGGATGGGGAGCTTGGATTGGGTTCAATTCAAATCCCCTTGATAGTCTTAGATATCTCAGTGGGCCTGTTTCACATCATTATAAATTGCAAAACCTTTAAGTTGTGCTGCACGCTATGTCAGTGCAAACCTGAAACATCTTCTAATTCAAACCCATGACCAACTGTGACAAAGATACTGCAGAACATTAGTATGACTGAATGGTACGGCCCTTTGGTGCACTGAATGTGTTTTGAGACATTTATCTTCTTTATCAGTTTACCAATGCCTCTCTCCATCCTGGAAAGAGAGCCATTTTTCCATTTTCTTTAGTATTCATGTTTTTTTCTGTGTATGAGACAGATTCCACTGCAGAAAAGTAATGCTTTGTTTTGGGACAGTTTTTCGTTGTTTGATGGAATGCTGGTTGTTTGGGTTGTTACTATGGAACAGCAGATAGAAAGTTCTGGTTTCTCACCATTCTGCAACCCTGAGGCATCATAAAGTCCTCACATATTCCATTTGTAGACAACAGCTGTGTTTGATGGACAGCTCCAGCCCTAAAGAGCATCTGCACTGCATCTTTAACATCCAGTCAGCCGTCGTGTGGAGAATTGTATTTACTTTATGACTTTTCACCAGCGGCAGAGGGTAGTTGAGCTGAGTGTATCAGGCTAATGTACTTAAGCCTTTTTAGGGAGTAAGATGTAAAATCAATATATACTGCACACACATTGTTTTTCGTTAATAGGGTATTATAACTGCAATGGGAGTTTGCACATTTGTTCATACTGTTCTTGCAAGATTCTCATTATCCACCAATTAAGATGCAGACGGACTGTTCTCGGGCTATTCATTTAAAATGAATGGTTTTCAACAGTTTTGGGTTACCATGTGTTAACATTTTTATTACACTTGCTTCGGATGCTGTCAGAATTTTGTGCTTTGTTTTGGAGCAATCAAAAGCTACCCATTATTTTAATTTGGCAGCTTTGAGAATTAATGCTGAGCTTGATGCAGAAAGTAGAAGAACCGTAACTCTTACAAGTGACTGCACTCTCCCGGTTTTGTCCATGGTGGGGGGGCTACCTCCACATAATTGAATGGGTAGATATA
>JAOVYW010000084.1:7631957-7658327 GCA_025775045.1 Hiodon tergisus | reverse complement strand
TATATATATACACACATATGTGTGTGTGTGTGTGTGTGTGTGTGTGTGTGTGTGAATGCATTAACATACACATCAAATGCACACCTGTTATATAGATTTTTTACATATATATATTTTTTCTTATATGTATATAAAGCTGTTAGCAAACAGATTGAGTACATTTAAAAAATTGAGTGGAGTCAAATGGTATTACTGTTCATTATGGAATAAAGCAATAAGAGGTCAATTGCTGCACAATATGAAGTCGTTATGTCTTGTCCAGACACTAATAATTTAAGTGCTTTCAGTTTTATTCATATTGCTTTGAGCCCTTCGTCTTTCCTTCGTTGGACCCATGACCTTATATAAAACCGACCCAGTCACCGCAATATCTCCAGAATGTGTTACTGTGGTGTGCAGAATGTCAGCAGAACTGCGCTAATTGCCTTGGCCACGCCTTCATCAGACATGTGCCCACCCCCATAATAACTAGACAAACAATTCCAAAGACAAATACTTATGTTTGAAGAGAAGGAAGGAGAGGGCAGAGACAAGAACCAAGGTAGTCCTATCAATAAAGTTATACTTCTACTTGATTTTTAAGGTGAGCTCAGCTTTCTTGTATTTTACTTAATCGTTTGTGGTTAACTTAAAAAGTACTGCATTTGTCAATTCGAGATCAATCCAGCTCCTGAAGGCTAAATTAAGGCGTATAAGTAACTCGTCAGCAGCTAATAACGATGAATTAAACAGTTGATAAGAGTAGGATGCTACTCAGGGAGAAATGGTACTTTTACATTTACATTTAAATCTTTTATTTCTGCGTTCCATTTGGTGCTGTTTTATTGAGCTATGGATCAAGTGATGCGCTGAACTTTTTGCCACATGTAATCCATAAAATGGTACAAAGACCGCGTAAAACCCCTTTTAATTATGTGTAAAATAAAAAATGCAAATATGAAACTTTTAAAAAAAGCATGATAAACCTGTATATTAAAATGCTGTTTTACAACGGTGCCAGTTTAATAATTATATACCAATACTAATTATAATTAATTACGTGTTCACAAGTGCGTCGGTTCCAGCTCTAATTAATATAAACGCGACAAAAAAATCAAAAGGTATATGAACGAAAATAATTTTGTACCATACACCAGTGACGCACTGAGCGAGATAATAACGACATTTTTAAAAGGCAAAATATGCACAATGAAGACGTTTAAAATGTTTACACGTTTAAGTTTAACTATTGGCGTAAATGGGTTTTGCTTAAAGTGGAAAAATTGAGGTCTCTTTCGTTTTTTTGTTTTAATAATAAACCTGGTCTGTTGGTTTTGATTAATAATTTTGGGTCACGAGTATGATTATCTGACGAGTGTCAGAACCTGAATGGGAAACTCCATTCCTGGAAGATCGAGTGGTCTGTTGGTTTCAGAGGTACCTGTGAATTAGCAGCTGACACTTATTCTTTAAATTAATTTTTATGTTGATAAAATTTGCCTTTAATTTATCTGTAAAATTCCTGAACTACTTAATTTAATATCCAACAGTATAAATGGGTAAACATTTTAAATGAATGAACCTGTTTAACGGACAACAGCTATGTTTCCCTTGTGAAGCCACCTTTGGCTACAAATTTAAGATGACAACCTGTGAGCCCTTCTTTTTTAAAATTATTTATAAAGGTTTTCTTCTCTCTCCTTTCAACTTGTGATCGAACAGGATGCCACTCAATGTAAACGGTAATATAGGCTTTGGTCACACCGCAGAAGTGGCAGGTTTGTGCCTCTCTGGGGGTCTGGAGTGCTCTGAAACGGTACCACTCCTGATCCCGGACAGAGCAGTGCAGCAGAGCCCCCACTTGGTGCCCATGGGTAAGGCAGAGCTTGAGCGGGTTGCAGGAAGTGCCTGGTGGAGGACACTGCGCTGGCGACTGGTGGTGCTTTTCTGGCTTGGCTGGCTAGCTATGCTGTGCGCTGCCATTGCCATCATCGCCCAGAGCCCTCGCCCGGTAGCACCTCCACTGCGCTGGTGGCAGAAAGCGCTCTTCTACCGACTGCAGCCAGCTCTCCTCCTGGACTCTGAAAGCACAGGGGTGGGGGACATCACGGGTGAGTTACCACTTCTGCATGGCATGATTATGTGATTAGTTGCTGATGACCATATAGATGCTAGCTGTATTTGTGTAACTTTTCAATCTTTCTATAAACAAGAGTGACGGAGTACTATGAGCGCCTAGCATGTCTCTCGGCAGGAGTGCGTGACCGCTTGCCCTACCTAAAGTCCTTGGGTGTGGGGGCCTTGATCTTGGAGGGCCTCTTCACCCAGGGTCTCCCACTGTCTGACCCTGAGCGGCTCAATTACAGCCTGGGTACTCTTCCCCAGTTTCAGGAGCTGCTCGTGGAGGGCCACAAAGCAGGTAGGCAGGTTGGAATGTAGGTAAGCCTCAAGGAAAAACTGCAGATCCATTTGGAAAGCTAAACTATCAGATGCACTCTGTCTTATGTCTTGTGTTGTTCAAAGACTGCAGTGTGGCCAGCGCAGTTTTGATTATTTGTGTCATAACTTCAAAAGCCATTTGATAAATGCCTAAACTAAAACTTGTCACTGGTATTTTGAACTGTAATGATGGCCACCAGAAACGCCTGTGGCCATGGAGGAACGTGTTATTTTAAGATCCTGTACTTGCTGCTTTTTTATTTATTTAGATGAGTACAGTCATTTCATCTCCATCTCTTGTCTGGCCAGGTTTGAGGATCCTGTTGGACCTCTGCGGTTTGGATCTATCAGATTCTGGACCAGTGAACTCAGGCAACCAAACAGAAATGCTCATAGATGCACCTGGGTCTGTACAGGTAAGACATATTCTTGTCTTGTCGTTTTATTTAAAAATTTTCCTTGTATTTGATCTCAGTGTAGTTACTTGTGCCTGGGACAAACTTTAGGGAAACGGGTTTTAATCTATTGCAGGAAAAAATATATATTTATATACCACTTTTTCTCTTCCTAGCGTGCTCTGCAGTTCTGGCTGGAACAAGGAGTTGCAGGTTTCTGTATCTGTGACACGGATGTGGCCTATTCTGAGCAGGTGAGACTAAATCTAAATGCACGTGACACTGCAAGAAATGTGCAAAAGTACAGAATGAGGGAAAACATTTTTCTTCTTCATCATCATGGTTTTTCACTGTTAATTGTGACCTGCTATGAGTATCAGTCAAGTATGTAAGTGTTCATTGCCTGCAGAGAGCAGTAAAGAGTTTTGTGACTTTCTGTGATGGATAAATAAATATCTATCTATCTTCTCAGATTCTGAAGGAGTGGAGAGTGCTGGTACAGAAGTTTAGCAAAGAGGGTAGTGAAAGGTACTTGTGTATAGTTCTTTGCCATGCACTTCCAACATACCATGTTGACAGAGATACCAAGGCGTTTACTGGGAATGTACCAAGTCTGCAAATTCCATCTTTTTACAAGCTGTGTATCATTGTGGTATGAGGTTACCACAACATGAGTGTTGATTTGGTTCCATGAGCATCTTTCGGTCTGTGTGTGTCTCTTTGTTCCTATTTTTGGTTCTTTCTGTTGTGTTGAGGATTGTGGTGGTGAGACTGGTAGGGAACTCTGGCCACCAGCCCTATGTCTCTGATCCCACGGTCAACAGCTCCTTGGTGGAACTGGTCACAAGGTCGCTACTGCCCCCATCACTTCACCCTCTATCCCCGGAGGAAGTTGTCATTTCCATGGCGACAAATCTACTAACAGCCCAGGGAGCATGGCCTAGTTGGGCGGTAAGAAAACCACTTTGAATTGTAGTGCACTGTTAGTCCATGTCTGAGCTTTCATATTAGAAAACCATGATTTTAAATTATTTTGTTTTTGTGTATCACTGGTTTCAGCTAGGTGGCCTAGTGACACAGAAACTGCAGAGAATACTTATGGTGCTTATGATGACGCTGCCTGGGACTCCGGTCATCAAATATGGCGAGGAGATCGGCCAATTGCAGGTTTATGGGCCCGCTTGCCAATCGGCCTACACCCTCAGCTTGTATGCCACTGCATTTGTCAACACCTCAGTCGCATTCGCTATTAAAATGTCCCCATTTTAAAACCAGTCCAGTTGATGAATTACGCTTGCAGTTAATCAACGTGAATTACATTCTTCACAGAGAAAAATTATCTGTGACCTGGGACTATGAACCTGGCGAAATTGAAGTGAGCCATCAGTCATTGCACGATATGTCCCCAACAGCCATAAGATTGGTTAAAGAGAAGCCATGTGTTCAGTGTTTCCCCCCATGTCTCCACCCAAAACGACTGCGCTGCTCTGTCTTCTCCTTCATCCACTTACCAATTTCTCTTGTGCTCTGTCTGCTCAGAAGGGTGTCCTGCTCACGGCCTCGCCGCTGTTCCACTCCCTCAGTCACTCGCGTTCCCAGGAGGAGGCCCTGCTTTTCGGCAGCTTCACCTTGCTCCCCTTCAACGCCTCGGTTTTAGACACGTCCAACACCTCGTTTTCCCCTGTCCTGGCCTTTCTGCGCTCCTGGGGTTGCGTGCACTTCCTGGTGCTCCTCAACATGGGCCCAGATGTTTGGATCCTGGACCAGGCTTGGGCTCCTGGCCTTCCTGCAGGCGGCGTGTTTGTGGCCAGCACTGGGCTCGACCGGCTGGGTTCCCTCAGTCTGAAAGAGTTGCGGCTCCGGCCACAGGAGGCTGTAGTGATTAAACTTTTTGAGCCTGGAAAGTTCTCTTAGACCCTGACTGGCTGGAATTTGGTTCTGAAAAGAGACCGAGGACTCTGGCTGAACACCTAAAATATTTTCATAGTAATAGAATATGTGTGTGCCAGCAGAGGGCAGTAGAGACATACACTTTAACACGTTCCAATGACAATCATGTGACCTGATAAATCGTTTTATTAACAGGCCCTCACATTCTAGCCAATTTACAGCAAAATTACGTACAGTCAATTAAAGTATACAGAATATATATTTTCCCCATCTGTTGCCTCTGTTGTACTTCATTCGAGACAGTGTACTGCAATGACTTTCTGTACAATTTAGTCATAATAGCTGCTGTCTGATTCAGGAACCCATTTCAATGTTTGGTGTATCTACTCCAGAGTCACAGTAAGGGATGGCCACAGCCAGATGAAAAAAGACAAGTCACTGATGCCTCGTTCAAAGTCCTAGCTGCCCACACTCCTGTAGTTTGAGACAGGAGCAAGGCTTTAATGGTGACCTATGCAGCAGACGGGAGCAGGCTCGAAGTACAAGTCCTTTCTGCAATTCATGTGCCATTGATGACCTAGCTCTGCTCTGATGACATCATGTTAACCACCAAACTCAATCCTCAATAGAAAGGATATTGGTGACGTTAACTGACACCCTAATACCAGGGTTATTTTAAAAATAAGTTATTTTCCTTGTTACTTTCACCTCAAAAGGGATGTAAAATTATGTTGAAAGTTGGGATCATCGTCTTCAGTTTTGTTTTTAGCACAAAGCCATCTTGCTTCCTGGGGGGAGTCATGGGACATGAGCATGTGATTATTTTTATTTTTTTGTTCAGCAAAATTTTACTTTGGAGAGCCCTTCATTTTGGTTGGCAATGCTTTTCTGAGCTGGGAATTCACTTCTCATACAGGATGCTTTTGACTTATCTTTCCAATTAATTTGTTTGTACCCAATTTTTCCTTTTGTTACGCACAATTGTCAAAGACCAAGCTGAATAATGACCCTTTTAGCTTGCCAATGCCAATATTAGCATATGAGGATGATGGGACCAGGAAATTGCGCTTTTCATTTTTAACTACAACCAGTCCTGACTGTGGATTATGGGTGTGAGACTGTTACATGCTGAAGGAACATATGTTTCTGGTTATACTCCAGTCATTTTGTCTTGATTAATAAAATAACTCTTGTGGTACAATCTCAGTGACAGTGCAAACCAATGGTCATGATGGTAAACACCCAGTCCCACATCTGGTGAAAATCCAGCCAGGAGTAAAATTTTCCCTAAAGGCTCCACAGTGTGTGAAAGGCTTAATTTCTAAGTGCTTGCAGCTGGAACAATGGAAGTGCTACGAAAGACGGTTTTCTCTTAACCATAGCTCACAGGTCAGATGACGCATAACAGAGTATCATATTGGTCAGACGGCCACAGGTACAGATGATCAATCAGGTTTTCCTCTCTAAACTGCCTTAACTGCTTTCTGGGCCTCTTTGGTCGGTATTAATCCTCCTCCACCATTGTGTAAAAGGAAAATACTTTGTGTGTTAAGGTCAGCCACCCTCTAACCTTAGTTCAGGTTTGCTTTGGAGTATTGTAGAAGCAGCTAAAAGTAACGTGTTGCAATATCAAGTATTATGGAAACATTTCATATACCTGTTGTTTGCAAAATCACAAGAACTACTGTGGGTTCACTGGCAAACATCAACAAGCTTCCAGAGAGGTATTTGACTTGTTAGTGGGGTTTGACCAGAAAATACAGAGCTGACTGATTCAAATGATTGCAGCATGCTAGTTTTTACAGGAGACACATTTGTACTAATTTAAAGAAGTTCATAATTGCTGACCAGTCAATGCTTTAGTAACTTGTTACCAATTTAATTTTTGCTTCGTAATAGGTAGACTTCCTGATAAATGACTCCACACTCAACCTGATGGCTTTTTACATCTTGAAAAGCCCTGACTAAAGCTCTAATATTTCCTGTTAGAGGAATTCCAAGGATCTGAATTATACCTACACAGGGTAGTTCTGTGTGATCCCCTGGCAAATCAAAAAGAGACTGAAGGTATGCAGTCCAAGTGGAGTAAAATTCACAAAGTTGCTACTTTTTAGTAAGCATGCATATGTTGGACAATGATAAGTTTTTCTAGGCCGAAAACCTGATGTTATGTAAATGTTAGGGTTACTTTAAAATCAGATTTGTCTGCCCTCCCACTCCTCTTCCACCCTCAGAAGGGACACTTTAACGAAGAAACAAAACAAATTTTCAACTAACCCCAGGATAGGTTTGTCTCTGTGTTAAATATATTATCTATGTCGAAGCTTAACTCAATGGCAGAGAACATTCACATATCTTCCATGCCCTCAAGTCGAAATTGAAAAACCATCTCAGATGTAACTTAAAGTTAAGAAAAGCAAAGAATGCAAATAAGCCCCTAAGCACTTCAAGGTGGCTCATTGACCACGGATATCTGCACAAAATAGATCATTTTCAGTAAAACAAATTATTACTTATTCCTACCTGCTCAAGGGAAGCTATGGAGCGGCATCTGATGCATGTTATATTTGTATGTCGTTGTATTACAATAATTATGTTTAGAGTTTTCACTCACTTTCCTTGCTACGTCCCAAGATGCCATCTGTGACTTTGCCATTACATTCAGATATTTAATTTTTAAAGCCACAGTGCTCGATTGCAATCAAAACAAACTCCAGTGTAGTGAATTTAGACAAACTGGAATAATAACAAAGCACGTGTGACCACTTTAGTAGGGCTGGCATTCGGTTTTTAACATTAAACATTAATTTTTGCTTTTTCCCTGCATAGATTAACGATATGGGCAGTGCACAGCTTGGTCTTGGTGAACAGGCATCAAGTTACTCAATAGAACTGGTGAAACACACAGGTGCAAGTGGACGCACACACTGAGGACACACGACCTAGAGCAAGGGAGAGCTATCATGAGGGTATTTTCTCTGACACTATTGACCACCAAATCCTGAATAGACTTGATTGTGATATTGCTATTAAAACAATAAAACTCTCTCCTGGTTTAAGTCATACCTAACTGGCAGATTCCAGTTTGTGAAACTAAACGATGACCTTTCCGATTTAGCTGAAGTTAGGTATGGTGTCCCATAGGGTTCAGTCTTAGGTCCCCTACTTCAAGCTTTACATGTTACCACTAGGTGATGCCATTCGTAAACATGGGATTAATTTCCACTACTATGCAGATGACACTTTATCGGTCTGTGAAACCAGGCGAGGACCAACATTTTGCCGGTCCTGGCTGACATCAAATTGTTTACTAATAAATCATGGGGAAACAAAAATGACAGTCCCTAAGTAACAGCACAGCAAATTATACAATGAACCAAAAGGAAGTCACATGACAAAATGTTCAATGCTTTGCCTATGGTTTCAATGAGAACACATCTGAGGGACTCACAGTGTCACCAACTTTATTGTGAGGGGAAAAAATGCTAAACAATTGGGAGAAAGAGCATTGAGTCAAATATTTTGAAAAAATTCCCATTATTGCATACAGGTTTTAGAGAACTATTACAGTTTTTTCCAACATATCTTTAAAAATATCTTGCATCACATTTAGTCTGCGGCTGGAAGAGGGTTTACCGCTGGCCATGTTTTTCTCCATCATTGCCTAGGAAATCTGCAAGCTGAATCTTAAGGGGTAGCCTGCTTTCAATTACCAGTAGAAGTTCATAACAGAGGAATGTGACACAAACAATTGGATTGGAGGATCAGTATTATCTGATATTTACTTTTTCTCCAAATCTTTCCCAAGAATACTCCTCACCCTTGATTTACAAGCTCACATTTTTAAGCCAATTTCTCTGATTTCTGGAGGCCTGGTGCACGGTCTGGTGCAAACTCACACCCACAGATAGGAAGGTGCAGGGTTCTGTTTTTTAAATCTGTAGCTTAAATGAGAAATATCCTTCATGACACAAAATGTTTTGTAACATATCATACCATTATATACATTTTAAAATATTTAGTGTTTGTTGGAAATCAAAATATTGTTATTTACTTGTCAAACTAAAATAGGCCATTTTGGGAACGCATTAATCATTAATTTTACGTTCTTAATATTATTTTTTATTTATATTAATATTTCCTCTATTAAATCACAGGCTATGCTAGAAAAGTATGGTTGCAACAACCACAAAATGAAAACCTATAAAAAATATATTTGAATTAAACATTTCTGAGTTTAATTTAATTGAAACCAATTTTGATTTTATTCACCAAATTTTGCCAAACTGATCACAGGTATTTGTTTTATAACTGTTACACCAGGGATTCTGGTATATTACGTTTTGTCCAAAGAAACAGGACATGAAATTGCAGCGATAACTTTTTAACAATTTTGTTTACAGTGAGGAGTCTAAGCAGTGCACTGGAAACAAATTGAACTCGTAAAAAAGAACAGACCCTTCAGTCAGAATCTTCTATCGCTGAGCCGAAGGAGGCATTCATTTTGTTTGCCAGACACATACACAGGATACGAAGGCCTCTCTCTGTCCGTTGCTCATACAGAACATGTTCAAATTCGAAAACAGATGGAACTGTTTATGTCTGTGTTGGAAGGCCGCTTTGTGAGATTAACTTGTGGTTTAATATAACTAGTGACATCACCTGCTCCCTGTTTTGCCAAAGGGCTTGTTTTATGTTTAATAAACCTGAATAATGCAGTACCTAAATAATTCATTCCTTTAATTAATTACATTTTATATTACGTGCTCTATCTCAAGAGAAACTAATTTGCAGATCAAAAGTTGTACCCATGGGGCTAAGGCATATCCAGACCAGGATAGGAGGATCCCAGCTGACCGTGTGTTACTGTCTATTTCATTACTATTTCCTGATTTCATTTCATACCCCATCCCTAACTGTCACCACCAAACCTCATGAGTTAGTGAGAGTGACTTAATTAGTGTTGCCTGTGTGTGCGTGTGTGTCTGCGAATGTATGATTATATATACCAGGGGACCAGCTGCATAGTCCAGACTTTTCTTTAATAGCTATCCCAACTTGCAGCATTCTTTTTTCTTTGGCGAAATTTACCACATGCCTCTGGGTGAAGGAGAACAACATAAGGCTAAGAAAACATCAAAGTACAAACAATAAATTCTGACCCCCCCCCACCCCCCTCTGCACATGTAAGTTCTCATTATCTATGCCAAGATTGAAAGAACGCAATTTAGAATTATAGTATAATCTGAAAAAAACCCAGAAAAATGCTGTGTAAAAAAGACCTCTTGGAAAAATATCAGTGAGTTGTCAAAGTTGTGGACAAACGTATATTTAACTTTTCAATATCGTCTCAAATTAAAGATCACCTAGGCTACACCGACCCAGTCCCTCTTTGGTGCAGCCTGGTTCATTCTTTGTTTGTGCCGTGTTTATTGGAAGTTGCCACTATGTTTTGATTTACTGCCTGTGCATCTGCAGACTGTCAGAAAGCGCAGGGTAATCTATTTGTTCAGCTGGCAGCCAAGAGTGGGTGGGTCATGAAACAGACCGATCCTTAAACGTACATGACCCTGCTCCACTCTATCACTGGCCCAGAGACAGCTCTACATTACTGAGCAAATTCAACTGAACCAAATATTTGTTTTTTTTACTTAAAGTACCTAGAAGTGATTTGATTTCCAGCATTTGAATTTAGATTTGTGGAAATTATTTCTAAATTACTGGCTTACTGGCTTGAGATATTACCAAGTTACTTGCTGGCATTATCTTTGTGAACGCTAAAGACCAATATGCAGCTATGTCAAAATTGAAAATTTGATCCTTTCTAGAACATTTCTTAGTATATACTTGGCTGGGAGACGTCCTATGAAGGCCAGGCTACTGCTTGAAATGGTAAGAGCTGGCCTTTTTTTTCTTGACGGGCAACCCTCTCAGCGCTCCAGCTAAACACCAAGTGGCTCTCTGTGGTATCAGGCACAATGCTGTGTAAGAGCTGTGTTTTTCCTTAGATTGTAACCTCAGCGTGACTATTATAGTTTACATGGCACTTATCACGATGAGTGGGAGTTTAGTCCCTGTGTACTGACTAAATTTATCCAGACAATCAACCCCTCTAGTAATACCCAAATCAAACTGGATAAGTAAACCCTCGCCACTCAAGAGAATATAAATACTAGAGTGAGTGCCCCAGATAAGCAGTGTCTCAACATTCCAGATTATGTCTGTAAAAAGTATAAAATAAAAATGTTAACTAATTCTCAATATTATTTCAGATTAAATAACAAAAATAAACACTAGAAAAAAACATCTTTTTATACAGATCTATGAATGGGAAAACCAACGAGATTCAGAGAGCCATTAATTTTATAGGTTTTAGCAGGATTACATTATTCCCTGAGGCAAACACATCACCCATGAGAGCATGCTTCTACTGAGTAAACGTCTTATTAAAATCTGCTCTGGAGAAGAATGAACCAGATGTGGCAAAACCAAATTCTTTCTGCAGTGCTCCAGATTTCCAACTGTCGTGACTAATAAGAATGCAGCTGCCCCCAGACAGCAATGAGCATTCGTGCCCACCTGGAACTGAGTCAGGCTGAAAAGGAGCAACCCATACAGACCAAAATGGTTTTACTATCTTTCATCCAAGGATGTCGAAGTGGTGTACAAAAAGGATTGACTCACCTCATACAGCTCCAATGACTTGCAAGTGCCTGTGTGATAAAGCTGTCATTTCCATCAGATCAACACAGGCCATTTAAGTTAAAACATAAGATAAAACATAAGAACAAACAACTTAACTTAATTTTTTTTTCATTTATTTTTTATGGATCTTGTTTTGTGGGGAAAGATGCTGACCACTATTTAAATTGATATGATACAATGGAGATTAATACTAAATTGTTAGCATGAAGAACTTGAAATATTAAAATGTGCTAACAAGGAAAAACTTATAGGAAAAAAACGTTGAGAGGATCCAGCTTAAAGCGGGAGTCCATCCTCTGTTGGCTGCAGTTATAATAAGCTTTCAATTGTTCTTGCAGCAGGCACGTGACTATTCTGAGGAAAATTCTGAGTTATCATGGAATCCAATATGTGGGGGTGTGGGGATTTGGTAATGTTTGGTGGTTGCCATGGTAGACATTGAGGTTACCCTGTTGCTGAGATTAAATATTGAGGCTGTCTGATTCCCTTATAAACTTTAAGAGACTGTTCCATAATTGTGGGGTGAAGTTATCTAGATGGGTTGTAAGGGACTATAAGGTCTAATAGATATTTGGGTGCTAACCCATTCGCAGTCTTAAATGTTCACAGGAGCAACTTAAAGTCAACCTGCTGCCTTGCTGGCAGCCAACATAAAGAAGCTAGAACTGGCGTAATATGGTTATTTAAAAATATTTTTAAAATTGTGGATCCTAGCAGCTGCATTCTGAACAACAGCAGTGTATTTGTGGCTTTACCTGAGTCACCTGTTATTATAGCATTACAGTAGTCTAGTCTGGATCAAACGAAAGTGTGGATTATTTTCTCTGCACATTTTCTTTCTATCACATAGAAAATGTTCAACTAATATTTCTGAAGAGGTAGAATATTCTAGCAATATTTTTTGCATGATGTTAAAAGGTGAGTTTTGGAGAGTTTAGGATAATAATTTCCCTTTGTATTCCCTCCACTTTGTTCCTTACCTCTCAAAATACAGCTTCAAATTAATGAATTCTACTTTCTGTTATATTTTGGAATAATGCTGTTGTAGTAAGAGGAGAGAGAGAGAAATTCTTAACTTAACCTCCCTTTACTGAAAAAGAACATTTTGTTTTACAATGATTCCCTAAACTTTTCAGCAATCAGACTTGGCTTGGCTGAGTGAATCCTGACTTCAAAACAATTGCATAAGTGGCTTCATAGAGCTGTTTTTAATCAGTTTCATAAACCACTAATCTGATATTTTCTAAACACATGTCCTGGTGAGAATATTGTAGGGCTAATTTAAACATGATTTTTCTTATTATCTGAAATGCTGTGAATAAATAAAATGATTTTATAAATAACATTTGGTGGCAGATCATTTGTAGATTTTTTGATCAACAGATAATTTTTTGGTTTGATTTGTAGATAATTTGTTGAGCAAGGTGCATGGGGATTTTACAAAGAAATTTACCCAAGTACATTTAACCTTAAATCTTCAAAAGCAAATAATCCAATAAATCAATTTTACAGTCGATTCTTAGGGATTCAGCTCAATTAATCCAACTCAAGAACTTTGAGAGACCAGAAATAAAAAACACACACAAAAAAATTATTTGTGAATTGTTCTTGAACCTTAAATTTCCATTAAACTTCCCTGGTTAACTGCATTTGACCTATCGTATTTCATGCAATAAATTGAAATCAGGCTTATAATTACTTCAATGTTACTAAAATGGTACTGGTAATTAAATTCACTTAAATGTGCTAACCTCTGATGGGGGTGATCCCGTTCTCCCTCATCCAGCACACACTACACTACTCTCAAGTGAACCCTACTATTGCCATGCAAACTATAAGATGACAGCCGCACACACTATTGAATCTATTAAGACTTAAAATCCATAGTGACGACCCAATGTCCAAACATTCATTTTCCGAAAGAAGAACAAGGAGTTATGCAATAGATGGTATGGCCTCCACAGAGCCCTGATCTCAACATCATCAAGACTTTCTGGGATAACCTGGACAGACAGAAGAAAGCAAGACAGACAAAGTCTGTATAAGGACTGTGGAAAGTTCTCCAAAATGCTTGGAACAATCTACCAGCTGATTGTCTTATAAAACTGCATGACAGCGTACCTAAGATAATTTTTCTAAAAAAGTTTCTTTTAACAGTTTACTGCCCTTATTTTATATTAAGATTTTTGTCATTTAATTATTTTTTAAATCATTTTTACATTAGTTTACAGATTTTATTATTTTGCACAGTGCTGTAGGTTATAACCTTTAAGATTATATAAGTTAAGGGAGCTGTAGTAAAGAATTAATATTAAAACAAGTGCCTTATAGCTTCCATAATTTTGAGATATAATTTTAAAATATTAAATATTAAAATGTTTTTATCACATAAACTTTAATATGAATAGGCCAAAGAAGTTATATAGTTCCTTAAATAAAGAGATTTTATCTCCAATCTACTACTATGCTCCACTCAAACTACTTCTGGAATATGTATATGAATATCTATTTTTCAATATGTCAGCCAGCTAAATAAGGTGTATAGGAAACCACAAAGTCACAAAAACATGAAAGGGGGCCCACAGCTCAACTTCCAGATCCTATGTGACTTCCGGGTCACCATGTAAACCGCACCTAAAGGCTGTTAGGGGCAACTGTTCTCAGACCCTGGTCCACTCCTTCCACCCAGGCCTAATGGAGAACCTCTGTGGTACTAGGCATGTCATTGGTGTCTCCCTATATACACACTGTCCCAGGATCTGACAACACACCGTGAAGGCCTTTACCCCTGACCCACTGAGTCCAGCCATCACCACCTACTTTGCTGACATTCTTACCCCAACAACAACGAAATTCAAGACAGCATACTCATTAGAATGATAACCATTAGAGAGTCCATACTCCCCTTTGTGGGGGCATACCAGTTGTCCTGTGTGAGTTCTTTTGAAAAAGAGAAGGATGGGTTGGAATAGTTCCTCCCTCTATCAAGCCAGGTCTTCCGGCTATCCGCTGCCACAGTAGGGCAGGCAAGGACACATGGCAATCCACCCCTCCATCCATCCCTTCTCGGTCCAATTCCCGAGTCGTGGTGCTCACCTGAGAAAATATGTAGGAGGGGGACCTTCTGTTGCAGCTTCTGCTGAAGAGGGCACACCCGCAGCCTCAGGAGAAACCGGTCCTGCAGCAACACATCTGGTGGTGCAGCTTTAGCTGGCTCACATATCTGGTACTGTGCAAGCAGTTCCCTGAGTCTCCTCCTGTTGTCACTGGAAAAACTGAGCCTGCACCACCGGCGAAGGCATTTCCACATCTAACAGAACTTCCAGCTCTTACCCTCCGCTCCTCTGCTAGTAATGTCACCTCCTGCCTAGCCAGTCCTAGATCCTGGAGCAGGGCTTTCACCTTTACCCACCATTCCATAATCTGTGTCGACCCAGAAACAGCACCTGCTGGTGGAACTGCAATGGGCACCACTGTGATAGTGGGGTACTGTTTTGGTGGATCCTGCCAGCTATTTTTTAGATAACATGGTTCAGGGATTCACCTACCAACACCCCCCACAAGCCACATGGGGAGTAAAGAGATAATAAATAAAAATTTCGGTAACACAAGAACAGATATACAAATGTAAAGCACCTAAAGGAATACCAAATGGGTGCTAAGATGACTAATTTCCTGCACTGCACCGAGGAACCAAATTGTCTTTTTGAATTAATCCAATCCAATCCTTTGAAAATAAGGAATTCTCTAGATAATCAGTTGATTAGTACTGAGCAAGGCGCATGGGGATTAACCAAGTACATTTAACCTTTTTTCTTAAAAAGAAAATAATCAAATAAATACGTTCATTTCACTGTAGATTCTAAGGGATTCCGCCCCATTATGCTAACATAAACCTTTCTTAGAAGAAATTATGTTCAATTTATGTTATGTTTTTATTTAGTCACAGGGGATTTTGCCAACTTCTCATTCTTCCCTAAAATGACAAATAAAAAACCCACAAAAATATGTTCTTTAGAAACTACCATAATACTTTATTATGAGGAAATTAATTTTCATTTTGGCAATCACTTACATGTGCAGCCTGCCATTGTGCAACAACGCAAATGATAATAAACCATGCAGTGATGCAATTTGACTGTTAATTGGACTGTGCCAAATGAAATCAGGTGGATTGATTGGCTGCCCTGTGGATCACCTTTGTTTAAACCATATAGAGGGATATTCCTGTTCAAGAAAAGAGAGAAGATAAAAAAGAGAGCGAGAGAGACTAGCATTCTATCATACATACATTGATCTGTTCATATAAATATTGTTGATGCTTATTTTATAACTGTTTCATTGTTTCTATTTTTGCTTTGGATAACTGTTATTATGTTATATTATATAACCCAACACAGAGGATCATATCATTTCTTCCTCCATTTAAATTTTACGGTATTTACAAGTGCCCTTTGAAATCAAAATTGTGCTGAGAAACTAGATTGGTCTACCAGCACTTACCATATCTTAGCCACCTATATGGCCAACACCTTGCTAGGACATAGACACAGGCAAAACAATAAACAGAATGGCAAATGAAGCAAAAGGAAGTTAAACAAAGAAATGGAATTAACAAACCATCAATTTATAAAGCGCTTTTCAAATGTTTCCTTATCACAAAGACGCTTTACAATAAAGGGCAATACAATAAATCCCAGGCCTGACCCCCAAAAGCATGCCAGTGGCCACAGTGGCAAGGAAAAACTCCCTAGGCTGGCAGGAAGAAACTCTGAAAGGAACTCGGCTTAAAGGGGGGAGCCCATCCTCAGCTGGCCAGCACTAGGAGCTGAATTAAAGAATCTAATGTCCATAGTGTGTGATGCTCTCCAGGAGAGGAGTTGAGGGAAAATCCAAAACATTGTGGTATCCGGAGGAGAGGGGTGGGGCCTAGATGGTTGGTGAAAGTGGTGCAGTCCTGCAGGACGCCTCAAGTGACAAGTGATAGCTCAAATGAGAGATTTCTAATGCTTACCTATGGAAGCAGTATGATCTCAAATTAAGTTATTTGAAAATTTGAATAGTGAAACTTTGTGTCAGAGTTACATATATCTATGGCAAACGGGATGATCTATGTAACACATGTGTTCTGTAACATATATTTAGAACTATTTTGTCTGTGGAGATTAAATTGAGTCCTGATATTAACATCAGAACGAAAATGTTACAAATATAAAGACCTTTGGCATCAAAATTAAATATAGGAAGATTAATTTTAGAGATTACAATTGTTTCTGCACTAACTTTAGATGAACTAAAATGTCTAATGAATTAAAACATTTTAACAGGATTACAATCAAAAGTAATTTATTTTTGTAGCGTCATTTATAATAAAATAACCCTTCGAATTGCAGCAAACCAGATGTATTTTAAAGAGGAAATGAGATTCTCTCTGTAGGTCTTGTTTTTCAGCATGTGTGTGAATCGATTGTGACATAGTCATGCTGGACGCCCGTTCTTTGGTCACGTCGTTTCTATCTTCGCCATCATTCGCATCATTTTTAAATTATCGTGTTGTTAAAACATGAAATACTTGAAAGGGAAATATTGTTGAATGTTAAAATGTGTATTCATTAGAATAGAGGCATAATACTACTAACAATAATAAACCGCAAAATGTGTAGTTAAAATGGTATCGGTTACGCATCTAACAGTAAGATGCACTCTGAATAACGTTATCGATATCAAATCCTATGCGACATACAGAGCTAACCGAGGTTGAAAACATGTCACCTTTTTGATGAACCAAGTCCCTACAGTGGGGATTAAGACACGGTTTTCTAATTGGGTAAGTATACGACAGATTATTTCGAAATAAATAATACAGTCGTCTTTCGTAGCTAGCAACACCTAGATTAACAATGCAAGTACATAAACGGCAGACCTGAACAGAAGTCAAGTTTCTTCCCTACTGCCGCGTACCAACTCGTAATGGAACAGCCACTAAGCTTTATGCTAATTATGAATTATCTGTTAAAAGAGAGGCGCTGAAAAAATGATCTTCAGAAAAAGATCTTCTTAAAAGCATCTCTTTGTCTCCCACTTACACCAGACGCCTACCAGTGATCTGGCTGGTCGAATAAATTCCAGGGTACCGGCACGAGCAAATTTTGGTCGAAGATGGGACGACTACTTTTTAAAGTATTTTGATTAAGTCTCTTTGGAGAAACTGCCATGCTTTAATTGAGATCAATTTGCGAGGTAGTCTATATAGCTTTAAGAGGTGGACAACTCCGAATAAGCGATTTTCCAAGAGAAAAACACTTCTTTCTCTTCATTTAATCTGCACCTACACATACTAATGAAGTTAATTTAAATGAAACGGTAAAGGTTAACACTTATTATAAATAACCTTTATCATTATTAGTATTAAATTATTTGTAAATTTAAAAAGTGTTCATAAAACGCTGCAATATAGTGTATTGTTCCTCCGACCGGACCATCTAGAAAACTGTAGTTGCCTATATATAATGCCCGTGTATGTAACCGATTTTTTGTGAGCCGAGTTGAAAATATAAAATAAATTGCACACTATTGGTTAATAACATGTTTTGACAATCCTGAATTTGATCAGCACCAACTGTGTAATCAACTAAATGAAATATTTTTTTATATTGGCCTGTATGATAGTTATTTTTAATGACAAATGGGTAACATCATACCCACCGTTAACTAAACAAAAGTCAATGCACTGAAACTATCTTAAACGGTTTAAAAATATAAGCGACATTTCCCAGTATTAATAGGGTGAAAGGTTGATTTTTTCGTTTTTTGTTCGTTATGATTAGTAAATCAAACAGACATAGATTATTACAATTTGGCAGGGTTCTTTACATCTAAATCTCCACTCCTTCGAGTCGTTTTTTGAAAACCGTTGAAATGAACGCCCAGTTTCCTCACACGATCTTCATTCAGCAGGTGCCCGCCCACAAGGCTTACTCGTACATCTTACTTACTGAGACACATCTCATATCATGAAAGGCAGCGGGCAAGACGCAAACGAAGAGAAACCAGGTGGACTCGAATAACAACCTTTTAAATGACAGGGACACGAGGAAATTCAGGCATTTGTTATACCAAGAGACGCAGGTGAGGAGAATTTCAAATCGTTAACTTTTTCAACTTAGTTTCGAGGTGATCAACCGTAAAAAGGGAAGCTTACAACGGTTGTTACGATTCGTCAAATACTGATTATATCCTCAAGGGCGATAACTTTGATAGTTAACAATCAATGAAGCATTTATCAACAGCGAAGAGTGGAGCAGCAAGAGTGAAGTCGTGTGTGTGGTCAGGATTAAATGCGTAAGATTATCTGGGCGGACTATATCATGAATGACTTGGTTAAGTTTCAAGACCCGAACAAAAGTAATAATGCAAGCCTGAAGCACAATTCTGTATGTCTAAAAAAATAGGCTAGAGAGAAACCTTTTTTTTATTTTAAAGAAAAATTTCGGGAAAACATCACAAAGTTGCTCAATTAACTGGCATGCTTTCAGACTGAGCGTCTGGGACTACAGATTTACCTGCTTAGTGGGTTTCTGTCTCTGTCCAAAACAAGATAAATGGAATAAAGCCCCTGCTCCGCCATGCTGGGCAATGAGACGTGCGAGAACTCAACAGAGATCCATGAGGATGGGAATCCACTGGTAAGCACACTGATGTTCCTGGCGGGCGTGGCGGGCAACCTGCTGGCGCTGGCCATCCTGGGCGTGCACCAGCGAGAGCACCGCGCCAAGACCTCCGTATTTTGCATCCTGGTGACAGGCCTGGCCGTGACAGACCTGCTGGGCACCTGCTTCCTCAGCCCACTGGTGTTCGTGTGCTATGCCCGCCGAAAGTCCTTGCTGGGCCTAACAGGCGATAAACATCTCTGTGGCTTCTTTGCCTTTGCCATGACCTTCTTTGGCCTAGCCTCCATGCTCGTCTTGTGTGCCATGGCTGTGGAGCGCTGCCTGGCCATCAGCCACCCCTACTTCTACTCCAAGCGTGTGCGTCGGAGCTTTGCCAAGGTGGTCTTGCCACTCATCTACCTCTTCACCTTTGCCTTCTGCTCGCTGCCTCTCCTTGGCTTCGGCCAGTACAAGCAGTATTGCCCAGGGACGTGGTGCTTCATCCGCATGGAGTCAGAAGGCGAGGGAGAGGAGGAGCGGCGGGTGCTGGCCTTCTCCCTGTCCTATGCCACGCTCATGGCCCTCCTGATTGGGGCTGTTTTCCTGTGTAATGGCTCAGTCATTGTCAGCCTGTGCCGTATGCACCGCAGCCAGATGTCGCGCCGGGGCTCTGTGGTGTCCGCGGGGCGCAAGAAGAAGGCAGGTGGCTGGTTCGGCCAGCGAGAGGAAGAAGTGGACCACCTAGTGCTGCTGGCTTCCATGACCGTTATCTTCGTCATCTGCTCACTGCCACTGACCGTGAGTGCCCCAGAAACCACCAATCTGATTTCCACATTGTCTCTTTCCCCTTCCCATAAGCATGAGAAAACGGTTAACTTGAGTGAGAAATTAATTTACTTAGAGCTTAGAGATTACAAATAAATCTGAGCAAGGAAGAAAGGAAAAACAGAGGTTTTAAGCTCAAATAAAGTTCATCACACTTTATTATGCTGATATTATGCTACTAAAAGCTCTCTTCTGCCGATGTCTGTGCCACTTTCTCAAGTTTCTGCAAGTTTCAAACACAGATCCATGTCATCTCCTTCCTCTTTTACCATTGCAGCTAACCACAATTGCAGGAGTGAAAACTACTTTTTCTGCCTGTCTGTGTCTGTCAGCACTGTTTGTTTGACTTAGATAAGACCCGATAGCTCATGGTTATAGTTTCCCCATATGCAGTAGGGTGCCACAGGATGCAGCAGCATAATCTGCCGTTGGTAGACTTCTGTTGTTGCACATTAGAGTTCAGAGAACCTTTAGAGACGGTACAGGGATGGGCCTCCAAGGTATTTCAGGTCATTGCCAAACTTTATTTGGATAGGATGTCTGCCATTGTTTTCCTGGGGTTCTAACCTGCATCAAACCTGACAGCCCTGGAAGACTGGAATAGCCCTGCCCTGCCTGTAACCGTGGCAGTTCCCAAGTGGTAATATGCCGACTTGTAGGTGCTGATTGGTCCAGGGTGTGGCCTGGGGATCTGCTTTCAGTTAGTTGTTTTAATGCATTCCACAGCAGGAAGACGGTTGAAAATAAATGGGACTTTTTGAAGAGCTCCATAACAACAGCAAAAGTGGTAAGGCAGTAAGCAAGATGGAGTCTGCAGTTGTCTATGCTATTATACGATGCTATAATGAAAGGTTCTAAAGAATGATCAGCACGATTGTCATTTGTTGCTGCACATCTAACCGTCGCACTGCCGCGAGGCCATCGTTTCATAGTGAGAGGCACGTGCTATGCTTCTTTCTAGTGCTTTAGCAGTAGCCAAGGCTCTTGATTCATGCACTGTGATTTACTTACTTCAAGGATGCACAGCATCTAGATTGCCTCATCTGAGATAGTCATGTATTTTGTGGGTGTTAGGGAGGTTACACACTTGCTTGCAGTGTGCCCAGCACAGACCTTCTAACTCACCTGTAACAATCCCCACCCACCTTAGCTCTGCAACAAAGCAAAGGAATCATATTAATATGCCCTCCCCCACCCATTCCACGAGTCGAATTGGCTATTGAGTTGTACGCACGCTCATGTAACAGAATATCCCACAACACAATGTATTTCAGTCATTTATTTCTTACCGTGGTGCGTCTCAATTACATTGTGTGTTTTCTCCCCGTATGGGAGGAGTACCCATAGTCTGATAGAGAATGAAAGGGAATATGAATGGCCTGCTGTCCAGTGATGAGACAGGAGCAGGCTGGGCCAAAGAGCCTGTGGGGAGCTAATGTGTACCATGGGATCTCCTTCCTTGATGGACAGTGTGTTCACAAATGGTTGCTGAGGCTCGCATTTCACTGTGGTGCACTGAGGTGTTATGTGTGAAATTGATGTTGTCTTTGTCCCCTGTGATTATTTATTATTATTGTCTTTAAGGGCTAACAATACTCCAGAGTAATTTTGTTCCATGTTGATAGATTACCAATGTAATTTTTTTCTGTCTATTATCAAAGGAGTTGTTTCAAATCCACGGCCTATTACAAATGTCTCCAGTCTCCAGAAGGAGACAAAGTTTCTTCTAGGGTGATATAGTGATTGTGTGGCCTAATCAGCTGGACTTAACATGTTTGTACCAGTTCTATCACTAAGAAATTTAAAGCAGGGCCACTGTTCAAATGTTCAGAATAGCTTTTGGTTCTATCTAAGGACCTTATCACTGTTTGTTTATTCTAGAAAACAATAAGGGAATACTTATTCAATTAAATGTTTGCAATGTTTCATAAGTTTTCTAATGAGCGCAACCTTCTGGAAGACATTGAGATGTGCCATAAATAGTTCTAATGAGTTTAGCTGAAGCATCAGCTGTTTTTAAAACCGCTGACATATTAAAGGAAGACGAGCACAAAGTGAGGAAAGAATCAGGAAAGTGGCCCTGCTCACCCAGTAAGAGCGGAAGACAGGGTGGCTGGGTATTTGGCAGCATCTCCCTGGAGCTGCCAAGTTGCAATTCCATTGAGGCACAGTGTCCTGTTCTGCTGTGGACGGCCAGTCAAGCTGTCGCCATTGATCCCACTGGGGCCACATGTCCCCTGAAAGCTTCACCGCTTTCCCCACAGCTCTTTAATATCAGAAGTGTTTTAACCCATAGTCTGAGGAAGACAGTGATCAGAATCCCATGAGTTTTCCCCTCTGCTGTACCTTCCTTAAATTCTGAATGGGGAAACGGTCAGTGTAATGGCTTGGGGGGCCTGCTGCAAATTGCCGGAGCAGTTGTTAGACGACACTCCTTTTGCCAGGCCTACAGTGCAGCCAGGGAAATTAAAAATAAAAGGCAGCCTGACTGCCTTGGGGTCCGTAATCAATACAGAAATCGATGGTCGAGAAAATTTCTGTCTTTATGATGTTAGTTCTGGGAAAGCACCTGAGGCCAGGTTGGAGTGCTCAAGAAAGTCTGTGAGCAAATAACTGTCAAATCATCTTATTGAGGATAAAAGGATTAGAAAAGCCGGCTGTGGATTTCATCTAATGTACCAGTTTAGGGCTGCAAAGTCAACTGCAAGACCAGGACTAAGTGGGAGCAGCACTGGCGGCTAAAGAGACTCTCTATAGGCTTTACCAACAATGGCTAAATTCAGCTGACAGGAAGAACATACTAGTGTGTTCTCTGTCTCCCAAGGGAGATTTTTTATTGCCTTCCGCACAGAACTCCAGACCCTGGCTAAGCATTTTGAAAACCGACACTCCAAAACCGTTTCGGCTGATCTCGTCGGAATACCTGTCTAATCACACAATTTCCATGCATCCCTGGGAATTTGAAGGAAAAGTGCACTGAGGAGAGTGCAAAAAAGCACTTGGTTTGGATTATAAAAATGTCGTCCTTAAAAACTGTGGCACAAAAGATTAGCTTTGAAGTCTTCCGTCACAGGGGCAAGTTATAGGTTCAGTTGAGGCACAGAGGAGACAAGACGTAGTGAGAATCATAATGGGTATGATTGTGGAATTTATTAATGCCATTAGTGCTGTTTGGCAGACTCCACCAATAGGTTGAAGGGTTTATTCTAGGGTTAATGTAAAAATTGGGATAAGAATAAAAAATAGGATAAGCATCTGCTAAGAAACAAAAAATGTAAAAAAAATGGTTAATCAAGGGTTATAAAAAGGGAAAACGGTCCTGCCTCGTGCAACATTTGTTTTGAATGCAGAGCACCTTAGACCTCTGGGAAGTGAGTTTGCTTTCTTCTTCCAATTTGTTTAGTGGAAACTTACGCCTGTGTAGCCCATAGCGAAGCCAGAGACGTCATCACCCTCTGCTGTTCTCTCGGCTCCCCTCGCCATTTCCTTTCTCAGTCATTCCTCCCTCTCTGTCAGCACCTCCTCAAGCACTCTGCTGTCTCTGTGTGAACCAGGCCAATGCTGGATTGGTGTTCTGATGGCTAAGGGTTTTCGTTTACTGGCTTACGATCATATTGCAAGCGAAGACAGATGGGGTGTAACATATGTGAGAAATTAAGTGCTAGTTGTTTTTATCAAGCACAGTTCATTTGACAAGTTGAAATGAAGTGAGTTGAAACACTCACCAGTGCAGATGAGACACCCGACTGCTTGCACTATACAGTTTTATGCAAAAGTTTGGGCACCCCTGATAATTATCATAATTTCAGTTTATAATCTGCTGGGCTTTTGAAGCAGCAGTTTCATTTGGATATAATTTATACCTTATGGAAACAGTAACATTTCAGTTCTGAAATTACATTTATTGAATCAACAGAAACAACGCAATGTGAGTCATAACAAAAACAGACAGGTGAAAAAATTGGGCACCTCAATGGAATTATCACATAAATACTTGGTAGAGCCTCCCTTTGCTTAAATAACAGCCTTTAGTCGCTTCTTTTAGCCACTGATAAGTCCCTGAATTCTGGCTGCAGGAATTTTAGACCATTCTTCCTTGCAAAATGTCTCCAGTTCAGTCAGGTTTGGTAGTTTCCGAGTGTGGATTGCCCGCTTCAAATCATTCCATAGATTTTCGAGGATAATTCCATTCCATAGATTTTTCAAGTCTGGGGACTGGGATGGCCATTCTAGAACACTGTGTTTGTGCATGAATTCCTTGGTAGAATTGGAACAATGCGTAACTTCAACCTCTTGACTGATTCTTGAACATTGTTCTTAAGAATCTGTTGATACTGGGTGGAATCCTTGCGACCCTCAACTTTGACAAAGTTTCCAGTACCTGTGCTTGCCACACGGTCCCATAGCATGATGGACCCTCCACCAAATTTTACAGTAGGGAGCAGGTTCTTCTCCTGGAATGCTGTGTTCTTTTTCCACCATACAAAGCACTTTAGTTGTGACCAAATAACTCTCTTAGTTTCATCTGTCCACAGCACAGTATTCCAAAATAATTCTGGCTTTGCATACCCCAATCGACTCATATTTTTCTCGCCCTACCACATCTTTCCTTCACAAGGACTGTTCCTGTGGTCCTCCATTTTCTAACTATATTTCTGACTGTGGAGAAAGAGACCTTAAACCATTGTGATAACGTTTTGTATCCTTCTCCTAATTCATATTGTTGAATTATCCTAGTTTTAAAGTCATTAGAGTTCTTTTGAGGTTTCAATGTTGCTACTTTCTAGTAGAGAATCAAAGAGAAGCACAACTAGCAATTATATCCTTTTTCATGATTGGTTGCACCTGTGTTTTCAGTCTAATTGAGCCAATCAAATCAGCATTAAGTGACTACAGGTATTCAAATCAACACAATTGAAAGGGGGGCCAAACCTTTGCACAGCCTATCTTTCACAATTGATTTTATTTCATACAACTCAATACTGCTACACTAAGAATTTTTGTCTGATAAACATCACATCATCCAGCTTTCTGTAGAACCTGAATGGCATATCACTACGATCTTTTCTTAAAAAGACAGAGCAAATTATCATGCAGCCTCAGAGGGGTGCCCAAACTTTTGTTTAAAACGGAATATATAAAAAAACACAAACATAAAAAGTTAACAGAACTTTAAACACCACCACCATCGTGACTAAGACTCTTATCTATTCATGTTTTAACAATGACCAGTACAATCTGCAATTCTTCCTGGACCACCTGATACCACATGGATTTTTTGTATTTCTCAATAAAAAAAGCATTTGGCTATCATACAGATCAATCAGTATGGGTATTGTACCCTTTGTTTAATCAGGAAGAACCTTGGGTTTACCAAATTACAAATGACCTTAAGGATAACTGCCAAAATGATGTGTGTCCTCGTGGTCTGTGGGTGCTATTGTTGCTGGTACTGTCGGTGTGTGTGTGTGTGTGTGTGCTATGTGTCAAATTTCATTTTGCTTTTGGTTAAGAGTTCTTCCCAGAAAGATTTTTTTAAAATTTTTTTCCTTAGACAGATACAATGAATTTGTTTGACGGGAAATGTGAAGGTCAACCCCCGTGCTATCCCTCTCCAGGGACTGGCTGGACTGCCCACCTGGTAATGGAAACCAGTTTCCCACTGAGCGGCCGCCAGTGCATAAACAGCTGCTTTTGGCAGAGTTTGGCTGTGTGTTTAAACTCCATTGCAAACTGGGATACAAGTTATAGCTTGTTTTAGTAAAAGAGGACACAGAGACCGAAGAAGTGTGACTGTCTGTGGTAAGACAAAGAGTCTTAGCGACTTGGAATCCGCATCTTGTTTTCTTAAATGCTTGGACGGCGAAAAGATTTAATCAGATACTTTGCTAATTAGTTTTTTGCTGTACAAAAGACAAGAGCAAGGTTGTTTTGACTGCGCATTCAAAGCAAATGTGACGCCGACGCAAAAGACATGCGCATCCATTCATGCAGTGTTTGAATAGCTAATAAACCTTTCATTATAAGTAGATTTTTTCCATATATCTGAGAATTAGTTCTTGAAGCTTAAAATTTTAAAACCTTAACTTTTCACCCCCGTGTTTTCTGTTAGTTTTCTACAGTCAGCCTTTTTTGTTGATTTTATCAGACTATAAATTAGTCATGTTCACAAAATTACGATAACGCGTTTCATTGCAGTGCCAGTTTTACAGTAAGAAGAAAGAGATCCAGACGACATTAGAATAAACTATTCTCATCCATCTCATTTTCTTTGTTTTTCAAAAAAAGCCAGACATTGCCTCATTTGAACATTAGCCATGGGGGTTTTTTGAGGGGAAAATAAAACGCCTCGGTTATAAGATAAAAATGTGCTTGAATCAGGTGTTTGAGTCATCGGCTGCAATGCACCCACATACTCTTTACTAAGAAATTGGAAATAGTGAGAATAATTGTAAATCATTGCAGGATGAATCACATGTGGGGGGGGG
>JAOVYW010000084.1:7589280-7624194 GCA_025775045.1 Hiodon tergisus | reverse complement strand
CGACTCAGGTCAAATGGGTGGGAGTGGGAGACAGAAAAACGCCGGTTGAACTCGTACGTCAACATCCGCGACATATTCTACGATTCACACCCCAACCAAAACAAGCGATTTTAGGAATGAATGAATTCATGAATAAGAAAACAAATAGTACTCCTAAGTCAAGTGGGTAACAAATTAAAATACAAGTTTTTCAAGAATACTCCCCTCACATTTCTGTCTGCTCCATCTTTGATTTGCCCTCTCTGGTCTCCTCTTCATGTGAAGTTCAGTTCTGTGTCTGTGTGTGCCTTATTCCTAATCACGTGAAGTTCAGTTCTGTGTCTGTGTGCGCCTTATTCCTAATCACGTGAAGTTCAGTTCTGTGTGCGCCTTATTCCTAATCACATGAAGTTCAGTTCTGTGTCTGTGTGCGCCTTATTCCTAATCACGTGAAGTTCAGTTCTGTGTCTGTGTGCGCCTTATTCCTAATCACGTGAAGTTCAGTTCTGTGTGCGCCTTATTCCTAATCACATGAAGTTCAGTTCTGTGTCTGTGTGCGCCTTATTCCTAATCACGTGAAGTTCAGTTCTGTGTCTGTGTGTGCCCAAAGCTTCATCACATGAATTTCCCAGCAACCTCCAGATGGGTACAAAACAAGCGACACACATCGCACACCCGTCAGCCATCCTCACATGTAAAGCACACAAAGAGAGAATAGGGCTTCTTGTGTCCAGGGATCGCAGTGTAAACATTCAAGTGGCCTGTTACAAGGGGCCCAGTTGACGGATTGTTCCCAAAGACACAAAAGCCCCTTCATCCCTTCCCAGATTCCATCTCTTCCTTGGCCAATGTGATTAGGCTGCACGGTTAGTCTCAGTGACAAAAACGAGCGGTTTGATGTCCCAGCAAACTTTCTCTGGGAAGAAAAGCCGCTCCTTTCCAAATATATCACCCAATCAGAGGGAGGGGTGTGGTTTTAAATATAGACGCCCTCAGCTGTGGGTCCTCTGCTCTGCTATTATCTCCAGAATATGAATTATTGAGAAGAAAAGAGTGCGGTGCAGATAAGGTGCGCTTCCTCAGATGATGAAATATTCAGGGTACCGAGTGCCGCACTCGGTCAGTGTCCTGGGGATGGACAGGGGGGCTCGGGACACAAATAGGTCCAGTGCTATTCACTGAGAGTGAAGAAAGTTGGAATGTTTGTGTGTGTGTGTGTGTAGGGCGATGGGGGGAGGGGTGCCCCCAGATTTATCTGGAGCAGATTTGATGGGCATGGTGCAGAACCAATAGCCTTGCTTGCCCAGCATTCACCCCTGAGTTCCACCCAGCATGCACTTTTCTTTCTTTAAAAAGCCACTTACAGTACCTCTCCTCCAGTCGGCGCTGAACCTCTCGGACGGGCTGTGTAACCTGCGGTGTGGATAAAAGCCCGGTGGCTTAAAGGCGATTGAGATTGAAGGAGGCTAGTCAAACTTCCTCAAGGGCATTAACGTAAGTGCCAATTCCTAAATTGGGGATTGTTTTCGCCTCAACTCTTTGTCTGCCAAACCCGTAGGTCAGAAGGAGTCTGTGCAAAGAAGAATGGCTTTGTGGTTGTGACGCAGGGCACAACGATCGCACGTTCTCTGTGACGTCTTTACCCGCCGTAAGCACCGCCCCCTCACATGGGAACTGGGGTGTCGGCCACGGACGCAGTGCCCTAATGGCAGTCATCCAACAATTCAGACACTGTTCCGGGGTTGGCGTGGATCCCTCCGCGTCATGGCTTGAAAACGCGCTCCCACTCAGGAGCGGTTGGCCCTGCACTTAGCAGTGGCAACGCTTTGTGTTTCCTGGATGTTGTTCCGTGTTTGTGACTGTGAGGTAATCCGGTGACTTAGGAATGTCGATTCAGGCAGGTCCACACATGTGACACTGAATCTTTTGGAAAATCCCTTATATCATTTGTTGCAATAAAAAAATTTTCTTCTTCAATGTACCAGTACATGAATGCCTCCATCTGTAAAATAAACAAAATATGTGTATCTCGTTTGTAGCGTCTAACGATGCTGTGGGCCCTGTATAGTACCAGGGGTTTTTTTTTTTTACAGTCTGGCTCACTGTAAAAGAAAGAAAGAGATAGACAGAAAGATAAAGGGAGGAAGAAGAAAGGGAGAATGAAGGAGTGAGAAAGACTGTCAGTCTCACTCTGGACCATCGACTCCCTGTAATCACCGCCTAGTGATTGCTGAGCGCGTTGCCATGGCAACCGCGAGAGGCAGCCCCAGCGCCGAGAACACTGTTTGATCCTGCCGTTCTGCGCGCGGTTATAAATCAGAGCAGTGGACTGCTGGGGGTCGGAGGCTGCCAGTCTTGGGAAATTAGCTCTAGCCTCCTCCAGGGCTGGTTGAGGAAAAAACCGGTGAACCTACAATTTGAAGAAAAAACGTACTTAAGAGGTCACAGCTCTGTGGCATTTAGGAAGGAGTGGGTATATGAATGCATGCGTGTGTGTGTGTGTGTGTGTGGGGGGGGGGGTATATTCCCATACATCCACTACTTACACAAAGGCCCACCTGAGCATGGGGGTTGTCCTACTTTGAGGTTCCTCTCAGGTTTCAGAAAGACGAATCAAAACCATATACCATATTACTCACTGAAGTGAAGCTATGTAATTATACATAACACCCTTCGGCACCCTCTTCCCCACCTTGGCACACGCTTGCTCAGTCGCTAGAGAAACATACATTAGTGACCCTTAATTAGTAGTCATAAGGTATCCTGGCAACCAGGGTCTGAAAGCCCAGTGCAGTTACCTGGCCTTATCACTAGCTTTAAACCAGGCCCCCCAATCCTGGTTCTAGAGGTCCCCTGTGTGTTCAGGTTTTTGTTCTAGCTGAAAATCCTTCAATCAATCAACCCACCCACCCTCATTAACGCCAGTATTCAGACTCCTGCCTTTCTTGTGATATGACGGAAAACACTGGAACAGATTTGAAAAATAACTGGAATCCCTTTACGGTTTAAAAGCTGAGTCAACTCAAACTACACTGCACCCACACAACCTAAGTTGAGTCAAACCCTGAAATGGAGAGAAATTTTAAATCATTATAAAAATAGGTCTCCCCCTCCAGGTGCTGTGCTTTCTTGGGCTCGCGTAAACACCCACCACTATTAGCAGCTGCTCTTTACTGTTATTTTTCTCCATTAGCGTTAGACCAAGCTAGGCAATCTGTTCGATTTTCCACAGCCTGAAGAAAAGCCGCTCAGTCCGCCGACACGCGGCGGGCCTTTCTCTTAGAAATGCGGCAGACTGCGGTTCTTCCTTCTCTTGGCCTCTTTAAAAGATGTCTGGCGGGCCCCATGTGCTGGATCGATCCGGGATAGGGTAGGCAAGAATGCCAGTAGCTTCAAACAGATGGGAGCCACCGGGGTTTATCCCATCTGCGAACCAGGATGGAAGCTGTCAGCTGGGTGGTTTGGCGTCAGTGAGAGCCACACAGCGTCGCTGTGCCACACAGCCTGGGTGGAATGTGAAACCGTGCTCCTGGCCTGGCTTAATCGATGGGATGCGTTCTGACAGTTAATCGATTGAACCCCCGGCCCTCTTATTACTGCAACCTTGGAGCATTCCTTGATGAAGTAATCCAATCTAGGGCAGCCACAGGACCACGATGCATCCAAATTCACACCATCGAGCTTAATGTGATGTTATTACTGGGAGTGTGGATGGGTCATACTAAGTAGGTGATGTAGTCATCAAGACCACCGTGTTGCAGGATCCACTCCTAGAGCGGTGCCCCGGGGAGAGCGTTTGCCTACTAGTGCGGAACTTTGCAGGAAACCCACTACCTGCACCCAGGCCTATAACGTCCCAGGCCACGCTAGATGGTTAAGCCATCAGTGTGACCCTCAAAGAGGTGTGGTAGCTGTTCAAGCACCATAGCCCAAAAAGTAACTAAAAGTGTTTCGTATATAATTATTTGTCTCCCTCTTCTGACAACATGGGGAGATGCAACTCCCATAATTTAATGGGGCAGTAATGGTGGAATATTATTGTGGAATTAAAGACGCCAGAAGAATATTTGTCAAATGAACTGCAAAATTAATGCATTTCAACAGTGGAATGGAATTAACCACAAAGGCAGTGTTTTTGGTCCCCAGTGTGTATGCTCTGGAAGAGAGCATACATTTTTGTTTATCTCATGGATAAATCAGACAATGCAAGTCCATTGTCCTGTCATTCAAAGACCCATTCTAGAGTGAGATTTTGAGTGATGGATGTCAACCCTGGTAAATGAAGAAAGCAGCTTTGAGTGAAGCAACCCAATTGAACGGTTGCCTGATGTCTGGGGCTGCTGTCTCTCTGCTGTTCCAACACCAAATTGCGTTCTGTCCCCTAGTGACTTGAGGCTTTTAGCTGTGTGGTACTACTGTGCTTTCTCCACTCCAGCGGTCTTTCACTTGTTCTGTTTCTCTCTCCCTCTCTCTGGGTCCTTTTTGATCCTAATGTATTTTCCGAAAGGGCAGCTGGTTTGCAAAAAGGCTTTCTGTGTTTCTAAGGTGTTAATGGTCCAATTAGAGAAAGAGAGGGTAGAGAAAGGGGGTATGGTCAGCCGCTGGGGGTGGCGGGTTTGGGCAGGCTCCCTGGAATGACCTGGTTTTTCTGGGCAACTGCCCTCTGTCTCTGAGTCCCTGAGCTTTCGCTTAAATGTTAGCTGCGGTCGAAATCACGAAGAGATCCTACCAACATCTCTCCCTTTTCAAAAAGGACAGCCCTTAAAAATATGCTGGTGCACGGTATTCATTATGATTATATCCTATTTCTGTGCATGTGTAGTTTAGTTACCCAGCAAATTATCTTTTCAATAGTGACCAATGTAGCTGACAGCTTTACATGCTGCTGGATATGGAAACGCATTTGGAATTAAGCGATTGAGCCCGTCGGTGCGTGTTCTATAATGTGATAGATGACTAAGATGGGAGTGACACGTTTCGAGCCAAAGACTATTCAACCCATGGAAACAAACGCTGCCCAGACATTTCTAATCCTGGATAAAGTCAGGAGCAGTGACCAAGGAAGATGCGTGCGTGTCAAGATCGTTGTGTAAAACAAATTGTGGGGGGGGGGGGGGGGTTGGGGGTTTATCGGGTGATTACAGCACCAGCAAGAATAATAGGATTACCTGCCACTGTTCACAGTCACAAAATTAGATTTGTTAATTTGAGGGACCCGGGAGTTCCCCTCAATCCCCAGGGTCGGCATGGGAGAGGGGTAGTACAATGAGTGACTGAAATGTGGGTTGCTGGGGAATTAATCCACTCCCGTTACCAAACAGCAGCAACTTCCTGTCTTAGTAGGCTTTATATAGAAGTGAAATCCTATTACAATTCATCCTTAGCTGTCTTCAGCCACAGGTGACATGCCTGCTCTTGAGTCTCCCTACCTTCTTCCTCTCTCTGTCCCCCGAAGCTTTGCCGTAACCGCTTCTCCTTCGATAGTTGTAAACTCGATCATTCGCCTAAGCCCTCGCCCAGTCTCTCCCCTCAGACGAAAAAACGCACCCAGCCACCAGAACAAAACACTCAGGCTAAGGTTCCTGCTTTGCTCCCGGGAGCTGTACTAAATCGAGAACCTTGCCGATAAAGGTGACCCTCTCCGGTGAATATGTTCTCCTTGTAACTCCTTGTGAGTTCTGTCTTTGTTACCTTCCACGCTTTGAAGGCAGACTTTTCCAGGCTCATACCGTGTGGCTGTGCTAATTTTAAAAACAAGTTTGCGGCCACCTTGGGTTTGAGGGTGGGGCAGCGGTAAAAGGGTGAACAAAGACGTTTTTGCGTGACAGAGCGGTGAAGCGGCTCGGAGCTGGGCACCAGTCTAGCCCCCAGCGAAACCTCTTCCGTTTGATCCGAGCCGACCTTGAGAGGCCGAGTGAAACTGGGTTTTCGGTCCCACACGGTTTTCGCTGCTTCACACTTGGCAGAACGTGCCTGCCGGCGGTGGGAGCTAGACTGGGGCAAGTCACTGAGAAGACGGCGGGACGGAACGGAGGGGGGTTGGAATGGTGCTGTACCATTTTGGGATGTTCCCACCGCTGAGTGACACACACGCCGTTGGCTAATTTCACGTCTGCGGGCACCTTGTTACCGTTCAGGATGCTGGGTCCCGTTTCGCGCAGATGGCAAACATCAGACACCTTCCCCACGCTGCAGCCAGGATCAAGAAAAAGGGCACTGATCAGAATTGCGTCCCTTTTAGGGACGGTGAGTGGTCACGAGTGTCGCCCGTGGCTTTGTGTTGCAGAGGCAGTGGCAGAAGGCCTCCGCGGTTACCCTCACCTAGCCTGCCCTGTCACTCCCACCGGATCTTCTGCCGTTGGAAGGAGGCCAGCGATAAAGAGCTCACTGGGGTGTGCGGCAGTCGGAAGCCTCTGATCCCTTACAGTCGGCGACACTCCTGGAGGAAACTGCGCCCGTGACACCGCCTTCGTCACAGTGTGATGTACCCCATAACAGCCGTGGCCATGGAAACAATCTATGCATTTTTAAATGTGACGAGTTCCCTGTGGATGGGACTGATATAGAAATATGTGGACCTAAACACAATTTAAACGGTTTAAAAATGAATGGGGATTTTAAGGTTGAGAGAGGTCTGTCGTCCACATGGCTCTGCCAACTAAAATATTTGCATATCTTGGCAAGAACTCAGATCTCCTTGTCACTCTTTTGTAAAGCAGTCAATGTAGGCTGAAGATCAAACCAAGACCACAGAGCTGGGATCAGCTTTCAGGACAGTTTGTAGAGACACAGTAGAGTTTAAATAACGTATTAAATATACTTTCGCAGTCCTGACATAAAAATTCGGTTTTAAATATACCAGAACAGTTTAAAAGTATAAAAAGGTTAAAAAAAACAGGTACTCTAAAAACAGCAGAGAGCCACAAACCCAATACTACAAACATGTCTTCCTCCTTCATCTGAGTTTAAATCAGGATCTAACTTCTTCATAAAACCCAAACAGAAATCTTTAAGACAGCAGCCTAAAACTGATCTTGGCCCAAGTTGCATTGACATGGTTGGGTGAAAATTCAGATCAGGCCCTTTTCCAGGACAGTCCCTGCTCAAAACAATTATCATCGTTTTATGACCCCGCCGGTCAGCCTCTCTATCTGCCAACGCAGGCTTTTCAGGCTCCTGCCAGGATTACCTAAAGCCAATGAAACTTGAGGCATGCCAGGGCGTAATCCTGTGCTCCAAGCAGCCCTGGAACAGGGTCTGGGCGGTGACCTTGCCTCGGATTGACATTGGCCTTTGGACGGTGGCCTCCAAAGTGTTCACAGCTCCTCTGGTCAATGCTGTCTTGACATCCCCTTACCATGGTCTAAACTACTAAAATGTTCCTTGTTACATGGTGCTTTAATATTTTGAAGTTTTAAATCAATGCAAGTGATGTAGGAGAATCACCTGCTACTTTCCAAAGGTAACAGAGAGAAAACGCCTTCTTGTCTGCCATGCGTCCTAAAATAATGTATTGCATGAAGACAAAAAAGACATCTCACCTGACCCATATGTTGTGTTTTGCAGGTCCTGGCTATCATATCCATCCTGTTCATCGTGCTGTCGACCATCGCCCTGTCTCTGAACACCCTCCCAGAGCTGCAAGATACTGACGAGTTTGGGCAGGTAACCGATAACCCCCAACTGGCCCACGTGGAGGCGGTGTGCATCGCCTGGTTCACCATGGAGTACCTGCTGCGCTTCCTCTCCTCACCCAGCAAGTGGAAGTTCTTCAAGGGGCCCTTGAACGTCATTGACCTGTTGGCCATCCTGCCCTACTACGTCACCATCTTCCTGACCGAGTCCAACAAGAGTGTGCTGCAGTTCCAGAACGTGCGGCGAGTGGTGCAGATCTTCCGCATTATGCGCATCCTGCGCATCCTCAAGCTGGCTCGCCACTCTACGGGTCTCCAATCGCTGGGCTTCACTCTGCGCCGCAGCTACAATGAGCTGGGCCTGCTCATCCTCTTCCTCGCCATGGGCATCATGATCTTCTCCAGTCTGGTCTTCTTTGCCGAGAAGGACGAAGATGACACTAAGTTCAAGAGCATCCCGGCCTCTTTCTGGTGGGCCACCATCACTATGACGACTGTGGGCTATGGGGACATCTACCCAAAGACACTCTTGGGTAAGATTGTAGGGGGACTGTGTTGCATCGCCGGGGTGCTAGTGATTGCCCTGCCCATCCCCATCATTGTCAACAACTTCTCAGAGTTCTACAAGGAACAGAAGAGGCAGGAGAAGGCCATCAAGCGGAGGGAGGCCCTGGAAAGAGCCAAGAGAAACGGCAGTATCGTGTCCATGAACATGAAGGACGCCTTTGCCCGGAGCATCGACCTCATGGACGTGGTAGTCGAGAAGAATAGTGAAAATGGGGGGAAGAAAGAGAAGGTCCAGGACAATCACTTGTCCCCGACCCGGTGGAAATGGACACCAAAGCAAGCAGTATCAGAGACCCCTTCAAACAAGTCCCTTGACGAAAAGGAATCTGGCTCCCCTGACAAGGCCCGCCCCTCTAGCCCACAGCATCTCAACGTGCAGAAGCTGGAAGAGATGTACAACAAGATGGCCAAAACACAGTCACAGCCCAACCTCAACAGCAAGGACAGAAGGTCATCCCTAAAAGTGACCAAGCAGAAGGACGAAATTGAGATGGGTAGCATTCCGTCAGGCCCCGTCGACCCCCTGCTAGCCATGCCTGAAGGCATTGTGGACATGAGGAGCATGTCCAGCATTGACAGCTTCATCAGTTGCGCTGCCGAATTCCCTGAGAGTACCCGCTTTCCACACAGCCCTATCAGCAGTGGACGAGTCAGTGCCAACCCGGGCCTGGAGACCACCCTAGAGCATGAGCCAATGTTGTCACCCCGTGGTGTGATCAAGCCACCAGCGCTGGGTCTCATTCGGGAGGCAGGCTCCAAGGCGGAGGGCTCCCGACAAGGTTTCATCTCCGATAGCCCCCACGGCATTCGCTTTAACAATCCACTCAAATCCCGCTCCCTCAAAGTGAACTTCCGGAGTGGACAGGCTGGCCCCACCTTCTCCACTGCTGCTGCCCCAGGGGGTGGCACCAGCCTCTCTGATAGCTCCGCCTTCTCCGACCACTCCATCCTGAGCCCCGAGGTGTCCGTCTACACCACGGCCAGTAACAGGACCCCACCTAAGTCCCCAGAAAGTCTCACACTCCCCACAGTCTTCACCTTCCATGACGCGTCCATCAGCAAGTTTATTGATGCTGATACGGATGAGGAGGAACACCTGCAGGATGGCTCTGACTCCAGCCCCTCGAAGCGGCTACTGAACCGCACCAGCCCCAAGTTCAGTGGCGGTAGTGCCTACCAGCAGGGGGCTAACCATCTGGAGGTGTCCCAGAGGATGGTGGGTCAGAACTGCGTGTTCCCCCTGGAGGGTCATATGGGCCCCAGTCAGGAGAACCATGTTACCCAGGGAGAGAGGATCCACTCCAGCAATTACGATGACAGCATCTGATATAGGGGAGCCCCCCCAAGGCCGGGAAAGAAGGGCACTGGAATGGAAAAGGGAATGAGTAAGTGTCACATATCAGAAGGAAACACAAGAAATAAAACACAACGGGAGCTCCATTGCATGGAACAAAAACTTCAGACCTTGTACCTGATTGTGGAAAAAAAGTCACAGAATGATCTGCTGGTTCTTTCAAAAAAATAATAAAATAAAACTGCTGAAGACTGCGCTCTGATTTCTGATTGGGTGAGAGGCTCATCCCCTATCACCTTTCATTTTTCTCGCCACTGGTGAGGGGGGCGGGGCTGTGCAGCGCGTGCCACTGTACGACTTGGTAGCCGGCCGGAGGGACGGGCTGGGACAGTGCCATGGGTGGGGCCTGTGTGGAACTTGCAGAGCAAGGAAGCGGAGTGGAAGAACGACGGGTCTCTGTCTCTGATGAGAATATGCTCTCCCCCTAGGATGGCGCTCCTGTCTGGCATCACTCTGCCATGCCGTTTTGACAATCTGTAGATTAGGCATAATAGCAGATTGAGTTAGAAGCAATTTGCCATTACTTTGTAGGGTTTTTTTTCTTCCTCAAAAACTGGCCTTAGTTATACGCTCGCGTGTATGTATACATTGTGTGCGTGTGTGCGTGTGTGTATTCTAGAAATATACATTCAAACATACACATATACACACATGTGTACATGTATATTATTAATAACTGAACCTTTTAATTTATTTTCACAAAAAATATAACAGTGTATCTAGAGAAATGTATGTTTCCTTTGCCTGTTATTTCATGATAATTAATGCAATGTTATATAAATCAACTTCTCACTTTGAGGTAGAACTGTATAGACACAGGAAAAACACGATCACTGTGAAGTGTCTGTCTTTGCTTTTCTGGCCATTCTCTAACCCCTAGCATGTAAGACCACCCCCACGTCTTTTCACTTAGTTCATTTCAATTTTTCCCCCAGATGAATAAGGTAGGCATTGCTTAAATGCGCAGGATGAAACAGACACTTGAGTCATTTCTAATGCGCCCAGGAGGGGAAACTTTCGTTCTGTTTCACATCAAAGTGTTCAGTCACAAGGGGTGGGGGGGAAACAAATTCACCCACCTGGGTCTTTTTACGCTGAACAGCGAACACTAAAAAATCACTCAGATTTTTCAAAGCACTTAGAACTGGTTTTGAAAAATCGAACATTTGTACAAAATAGCTAGGTAAAAATGATAAATTATTAAAAAGAGAACTTCAATTATTATCATGTAATTTACACAGAACTCAGTAGGAATGAAAAAAGAAAGAAAGAAAATGTATATTTTTAAAAATTATTTTCTAAACAATGGAAATTAGATAGAGTAAATTAAGTTAATCTCATAGTTTTGCATTTCCATACATAGCTTTATTTTAAAAGTAGTTGTATCGCTGGAGAACGCTGTGAGAGAATGACTTCATATTGTTTGCCATTGTCTCCATGTGTATGAAAATGTTACTGGATTTTCTTTCTGTCCCTGTATCCTTTGTAAAAATGTGACGAGCCAAAGAGATTTACTTTCAGCCGGACCGGTGGGTGAGGGAGGAAGCGCCGTTGAGATCATTCCCAGTGGTAATGCAAATCCCAACTACCACGTCAGTCTCCTCCTCGGTTTTCGGGAGTGGGGGGTGATGAGCTGCGCGCCTCCTCGGTTTCTGGGGAGGGCGACGACAGCATTGCCAATCAAAAGAGTTAGAGAGGAGTGAGTTGGGGAAAATGGGGGAGGGGATCTCCGCTTCGTCTCACAATGGCTAAACTACATAATCTCGTGAGGCCCTTTCTGTTTGCTGAGATCGTCCGCAGATCTATCTTGGCCAGTCATACTTTGCTCTCTCTCTCTTTGTCTGTCTCTCTATCGTCTATCTCTCTTTATTACCCATTTTGCTATCTAATGGAGGGTTGGATCACATTCAACATGTAGAGCCCAAGTCAGTATGCACTTTATGTCAGTGGTTTAGTTTGATGGAAGATCAAGACAATACTGCCGCAGCATTTCTCTAAGCATGAAGTATGCATTTTTCACCAAAAAAAGACCTACAATTTATTTGTCACATTATCCTCCCTTTCTGTTTTCCTCCTACGTGTTATTTGAGCAGGACAGTACGTGTTTTTGTGCCTTTGCTTGTAACTCACTTGCTGGTTTCCTTCTCGTCGCCTCACTCTTGAAAGGCCTGTCATTCGCCGACGCTCGTTAGAGGAGTGAGTCCCCTTCGAGCAAACGCTGAAGCATGAAGAAGACGAACCAACAATACAGGGTGTGAAATACGCACGCGAGCAAAAAAAGACGCAGTCAGGTACGAGAGGTAGACAACAGCAAAAGCTGTTACCATGGCGACAGTAGCAACCCCATCCGGAGCGGGCTGATAATCACAGTCCAAATGGCCTGCAGGTTTACCGATCTACAGTAACCATGAAAGGTAGGCTCCCTCCCCTCACCCCACCTCAGCTGGATCTGAGGGAACCAAAGGAACAGGAACAGGTCCTGGAGATGTGCGGTTTGGTGGCACCCATTCCACAGGGCTGGTCTCCAATAACGGGAGAGGGACCACACATGAGGCGGGGTGGGCTCACTTTGCTGTCCGTCAAGTCTTCCGTTTCCTGGGCCCAAAGCAGGACAGTCACGCGCTCACAAAATGCAGTTTTTTCCCCCCCATTTCAAAATGCACAGGAATATACCAGCTAAGCTTTTGCAGCCTCTGGATGACCATTTCTGAGCCACAAACCTGCTCACCTTTTTGACTGCTGGTTATTCCACTCCAGATAATACACAAGTACCAACCTGCCATGGGTGTCAATTATTAAAAAAAAAGGGGTTGGAGAAAAATAGAATTACATCTAACAGGATTACCATATCACGGTTGGTCACTCCCATTTAGGTTTGTCTTTAAATGGCATGGAGCAGTTTTTCATCCATTGCCAACTCTGAATGCACCTGCATTATTGTGTGAGTGTGAGAGAGATTTGTTTCTTTGTGTGTGTATATTTGTTTCCATGAGGAGGACAGGGTGTGTTGTGTTTTTGTGCGTAAGAGAGCGTGTGTTTGTGTGTGTGAGCACATTCCTTTCTGGGAGAGAATAAAGTACAAACTGCTGAAATGAGTTAAAGGCGGTTCAGTTTCTGTCTCCATCTCTATAAAAAAAAGTGTGTGCAGGCAGGACACAGTTGATTTTATCGAGAATACTGATGAAATTCAGAGTTTGCGGGTTTGGCTTCCACTGTCCGTCTTGTCTGTTCACTTCGGGCAAGATAGATATGGTCATTCGCTAACACAACATCCCAAACAAACAAGCAGATATGGCTCTGCTTTCTCAAAAAATGGCGTGCACCTTAAGTGTGGATAGCGATTTGTCTAAATGGGTGAGCACTGTGAGAGAAGGGTGAAGCAGAAATGCTGAGTGATGGGCTGGAGATGACCAGTAATGTGCTTCACGTTTTGTCCATCCAACTGCCCTCTCTCTGTTTCTAGCCAACTTCCCACCAGCGTCTATTGCAGGGAGATTGATGCAATGGGAACTTCCGGTTTTCCATGGAAAACATGGTTTAAATTAATGTTAAATTTGTTCTCACTTAAAAAAATGTTTTTTTTTGGGGGGGGGGGGTTGGATGGCAACAAATCCCAGAATAATTGTGCACAGAGGCAACTGAGGATGACCAGATGATGATGTGGTGGGATAATCATGCCTTCCCATCATGCCAGGGAAGGAGGGGTCAAAGGCTGCCTCTACAGGTCCTGAATGAACGTGGCAGGTGACTGGTCGGGAGGCGGCGACCCACTTTGGAGATATCTCAATCTGATTTACTGAACCAGTTAGGAAGACGACGCTGGCCTTTAGGACTGTTTTTTTTTATATTTATATTTGTTAAAAGCGCTATGATTATGCTGCTCTTGTAGCTCTTGCAGACAGATTTTTAGCTGGTTTTTGTTTGTTCGTTTGAGGGTCTTTAAAGGCACAGTCTTGCTCCATGGTGGCCCAGTTATTGGGCTGAACTTTAAACTAACCCTCCATCTCTAATTGCGAACTGTGCAACTATATGTGTACAAGGCATTAGCTGGTCATTTTGTTTAACATAAATTGGGGGAGGGGCGCTGGGGTTGTACAAACAGAAAGCACAATTCACAGGTCTCTGGTTTTATTCCAGTCGTTATTTTCTTCTAGCTTAAATACTAACATTAAAAAGAGCAGTCAGGTGCAATGTAGACGAATGCCAAATTCGCCTAACCCATTGACGCTCAATTCCAGGGACTTCAAACAGGCTAAATGACAACCTGCACCCCCGCGCCTCCCCATTTGTACTGTCATTCGTAAGTCGTAAGGACCTTTAATTTGAAGAGTTTCTTACTTTGTTTCTACCTGTTGACTTTCTATGTAGTTGTGTCCTATGCTGTTGTTCCATGCATGCAGTCCTATGACGCCATGACTATTTGTGACACACTGACCCTGTACCTGTCGTGTAAATATATAAAAGATGTGTCTAAATGTCTACGGATCTTTTTTTTTTTTTAAGCGATGCTCCCCTCCACCCTCGCCGCTCTCCTCGGCCGACTGAAAATTAAAGAAAAGATTCAAATGGTTGACTTGTTTCCTTTATGTTCAGTCGTCCTTTCTCAATCAGCATTCTTCTCCACGGCCCCCGGCTTCATCTTGTGCCGCACGCACTCTTTAAACACAGTCTTGAGCTTATCTCATTCGCACACACCCCTCCATTCAACCGGGAAAGGAGGGTTCTTTCTAAAGGACTTCGGGGGCGGTTCGCACAAAAAAAGCTCAGGTCCCGGCATAACGCGAGCCAGTTTCCTTTGTCTTGATTGTGAACACACACAGTGAACACACAGTGAATGTGTAGCGCACATTCGCTCTATTTAGGCATGAGTAGCCGTTGCATTCAGAACGCCGTGTAGCGACTGCTTTCCGACATTGTGTTCCTATGACCACACGTGGTACTCAAAACATGGCTGCGTGCATTCATGGTGTTCACGCATGTTTATGCAACAGGAGGATGCCCTTGAAGATTTTAGCTCTTGAAGGAGCAGTGGTCCCTGAATCCCACACCTTAACACACACACCCACCTGCCAATAAAAATAACAGACTCCTGAAAGGAAGAGCAAAAAAGAGAGAGAGAAAGTCACCTGCTGCTGATTGGTCTTAGGTGTAGGTGCGCCATCTAGTGCTTAAGTCACACACGCACCTGCACAGACAAATTCTGGTCATTTTCCCACATCACCTTAGAGAAAATGGTGTTTGTGTTTGTGTGTGTGCATGTGTGCAAGTGTTTGTGCCAGTAGCAAGGCTCGTTTACCACAGAACATGATGACAAGCCCTAGGGTCGAGAGAAGAGATCGACTGCCTCCCTGAACTCAGCTGTCGGGAGGTTATGCCTTGTCATGTGACCCTGGTTCTATCCCCTGTAAGAGGTCTGTAGGTTTAACATCAACCTGACATGAGGTCACTTCCCCTTGTAATGTCATGTTTCATTCACCCATGAGACTTCACCCCACAAACCTCCACCCAAATAAGACACTCACCTGGCCGCTACATCCCAAACCTCCTCCCAGTGGTCCATCTCTGTCTTCTCCCCCTTTCCCAGAGCAAAACTGGGTTCCGAGATACCCGTCCCCAGCGCTGCATGAGAGTGGAAGCTTAATGCGATATTTAGCAAGTCAGTTCTACGTAACCAGTGAAAATTGTGCCAAAGCTCTACATTTTCTGGTTTCCATTGACTGATTCTATGATGTGCGCTTCGTGTTAAGAGTTATTTAGTCACTTAGTGGATGCTGTAATCCTGAACAACTATTAAAACCTAATAGCAAGATCAGAAGTCCAACCTAATAGCCACAAGTCCAATGCCATAAACATTGCGCTGCCTACTACCCCTGTGGAATGTTTGGCTGTATTTGGTGTGTCGGCCATAAAGCGACATCTTAGGTGCTTCTGAGATGTAATTTGTATATGTTCCTTCCTCTCTGAAATGACTGCAGTTCAGGGCCCTCTTGTCCACACATTCTCAGGCACTCCCTAGCCTTCACAATGTGGATACAAAGCTGGGTGTAAACATCAAAGGAGGCTGCAAGGTCTCCAAGTTGACCAAATTTGCTCACTTATTCAATCATCTACTTCATTTAACAGCATATGTTGCCAGGCAAATTAGCTAGCCCGTCAATTTTCTGCGATTGGCAAGTCTGTCGCTCCTGTGTCCTCAAGAAGCTCATATAAACATACACAGAGCTTGTCAGACCATGTCTCTACACAAGCGTACTTTACCGTGGACCGTGGGCTACTGTACATGTCACATGTCACTTTCCTATAGCAACTCTTGCAAGCATGATAAACTGTGTAAATCAACCAAGCCACTTCAGAGCTGACAACAGACTGCACCTCCTATGTTTGCTCTCCTGGGAGCACCCTGACAGCAGGAAACCCATGATAACTAATCAGCCTTTTAGTGGAGTTCCTCATTAGTGGAGTCAAATTAATTACCCCACGAGAAAAGTTATTTTCTCACGGGTTAGACATGCCAGCATTAAGTTGGATAGTTCAGTTAAAACCAAAATTATGCAGTTTTTCTCATTTAGAACATAGTGTATTTGTTATTTTTATTTACTTTGATATCATTTTGGAATAAAATTGTATTACTTTATGGGGCTAAGTGTGTCCTGGAATGCATAGCTATTTATCGAAATCATCAATAAATGGCATTTTGTATTATAATACCGGTTAATTGATTTGCCGGTACTATTATCTTTACAGAGCTTAAAATGAACATAATCCGTTAATGCAGCTGGATACTTGAAACAATTCGGGTTTTTTCTATGGGTTGTAACGGTATCTGTCTCAAGTGTGAATTACATTGTTGTATAACAACTGAAAATATCAACATTCACCAAACAGTATATTCCTTCGGAGGTAGTGTAATCAAAATTATTATCTTTTCTCCTAAATTGGTCCCTTACACTGTCATTACTGAGACCTTCTGACACAAACTCCAGACTAGAAGAGTACAATCCAGATAAAACGGTATTACAGTGTATCCAATCTATGGGCCACTTTTAGCATGATCATTCGAGTTGTGACAGATGCAACCCCAGGTTCTCACTTGCAAAGGATGCCCACTACAATTACCTGGAACTCTAGACTGTATCAAACATTTTGAGTGTGCAATTCCCGATCAAAGACTAAATCCCTATTGGGCATGAGGCCAGTCTGGATGTTTCATTTATTCCTGGATCATCATGGCTACCCAGTGCCTGTGAAGCATCTTCCCATACCACGGACGCATTAAAGCGGGCTCAGAAAACCTGCGGCACATCACTTATTCATTCCAGAGCCTCATATGCCATCATATGGCTGCCACTGTACATGTTAAACTCTTCAGCTGAAATCCAAATGTTGGCATATAACACTGTTTACACTGGTATCCTTGAAAGCCAGTGATTAAAATGAGGCAGCGTTTTTTTTGCCTAGGTCTGGCCCTGCAATTACTTTTCATGTAAGTGATTCCTTTCAGTGCACTGTATATTCCACTGAAGCATACAGCTTTTCCCCAAAACCATTATACACTTAACATGTAAAATTAGTCCTTTTCAAACTAATTTATCAACTCCCTGTGTAATCTTCTTGCTACATTTTAATTTAGGCTTAAGTGAGACTGAGAACATCGCATTAGAACGAAAAGCAACTATTAGGAGGACACGATTGATCCCGTCTTAACTTAGATTTTTTTTAAAACAGACAAAAGACATTATTGCCAGCAATTATAATTACATTAAAAAACTGAGATTATTTGGGGTAGCCGGTAGCGTTGCAGCTTTCGGAGACCGTGGGTAAAATATCCTGGAACTGGTTTACACAGCTTGCTCTACTTGACCTAGTTAAAAACGTATTAAATGATCCACTGATGGATCATTTCATTTTTAATTATACCACAGATAGGAAATAATTATTGGTTTTATATAAGATATTCCCCAAATATTGATCATAATGGAGAGCATTAACCGCTACATGTACAGCAAAAGAGTCTACCGAATCGACCTGAAAGCAGCGAACTAACTGCTAAACACTCTTTTTCCACGATTGCATACTTCCTTTCTTGAGTAAGCAATTTTCTATACTGGGTGCTCCTCCTCATTTATGGCCCGAGACTGCTCTGCCCCAACCTTGCATCAGATGCAGCCATTTGGACAACAAAAAGTTGACTAAACACTGTAAACACTGGACCCTAGCATTTGTATCCTGCCTCAGGAAGGCATGTACACGCTTCTTGTGTACTGGAATGGGCCAGCTTTTAGTCGCTTAACCGCTACATGTACAGCAAAAGAGTCTACCGAATCGACCTGAAAGCAGCGAATTCCTCCCAAATATCTAACTGCTCATTCGTTTTATGAAACGCTGTATACACCCCATTTTGATGAAGACAATTCAAATTCGCATGTTCCAATCAATTCTATTGATGTTAATGTTCGTTGAAAAGAAAACCTGTTGTCACACATTTTTGTAGTGAATTAATTAAATGCATCCCATTAAAATATCCCAGTCAGCAAAAAGGAAACTAAAAGTTTAATTTGGATGGAGATGGTGGAACATGTCTTGATGCGGTGTGGATTGTATGAACGGGAGAGAGATAGAGGGGAGAATAAGAGTGCGAGGAAATGGGATACAGGACGTTAATATGAAGAGTTAATTGGGGGAAAGCGGCAGGTACAGTATTTTGTTTTCCCTACTGAGCGTAACTGGGTTAATGGGTAGGATATACTGTAGTTCTTCCCTGTCTCTAGCCCGCACTCCAGCACAGTAGGTGGCGGTAATTTACGTATAACGTTCTATACCAACCTCAGTTAAACACTAAAGAAGAAGACCATACAGGCCATGAACTACACTGACCACGCTGCACTTTGATTTCCGCTTCCGTAATAACCAGGTTGCTGACTTTTTAAAACCTATTGGTCGACCGCATCTCTGTCTTTTCTTGCCGCGGATCAGAAGCAGTAAGAAGGTAGGCAATCGGTTTTTCTTTTCCTTTCATTTATTTAAGGATACTTTTTTTTTTTGAATTATGAAAATCGTGCTCTAGTTCAGCGTTATTAATAGTGCAAGCATCTGTTGTCTTACAATGACGTGGAGTATATCTTCCCTTGTTTCACAAGTGTTTAATTTATTTTAATTTTGAGTAAATGGGGTCCGAGTGAAGTTAATTAGGGATTTGTATTAAACGTAAACCCCTCGTAACTCGTATTTGTAACTCGAAAATGCCTCATCTTTCCTAAAGTTTTACATAAGACTGCAAAACGAACCACGTGGTGGGTCAATGCATTCCCAGTTTCACTGCAAGATAACGATTAGCAATGCTCTAGTGCCTGAATATTGAATGATATGATTGAATGTGTTATATCACCTAACGTCAACCATAAACGCGTATATTAACTTCTACGAATGCTCCCAATCCGGTTTCTACAACGTTGTAGTGAACATGGCCTACTTGCCAGATACAAAATCGACCGCTCATTCCTCTGGTATTGATGGCTGGATTTTTTTTCACCCTGCGTATAGACGGTTAACTGCTTTATTTATGTACTGTTTCATAGTTTTGATCTGCCATGGGACCCTGGAATTTTAACCTACATCTACTCTTTGAGGTATGCGTGTTTTTATTAAAATTCCGAAAGTCTTCGATTGCTGTCGATGATGACTGAACTTTTTTCCCCAGCAGATCGATCGTGTTGACTGCCGGACTTTTTAAGCCAAACTTGTCTGACGAACCAGCACCAGATGTATACTAAGCATTTTAGTTTTTCTTGTCACAATATATAACTTTGGTCTACTCGCTTCTAGAAATGTCCTGGGCCTGATGGAGTGATGAATGACGGAGGTCTTTGCTGGAAGCATGCCACATGGTGAGATGTCAAACTTGCAAAAAGTCACCACTTTGTATGGCTGCATGATATTGAAATAAATACTGCAACTACTATATTGCTGATGTTGGATCCAAGTTTTGTCCTTTTCCTTATGACATTGTTTCATAATATTCAATACATCAAGCAGTCTTCCATTTATGAAACTATGTTCAAGTGTCGAATTTACACATTTTAATGAACAAATATATGTATACCTTAAGTACTAGTATAAGCTGAAGTGCATTGCTTTAGAAAGTAACCATGAGTAACTTGGACTCTTAAGCACTAGGACTGGTTAAAGCTATATAAACGCTAGATCTGGAAAAAGGCTGTTTCAGAGCCAGGTGTCTTGACATTGACTTGTGTCAAAAAGTGCACCTCAGCTGATCGTCTTGTGAGTTAAAAGTAATGTCTGTGGAAATCCTTTGATTAGCTTTTGCTTAATGGCCTGCTCATACAGGAGTGTACATTATGCGGCATATTGCACGTGTTAGTTCTTTGATATAATGCAGCCTTACCACTGTGGACAGTTGGCATCAATGATGACTGAACTTTTTTCCCCAGCAGATCGACCCTGTTGACTGCCTGACTTTTTAAGCCAAACTTGTCTGAGCCAACATTAGCTGAGTGTTAAGCATGTTCTGTTATACTGTTGTCAAAACCTGTAATTTAGGTCTACTCTCTTCCAGAAGTGTCCTGAGCCTGAGGAAGGGATGAGTAGTGGAGATCTTTGCTGGAAACGCTTACCACATGGTGAGATACTGTATTACAATCTTGCAAATTGTAGCACAAGCCACCTTGTACAGGTGAAGGTGGACAGTTGGTATCAGTGATGACTGAACTTTTTTCCCCAGCAGATCGACCCTGTTGACTGCCTGACTTTTTAAGCCAAACCTGTCTGACGAACCAGCACCAGATGAATGCTGTTTTTTACGGTCGTGACAGCCTATAACTTGGGTCTATTCTCTTCCAGAATTGTCCTGAGCCTGAGGAAGGGATGAGTAGTGGAGATCTTTGCTGGAAACGCTTACCACATGGTGAGATACTGTATTACAATCTTGCAAATTGTAGCACAAGCCACCTTGTACAGGTGAAGGTGGACAGTTGGTATCAGTGATGACTGAACTTTTTTCCCCAGCAGATCGACCCTGTTGACTGCCTGACTTTTTAAGCCAAACTTGTCTGACGAACCAGTACCAGATGAATGCTGTTTTTTTACAGTCGTGACAACCTATAACTTGGGTCTATTCTCTTCCAGAAGTGTCCTGGGCCTGAGGAAGGATAAGTAGTGGAGTTTTTTGCTGGAAATGCCACATGGTGAGATATTGTATTAGTCTTAAAAATTGTAGCACAAGTTGGTATCAGTGATGACTGAACTTTTTTCCCCAGCAGATCGACCGTGTTGACTGCCTGACTTTTTAAGCCAAACTTGTCTGACGAACCACCACCAGATGATTGTTCTGTTTTACTGTCGTGACAACCTGTAACTTGGGTCTCCTCTCTTCCAGAAGTGTCCTGCTCTGAATGGATGCGTTGTGGAGATCTATGCTGGGAAGACTTTCCATATGGTGAGATACTTGATGTTGATCTTGTGAAGTAACAGCATAAGTTGTCACGGTGGACAGTTGGTGTCAAGTGATGACTAGAACTTTTTTCCCCAGCAGATCGACCGTGTTGACTGCCTGACTTTTTAAGCCAAACTTGTCTGATGCACCAACTATAGGTAGTGGTCCATGTAGCCTGTTTGCAGGAGTTCCATTTTGCCCCCTTGACTCCCATCCCGTCTACAGTATGGGTGGTCCTTTAACTGTGACCGTTTAATTTAGGCCTTTAAACCATGTTGTCCATGCGATTGGTCAGGGTATAATAGTTTTCCTTTGCAGGTGCAAAACTTCGCGGGGAAGTCCTATACGAAATTACTGGAGAACCTGTTATGTTCCTGGCCTGGAATGACTTTGCAAGACCATTTTCTACCTTTTGTACTAACTAAAATAAACTTGTTTTATTGACATGGCAATTGTAATGATTTCAGTCTGTGGATGGGGAGTAGTTGGACTGGCAACATCATTGCTCTTTCTAGATGTTTCAAAGTAGGCAGACGGTTCTGATCCAAAAGGGCTGACATGTGGTTGTTCTGCCATGTGCAGAAAACCTGGCTGTATGGCTGAAAAACTGCAGCTGATTTGAATTCCAGTTAGCGGCACACCAACGTATCATAAGCCAAATACTGTACACAATTGGCCTTCTCGTTGTGGTTCATTTAAGTTTAAATGTCTGAGCCACTAACTTGTGGCATGCCTACGGCATACACCCCCTTGTACAACAGTATTGCGATAAAGTTGCACTTAGTTACCTTTAGGCCAATTCAGAAATGCAAAACCCATAATTGTTTTGTGTGAGGACAGTTTTACTGGCAACATCTGGGGAGAAGACTGATATTGTGCATAGTAGGGGGACTCAGTGATGGGAGTTTGGCTAGACTGGGGTCCACAATGAAATGGCCTGTGTATTGCCCCCTCCAACACTGATGGCATGTTTCCTCACCAAAATTGGTTTCTTGCCCTAAATAAAATATATATTTCACATGGAAAACACTTTGTCAACTCAATTTTCTTCCACACACTGAATTGCTACCCCTGGATGTCAGCTGCACACAGTTGCATAGTTTGTACAAACAACTTTAGAACTGAAGACACCACAGCAATTAACGTCATCGTATTAAACACAGTGTCCATTTTTCTCCGGCACTTTGTGAATCGCCTGTTTGTGGAGTGAGTTGCCAGCCATTTCCCGTTTGCCACCTCTGCAAGAGGGAGGAAAAACAAGTAAGCATCAGTGATCTGTCCAAGAGGAACAGGTGTGCACACGTGATTGGACTTACGCTGAGCTCGGACGGTTTCCGGGCCTATCGTTGGGCAGCTGTTCCAGCTCGGACAGTAACTTCAGTATGTTCAGTGCAGCCTGTGGGGGACCAGAGAGCCAGTCATGACATTCTGTAATCACTTGTACCAGGGAACCGCTCGCAGATGTTTCAGAATGCAGCGGCGCCATCCGTTTTTTTTTTTGACCGAGACTCACCATGTCGTGACAGGACTCCACGTCCTTGCCGATCCCATGGCTGATGAGAGGAGGCTGAGAGGAGCAGTTGACCAGGGACACAAACTCGTTCTTGTTGTTTTTGGGAAAGTCTTTGTACTCCACCTGTGAAGCCAAAATTGTCAGGTATCGCACTATCATTTCTGATGCCGCATTAGACAAGGCCATGAATAAAGGGGCTCTACGAACGTCCTGTACGTGTACCTGGAGGCCTTGTACACTGGCCAGGTAGTCCAGCTGCTCGGAGGGACGTGACGGGCGACTAAGCGGCGGGGTTGGCATGACGCTGTTGCCCTTGGCGATGGTCTCGGCGGTGCAGGAGGTCCCCGCGTACAGCAGCTCGTTAGCGATCATAGCGGAGAGGGTGGTCTCACGCGGATCGTGGGAAGCCCGGAGGCAGGCCTTGGTGGGCCGGCTCTGGCTGGCACCCACGGCCTGGGCCAGCTCCGGCACCATGGGCAGGATGCCCGCCGGCAGCTGCTGGCGACACTGGAAGTGTGGACGGTACTCATCCTCCTTGGGACCTGGGGGTCAGAGGGTAACAGAAAGGTTGAACGGGGCATTCAGAAACGTAAACAATCATTAGACTGTATAGAGGCTTAAAAGGGCTGACACACTCACCCGATACTGATTCCTCTTCAGAGCTGGGTTCGAAGAAGGTCACCTTCCGCCCTTCCCCTGGTTTCTTCATCTGTACCTAAAACATCATCATGGGACTGAATAACTCATGCCACATAGAGACCAAAAAATATATTGAACTATAATGAAATATAATTTTGAGTAACGTGTTATATGAAACCTGCCTTACAGTCAATGAAGTCATACCAATACCATATAGGCTCCAAAAATGCTACTGCTCTCTGCTAGAATCTTACGTCATTCAAAATGCTTACGCTAGCATTTACATTATTCAGAGAAACTTGCATGGATTACCATTTTCAACCAGCAGACATTTAGCACCTTTTATACAACAACGGTGCCATTACAGAAACATAAAACATTCCAACTACAACTCCATTCTATCGGTAATTCGACAAGATCTGCCTCTGAGAACAGCCTAACCTTCTGTATGCGATATTAAATTGACGTTCATTGAGATAAATCATGCCGAAATATGCATTTGCACAGCCACACCAGGACACCAGAGATGCAAAATGAATCCAAAGATCCTCTGTTCACACGCGGTCTATGCTTAGCTCTTGGATGTTGGAGAAAACACTGCGGTAACGTGGGCAAGCACTGTAGACCGAAGGGGCAATGTGTAGGAGTGTAAGAGGCGAGACGCAGAGGGCAAGCCTGTGTATAAAGGCGGCTCCAGGACCTCCCATCGGCTGCTCACCTTCTCCTCCGTTTTGAGTGCCGGTTTGGGGGGCTGTGGCTGAGTTTTGAACCCCAGGAGCTCCAGCATCTTGTCCGCTGCGTTCCGCTTGGCCACCTTCTTGCTGGGGCCCATTCCCTCCGCGCACCTGTCCCTGACCTTCACCTGCCACACAACGGCCACCAGAGGGAGATCTGTGTCAGCACGAGCACGGGACGCCGTGGCTGATTCTGGAAGACACTTCAGCAGCTAAGAAGTGTTTGACGTTGCACCTCCATCTGAGTGCACGCGCTGACAATGGTATATATATATTGTGGGATATCCGGTCTGTCGTTATGGAATATTAAACTGTCGTTAAAAGTCTATTTGGTCAGCGATATAATACGCATCAGAACTTACCCCGAGACTCTGAACTTGTTCCGATGTGCCATTCTGCCCCCTCCATTGACACTTGTGGCAGAGCTGGTGCTGATAGTGTCTGCTGTAATTCAACGAGGAAGATTTCCGACCCTCCTTAATTAAAAATTACTTTTTTTCCCCCCTTCCCTGAACAATTTCTCTAATAGGCAGACAGCAGGTGTCACATACAGTGGAGCGGTGCATCTAGAATATACATTTGTGTCAAAATGATCAAAGGCCCTATCCCAGAAGGCAAACCCCGCTCTTGAGAATCCAGAACTTCCCCATTGAAGCACTGCAGACACTTTCAGCAGCCTGGCACTGAGCCGATTTGAGAGCAACATGGACGCTACATATGCAATACGTAACAGTTGATATCTTATTAATACCGTAGTTAACCTCGGCACATGGTGCCTCTTTGGTGGGACCTCACCTGCATGCTGAACTCCCGTCTCCGGGGCAACCCCCTCTCTGACAACAGCACATATTCAGGCTCCTTCTCCTTCTCCGCCTGCTGGATCTGGGCAAGGCGGCTGATGGGGTTCGTGCCCTGGCCGTACTCTGCACTGGTCTGTAGCTGCCGGAGGACGAAGAGGGCAATTGGGATCTGTTCATCATATTGGTACCCAAACCATCCGGGCCTTCTGAACTGCACCTACTGAACGGCCCAATGTTCTAACCTCCAGCGCCGACACACTCAGTGCCGTCTTGTGCTATCCAGCGCTCCCAACCACGCTCGTAAGTTTTTGCCTCAAAGCGAAGCACATCATATGTTTCTATTGACATCCAGACCAATTGTATGTGTAAATTAATTCCAAAAATAACATATTGACATTTATATCTACAGCCTGCAGAACATTTGTGATACAGACTGATTTTAACTAATCCCACCCAAAAGCAGAAAGACATCAATTGTGTGGGTTCGGTCTAGGATATATACGGTAGGCCTCTGGAGACTTTGGGGCAGCATACATTTAATTAAGGAAGGGGATGTTTCACAGGGAATGAGATCTGTGACCTCCTCTCGCTCCCCTCGGCCCGCCCCTGACACTGAGTCTGAGACCTGCCTCCCTGGCCCCTCTCCCGACCTTGACGATGGACTTGCTCTGCTTCTTAGCGTGCGTCTGAGGCTTCTCGGCTGGGGGCAGCCGGCGCAGTTCCTCCAGCACCGCCGCTGCCGCGTTCCTCTTCGCCGCTTTCTTGCTCTTCCCCTCGCCCTCGCCCGAGAACTCGCCCACCGACACCCGCACCGCAAAGCTCTTCATGTGAGGGGGGCCTGCCTCCCTCTGCACCTGCGGGTGACCGAGGAGAGGGAACAGAGCGAAGGGTAGGGTGGGAGAAAACGGGGGCGGAGAGAGACTGACTTCAGCTCATCCCTTATATAACATCAACGGGGTATTTACAGGAGAACGAGTGGCTAAACTCTACAACTTTAAATATTTCAGAATGTTCTGTCACGTTCTTTATTCCACCTCAAAGCTGACAGGCATGTTCCTCTTCAGTGCAATTTCAAACACCTGGCTGATTTCTGATTTGTTGAGATTCCTCTCTGTCTGCTCTCTGCACACCTGCAACACATTACATCATCAAGCTGTACACCAATCTCTCAATAATAAAAATAATAATAAATAATATCGTTATTATAGTGAAGACACAGAAAAGCCATCATCTTCAATGTAAATATAGATGTTTGACAAAATCAAAGCAGCCACAGGAGACAGGGAACTCGTACGTTACACCCAGCTTAGCCGTAAAAAAACAAAAATAAACCCAGAGTTGGCTAGGACCTCTGGCTGCGGATCCAGGAGAGGTTCGTTTTGCAGAGCCTCCAGAGCTTTGGCTGCGGCGTCATGCCTGGCTGCGTGGTGGGTGCGGCCCTTCCCCTGGAACTGCTGGCCCCCAATCGACAGCTCTATGTGGCACAGCACGGGCCCGGAGGGAGGGAACGGGTAGTAGTACCTGCCACAAGGGGGAGACAAACAAGCTCATTCAGATTTTGCTGCGAGATTTTTAAATTCATGAGTGGGTCTTAGCGGGCCTCTTACATGGTTAAAAGATCAAAGATCCAGTACCAAAAGAGATTAATACACTTCACTTTCATAAATAACCTGAATAAATGTTTTACGCAATTGAGAAACAAGCATAAATGAGAATTAAATCATGCATCTCCCTTTATTAATAAATATATACCAACAATATGTCCAACAATGCTAAAAATGTAGAACATTTTATTAACATTATTTACCTTCATTATAAGTAGTAACACAGTAATAACTACCAGTCATAGTATTCAATTACAACTTAACACAGAAAACTCTCCAGATACTTCCACAGGGGGTTTAGAGAAGGACCAAGCAGAGAAAACAAACCCCATTCAGTTATTGGAGTACTCCATGGTCACAAGACCCAGGCCATGAACATGTAACTTGTACGTACCGTGGATAGGGACCAGGAGGCCTGGTGCCATAGTTGAAGTTAGGCCGTGAATTTGGGTACGCGTCCAGAGTCTTGTAAATTGGTTTCTTTCCAAGTTTCATACAACGTGCATTTAGTTGCACAGTGGGAGTTATACTGTCTGCACAAAGAAGACAGGAGTGAACAGAAGAATTGAAAGAATGCAAGGAGTCCGACATACAAACATAGTGTTTAAACACGGTATAATGGAAACTTATATAGTTTATTTTCCCTCAGCCCCCAAAGCCCATCTGGCTATTTCTGTGCGGCGTAAAAAAAAAAAAAAAAAACCTAGATAAAATGAATTATATTAATGCCAAACTAATGCTCAGAGGCCCACCTGGGTTTCTGCCCGTATTCTGGAGGCTGCGCAAACTGGGCCTGGGAAGATTTGATTGGGCCAGGGCAGAGGTGGCCACTGCATGCTGGGCCTTCTTGATGCTGGTTCCCTCACCCTCCCAGCACTGCTCGCCCAGCAGTAGCCTCACTGTGAAAACCTGTAGATATGGAGGAGGGAGGAGACAATGTAGACCCTACCACTGACCCAGACCCTTACAACCACATAGACCACACCTTTCACCGAAAAGCCAACGCAGATAGTCAGAAGGTGGAAGGGAACCCAAAATTTCTGAGTAGCGAGCAAAGCTATGTACACGGAAACTGACTCGCACAGAAGCGGAACGAAGTTCTGCAGGATTTTGAGGGGTTACCTTGGAGTGAGCTGGGCCCTCCTCACTCAGCAGCTGGTACTCTGGCTGGATCTTGTTGAAACGAGCCAGCTCGTTCACCAGACACATGGGGGTCTTCTCTTTAGGGTTTGTCATGTTAGGAACTGGGGAAAAATAAAAATCAAGCTTTTTGGGAAAGCGTAGCTTTTACGGCTAAATAAGACTTGATCTTAACGGTAAATACACACACAACCCCCCCCCCCCCCCCCCAATTACCTGCAGGTGCCTGAAAGGGTGTGGCAGAGGCAGAGGGCAGGGACGAATTTTGAAGTGGGTGGCTTGCATTCTCTGACAGGACTGTCCCAGAGGCACATGGGATACCGAGACCAGGCCGGGCACGGAGATCCGGATTGGGAAGAGGATGAGGATCACAAGGAAGGGGATGTGTAAAGGGATAAGGATGGGGGACCTGAACGAGCATGCAATTGGGGAGGGGGTTGCCTGGAGAGGTATGGAGTAGCACCTGGGACATACTGGCGGCTGGCTGGGTGACTTGGTGGATGCTGGACAAGACAGCTTTATGTCAGAGCAGAAATGACGGAGGTAAGAAGAACTGGGAATACAAAGCGTGTCCTTCGGGCACCTAGAGGAAAATAAAGAATAAATTGTTATTTAAGTGGCTTAGTTTAGCTGTCCACGGAGGACATATTTCTTGATACAGAATTTATCCCAAAAAAAGGCAATAAAGTCCGACATTTATCTTTAGATGTTGAAACTGGAAGTCTACCCATGATACTTACGCATTCTAAAAACATGCTTAAATATTTATTACATAACTCCATCAAGCTACCACACAGTTGAAAGATTTACAAATACAAATAGCACATGTACTCCTGGTACATGGTTGTATGAATATTTAGGTGAAAGGACTGTTGACTGAAAGCATACAATAATAATTTTAAAACCCTATCTGTAGAGTTAGCAAACTTGTCAACTGTGAAGTTAACTTTCAGCTTGACGGCCTCACGTGACGTTTTTATACGAATTAAATGACAATAATGACAATAAACTGAAACCCTACCAGACAGATTTTAATTGACATAAAACCTAACTACACAATCAATAACCATCAATCTAACCCTCTCTTGAAATCGACCACTTGGAGCGCACTGATTTGTTCATTCGTATAACTTACAAAAACCGACCTCTATCAACGCTACATGCGTCAGTTTACTTACCAAAATAAAACACGACAATTCAATAAACGGTGCATGTACAGAATCGTCACTAAATTAACTGGATATCTGGATAGTTAACTGCAACAGCTTTCAGGAATAGTTTCTGTTACTGCGTACACACTGAACTGCCTTTAAAAAGTAACGGGTAATCCACGATTTGCTGTCAAAAAAAAAAAAAGGTAGGTAGCTATCTTTTGTTACTTAAAATTAAATGAGAAAAGTAAGCATTGTATACAATGGGTGTTCTGTCACAGAGGACAGTGCCGGCTATTGGGAGACACATTTATGCAGAATTACTATACAGCTCACCCAACCGCAACTGACGAAGAGAACACAATGGGATTTCATGAAATATTTTTAGAGCAACCAAAACCTCACCTTAATCTTTCAATCCAGCTGTAAAGTGTGTCTTTATTCCATGAGCCACGAAGTTTGTGTTTGAATTAATCCCAACAGTATAACTTAAAGTGTCCCGTTTACTTTGTATTGATTGCTTGTGTTGCAGCGAGGGAAATGCTGACAGCACAAACACTAAAGTGAATGGCTAAGCTTGAGCCGCCTATGTCAGGAAGTGACATCAGACGGCGAGGGGAAGTCCACTGTTAGGGACACCCAGAGAAGTGTAATTCTAGTATGTTTTACGGATTGCATACCTTGCCTAAGACTTGCAGAGTAGTGTATTACTGTCTGGTTAAACTACAGGACAGGAAAGAAAGAGAGGATCTTGAGTAGATTGTGACAGCGACAGACAGTTAAAAAGTAAACGCATTAGAACAGGCACACAGCCCTTAACGTGTGGAGGCTTTGGCATTGCACTAGAAAAGACCAGTCAAGACACCAAACAGACCTTATAATCAAATTTAATGTGAAAATGGTCATAATAGCCATTCAACATTCCCACAAAAAGGAAATTTAACAACAATAAAAAATAAAATAAACAGGGAAACCAAGCTTAGTTTGCTATTTTATAAAACACTGGCAAACACTGTACAATGAAACACAAAATACTTTAGATTATTTAGATTACCATTTTTTACATTTTGTTTTTAAAGAATAGGAGTTTTTTTAAACATCTTGCAAGTTATGTGCCTGGTGAATGTTTAGCGTGTCCCTCAGCATCAGCTCCCGCAGCCGCCACAGGGCGTCTGCCATAGTGGTGTGGGCCCCTTTGCTCTTCAGCCAATGGGACGGCAGCCGGCTCTCCTGCTCTTTAGTCAGACGGACGTCTTTCCTGCGGGCTGGGGGAAAGGTCAAAACTCACTCATCAGCTGTGTGCAAGCAGAAAACCCCCCCCAAAAAAAACATTCTGCAGTCTCTAGAGGTCAGTGACTTTACTTCCCTCATGAAATAAATACGCTCAATTAAAAAGTGGAAACTGATGTCATGTAGCTTTTATCCAACTGTTAGCATGCGCCTTATGTATATTTTCTCATAATCATTTGCGGATTAAAATTTTAACAGTTAAATGGTTGGATATCCATCTATGATGGATTCCCGTGAGCACTGACCCACCTGAGAGTGTCTGGTCCCACTTGCTGAGGGTGGATGACTCAGCGTGGAGGCCCTCGATATACTTCAGGTAGGCCTCAGAGTGGAGCAGGCGCTGGGACTTAGGGGGCGGGGCCACAAACATGGGAGTGGAGGGCTGCTGCAATGCAGGCTGGCCCACCTGACCAGGGGCTGGGTATGGGGGCGGGGCCTGCTGAACCTGTTCAGATCAGAGCCAAGCGACCTCTGCGTTACTCCTCGCCTGCATGCGCAGCATCTAATTCCTTGCCCTCAAACTCTCATCTACTGTAATCCCTTCGCTCCATGTAAAAAAGGATGCCCATGAGGGCAGCTCACACACTACCCATGGGGTAAAGTTTACACTGCAGGATCTAGTCTAGGAAGAACCTAAGCTAGTCATATTCCAGATTTTGTTATCCCTGAGCCATCAGCCCAGTACCTACATTCTCACTACTGCTGTACAACACAAAACTCTCTAGTAATTTTCAAAAGAAATGAACATGAAAATGCACATGTCCTCTTCCTAAATACCATTAGCCATAGCATGAGGGTTACCTGCTGCCCATAAGCGTTTACAGCACCAGGAGACCCTGCCAGGCCATTCACACCTTGTCCCATGACACCTATTGAGAGAGCGTTAACAGACAAGATTGACACACCAAATCCCCGCAGGGATCTCAATGTTGGGCAGCTCTCCTAAATTCCCCGGCCTGTTCTGGTTGTTGAGCCAGTGTCAGAACTAAAGTTTTGATTCCTCCTCATTACAAGGAGTCAACTGTCAAAACGTTTTCTAATCAAGGAGACTTGACATTAATAGATTCACATAGCAGATCATTAAATATTTTTCACCTGTTATTTGAAGAGACAAATAAAAACAACAACTCAGTCAGTAGACTAATTGACTACTTTTCAATGGACTGGGTTAGTTCATGCATTGGTTAAAATTGACAGATCTTCAAGTGATGAAAGGAATTACTTGTTCAGAATCTGTAAATATTAAGAGTGAATTTCTGGGATACTAAGAAATCCAGGCGTGGAAAGAGCCTTGATAAGCTGCAGGTGGGGCCCCTCTTCATCCCAAGTGTGTCTGGGTCATCTAGCAACATGGCCCCAACAAAAGCAAAGTGTGGCCAAGCTGCTTGGCAAACCAGGCCCCATCCCGGCAAGGCGTGGCCCTGGATTATAAAGCCAGTGTAGCACCCCCTATGGTCAGGTAGCCCCTCAGTGTACACAAGGCTGAAAAGGGCAGACAAGAAGCAACTGAGAGAGCGATCGTGGAGGTGTCCTTACCCGGGTAAGAGAACTCCAGCATACCTGGAGTAAGGTGAAGGGGTATCGCAGGCACCCCCATGTGATGTAGTGGCATGCTGCCAACGCCATCTATAGGGCCTTGAAATGACAGCATAGGTGGGCAATATGCACCCATCATGCCTTTGGGGTGGGAGGGTCAACAAAACAAAGTCATGCATCAGTGCCATGCAGCTAACAATGACGAAGCATGCCCTAACTTCCAACTACAGACATTCATGAAACTGTTAACACGTGTTAACAAGAACAGAGATTTTAAGATGAAAGTGGTCATTCAAACCAGAAAAATCAAACGTCAATTCAGGAGTGATTGTATGCTCATGCAAGTTAATTGATTTGAAAGCACTGGTTTTATGCATTAAAAAATAAATATGAATTAAGGTATTAATTATGCTCAGATTGATTTTTCTCTTAGGAAAACAAAAGATGCATTTGAGAGAGTGCCTATGGGGGAATGGCTGCAATGTTCCAGAATCAAATGAATGGAGAGGTACTTTAGGGTTTGGATTTGAGCACCCCAGCTCCAATGAGTCGGAGAGGCTCATCCTGCCTGTGCGAGGGGTTACCCGACATGCTCTGGTTAAGCATCCCCACTAGGGTCGGGGGAGGCACCACGCCCATGAGCACCCCCTGCTGGGGTACCTGCTCTTGGGGAAGTGCACTGCTGCTGCTGGGCTGCCCTCTCCCGCTCCTGCTGCTCCACCACTTTGGCTGCCCGCTCTGTAACACACAAGGGGTGCACGGTGAGTGACCACTCTCCTCTCTCCATAATGAGAGGTCCAACGCCACGAGTACCGGCTCGCCCCGTTTCCCCCAGACACGGACCGATTCCATCCAAGCCTAACACCTGTCAGGTGTTTTGTTTTAAAGGCCTCGTAATCTCAGCTAAATTTGCCTTGACCGGCTTAGTTTCCAATCCCACTTATGGATTCATACACAAGGTGGATTTTGAACTTCTTACACCCGTAACAATTATATACATTTGTTAGATGTCTTCACAATGTCTTAAGGGACCTGCACCTCCTTCTCACCTTCGTACTCTGCCTTCTTGGTGGCCTCCAGGTTCCTCCACTCGGTGCCCACCAGACGGCTCAGCTCCCCGAAGGAGAAGTCCGGGTGCTGGGCCTTGATCACCGCCCGCATCTCACTGCTGAACAGGATGTAGCCGCTCATGTTGATCTTCCTCTTTGACCCCTCCTTCTTGGAGAGCCCCTTCATCAACTTGGGCGTTGACTAAACCAGGAGATTTTTGTTAGCGTCATTTTATTGTGTTAGCCAAAAAACTTGACACAATAACACCAAGAAAAAAAAATTGAGTTTGCCTGTGGAGGGGTGTACGGCATGATGTCCAGGTCGCTTGACAGAGGTATCTGCATCTGAGGCATGGAAGAGGTGTCGCCCGCCTCTCCTTCCTCATCCAGCAGGTCGTCCAAGTCCTCATCTGCCATCTCCGCAAACTTAGCCTCCAGCTCCTGAATCTTTCTGTCTAGCAGAGGAGATGGCTCCTTCTGGGGCACGATCAGCTTCCTGGATAGGGGAGAGATAAAAGATGGATTGGTAAGTTTTATGGGGAAAAACATGGTTCCAAGCTCATAGCGAAGTTCAGAGATGCAGGATCAGAAGTATATAAAATCAGACACCGAAGTTCTCCCATCATCCTCATTATCAAAAAACATGTATAAAAGTATTTCTGATTGGGGATTGGCCTTATTTCTATTCCTGAGAAGACTTGGCGCAGGTGGTGTCTTAATCTCTTAAGTGGTTTAGTACACTCCATAGAGTATATTGGCAATTAATTTTTGTATTTTACTCCTCAATTTTGGAATTTGGCTCACTGCCATAATGCATCCTAAATAAGTCACCAGTCTTGTTTCCACGAGAGGTTAATCGCCAATTGTTAAGCGCCTGGGAAGCCAATAGTAAACACCCGTTGGAAACAAGCTGAGAGAAATCCTGACGATTTAACCCACACCAGCCTGGGCAGAGCTCTGCCAATTGTGGGGCGCCGCTGTGCTCTCCCGTTCACAATCGGCTAACAGCACGAGCATGACACTCCAGCTCATAGGGCTCAGCTCGGGCCTACTGGTCTTCAAACCCGCCGTACAAGGCCTTGAGTGAACCTACTGCAGGATAAGGACTGAACATTATTTCCACAAGACGCATATTAAGAAAAACTCCTGCTGTACAGATATCATCGAAAAGGCTGGTTTCAAGCATCGGCCATAGGAGACCCAGGCCCAGCTTTTCGAAACGACAGTCGCCTTCTATGACCACGCAGAAAAAACGGACACAGCCGACCTGAAGTAGTAGATCTCATCGTCCACCACCTTGCCGGAAAGGGAGAAGCGCTTCAGGCCTTTAAACTTCTTCATCTGCTTATCGCTCTCAATGTAGCGGCTCTCGCACAGTAGCACGTCTTCCTCTGGCACTTCCGTCGGTCGGCAGGACAGATAGTCCTTGAAGGAGGACACGGCACATTTCCCTTTGGGCGGAACAAGGCACAGGAAAAGGAAACGGTTCTTAAACGTCAAAAAGGACAGCGGCTGTCTCTCTGACAAAGATCATCCATGACGAATTTATGATTATTTAAATATTAACAGCAACATATCCATCATTTTTCAAGTTTGTTTGTAACCATGACAGCGATACTCAACTACACTGAACACGCCACGTTAAACAAAGATGGCCAGATTTCTTTGCTTTATACCTATGGCCACATTTACTGCATTACATACTGGTGTTCACAGTTCATGGCTTTATTTTAAGTTTTAGGGAGGCATGTGGGATTTAGCAATAGTGAAACAAGGTAATTTGTCACCATCGAGGGGTGAAAGGTGTCAAAGCATTGCATTTAGGGAGTGAGTACCTATGATGCAGCTCATGGGGCAGGCTTCCTCCAGGTTGCTCAGGAACACCTCCTTCTTATAGAACATCTTGGTGGGCTCATGCTCTGTCTCCTCTGGGTGGATGAAGATGGGCCCAAAGAAATAGGCTGCGCCGTCTCGCACCCACATCTTCTCCATCCTGCTCACCGCCGGGGGTGCAGCAAAAAAAAAAAAAACATTACCGCTCTGGTATAAAATAATTTTCAAGTGTGGGAAATTCAAACGACAAGATATTACCTGCTGTTGTTAACTAGAGTTAATGTGGTCATAGATTAGTGCATTAAGCAAAAAAGCATTTTGATATAAAAGGGAAAGGTTATTTATAAAGCTATTTAACACCTAGATACACTGCATGGCCAAGAATGTTGACACCCCTTTAAATTAGTGTATTTGGCTATTTCAGCCGATCCTGTTGCTGACAGGTGTATCAAATTGAGAACACAGCCATGTAATCCCCATAAAAAATAAACATTGGCAGTAGAATATTTAAAGCAAGATTAAAGACGTATCTATTTAAACTCGCATATAGTCAATAGGGGGACTGTGGCTATTTGAAATTTTTTGGGTTATAAGAACCATTCCTGTTGTCGCTCCATCATTGGTGGTCCCCCCCTGTTGGCT
>JAOVYW010000084.1:7541135-7589180 GCA_025775045.1 Hiodon tergisus | reverse complement strand
CCCCCCCCCCCCCCCCCCCCCCCCCCCCCCCCCCCCCCCCCCCCCCCCCCCCCCCCCCCCCCCCCCCCCCCAGCTTTGTCCTGGGCCTCTTGCCCCTCCTACACCAGCTGCACACTGGCAGCCTGCAGATAACCCTGGAGGAACTGGAGAGCCTCTGCATTCAAGCTGGTGCTCAGCATGGAGGGCACCTGCCATGGGAAGTGACAGAACATAATTCTTTTTTTAATTTAATAATGACAATCAAGTACCAGCAAAATACTACACAAAGGTACAACATTGGTTAATTATAAATCAAGATTACCCAGGGGGCCAAATTATTTTTTTTTTTTTTTAAATCAGAGAAATGACATAAACTTGAACACACTAGTACAAAGTTAAAGGATTCTATGGAGCTGACTAAAATCCAGAGTTAAAAGAAACTCGTATGAATTTGCTAGTTGAGGTCCTGAATGAGTAAAATGAGTGGTAAAATTCTATACATCTACCATCAACTAGAAGTACTTAAGTGACTTGAGTTTATAATCACCCCACATTGTGTTACAACAAAACTAGAATCAACTAACCCGTCCTGGGCATGCAGTAGACAGTTTATGCAGAGACTGGGCCAACAAAATTTTGGGGTTGCTGACAGCATCTCCAATGGGGTCGTGCTCCTTCTTCCCTGCGAAGGCCAGTTGGGAGAAGGCAGTCTGGTACCCAGGAGTGTCCTCAATGTCGATAAAGTGCTCATCATCAGGGATGCTGTCATCTTCTGGCAGCTCAAAAAGACCAATCAGAGCTTGCAATAGAGGGGTCCTGCAGAAAAACATCACATGCACAAGGGCAACACAGAACCCTTAGAATGTCACTTATTTATAAATTAAGGCACGGGATGGGTAAGTTAATAATTAAAAACCATTACAACCCTGACCATAGTGAAAACACCCCGTTTTATCCAGCCGGCACATCAGTTCCTTAACGCAGTGAGAGTGTTTGATCCTATAGAAGTGTACATTATAAACCTGAATACCGTTCCATCGGATTCAAAGCCAGGCTTCAATCCGGACAGTAAAACTTAAATTAGAAGGCTACCGCTTCAGTGTAGCCAGGATCCTTCTCTGTGTAGTCACTTTCCAAACATCAGAAAACTGTCCGTCAATATTTGTCTGTTGTCAACAACTCTCGATGCTGAACAAGCGTCTTGGCACACAGACATTTTTACACCTCTAAGTCTATGAAAGACATCATGGTGAACCATCTAAGGATGCTTCGCTTCAACTGAAAAATAAAACATCACTACTACGCTAGTTTTCCGCTTTCACGGACATCAGAAAGCAATGCATTTTTACTTACTCTATTGAGCATTTCTCAATTTAAAGCACAGTCACGCTGCACTGATGAGCCCCAAGCAGGGAAAACATGTTTGCAGCTACTGGGCTTTGAAACACTGATTGGATATTTCCAAAACCATTTATAGCGAAACAATACTTAGAGGGAATTTTGCAGCGTAACCTTTGTTGTGATAACAGCAGTATGGATTGGAAAAAACAGCTACTTGACAAAAAAGCTCACATGAGTTCACATGGAGTATTTTATCCTAGCCACCTTCAGAAATTTGAATTTGAACAATTGAAAAAATAAAAAATAAAATAAACTGGTCATGTGAATGTGGCGAAAATGGAAATAACGCAAGCCACATCTGAGGAAATCCATGCAGGTGTCGCACAGCTTGTTCTCCCAGCCTTTGACAGCACAACCACCACCCCAGATTCCCTCTGCCTCTGTCCACATCCTCTCACCAGAGCTTAGTGTACTCGGTGTCCATCATGGCTGGACACTCAGTCAACACTTTGGTGATGCCCACGGCGCAGATCTTCTTCTCCACCGGGCCCGATATCTTCTGCACGTCTGGTATGACTATCTTCTCCAGCACCATGCCGAACATCCTGAGAGCAGAAAGACCCAGAGCTCAACGTCAAAACTCCACAAAAGTGTGCCTTTACAGATGTATAAACTCCTGCCAATTCAGCTTCCATTCCAATTTTCATTTGTTATAGCGCATTTTTACACACCATTTGTAAAAGAGTGCAGAACGGATTGCTTTTCTCAGAGGGAATTGAAAAACCAAACCAAACTGAGGCGGACAGAGCAAAATTAAGCTCAAACTTACTTCGGCTGTATGTCATCAAATATCTCCTGCAATGCAATTGCCCCATACTTCACACCATACAGGTTGATGAAAACCAAGAAACCTGTAAAATACAAAACGGCAGCATTACAGACATTCACAATGTGTGCGTTCATGCACCATGGAAAGCCACACTTAAGATGGAACTTCCCCCACCACCCTGGATGTTTAACAGATTTTGTTGTTTAACACCCGCGTATTACAGTTAGTAAGACACTATCAGTACACCAACATCCTAATCAGGCGTCTCTCGTTTCTGCTCAATGAGAGCATAGTCTTTCATTGCAACTACACAGGGGGAAGGATGCAGTAAGTTCCAGACATGCAAGATTGAGCACAGAACAATAAGGGTTATGAACTCACTCTTGATGAACTTGGTGGTTTTGGAGCTCTGCAGCCTCTGGAAGAGCAGAATGAAGATTTGTTTCCTGTACTGAGTGATGGACTCCCTGCAGGACAGGACAAGACTCAAGACTTATTCTAGGGGGAACCACTGCAGCCAAGACGCAACCACACTATAAATAAAATTGAATGGTTTCAGCTCAAATTTCGGCACCCAATACTGTATATCTAATGGACACATTCACACATCGTACCCATAATTCATGCTTTGCTGGACAATTGCCTTTCACCTCAGAACACACAGTGACGTCAACCTGACAGGCACTGAAAGACTGCCACACCCCCAGGCAACATCTTAAATGAATTTATTGGGGAAATGGGGAGATCTTACGGGGGCATGTGCTCGATGATGCTGTTGAGCAGGTAGAAACCCTGGTGGTCATTGGCCTTGGAGGCAATGAGCTTCTGGAAGACTCCCAGCAGACCCGGCTGTGGGGGGAGGGGGAAAGAGAGCCGGCCTTGCATAGTCAGAATACTCGATACATTTGACAATACTTTAAATGGAAAATTCAAATCAGCCTGCATATTGGGCTCACAATGCTTCTGCCTTCCTTTATTTAAAAAAAAAAAAAAAAAAAACCAAACTAAAAACAACAAGTAATCTGTAGATCCCCGCCAGAATCCACTCACAATCTTGTCAGAGGCTGTGCCGGCGATGGTGGCGCCTCCTTTTTGAAGGTAGGCCTGCAGCAGGCGCACCAGTGGGGGGATGTTCCCCGTGCGTTCCCACAGCACGGGCTGCAGGAGGTGGGGGAACAAGGCCATGTAGGAGGAGGGGATGGAGTTGGAGTGGATCTCCAGCAGCAGGGACATCACCTGGAACACGTACGGCACAAACTCTGGAAAAGGGACAGAGGGCGCTCGTCAAAAGCTGGACAGCATAACATCTTTCTTTTACAGCTTATCTTTTTGCAAGTTCTCACATTCTCATTCATTTAGCAAATTCGAAGGGCTTTCGTAGCAGTCGTTAGCGTCACTAACAATGTTGTAAACGGCGCACGGTGTCATCTAATGCAACCAGAGGAGCAACAGTAGACAGAACACGTCATTCAGGGGAAGTGGTAAGATTCATGTGATAACGCTGCTCGTCCGCAGCAGGTTTAGTAACGTCGACCCACCCTGCACGTCGCTCTGCAGGATCTCGGTGAAGACGGGAAAGAGCGCTTCCTCGAAGCTGCCCACCGTGCCAGGGTTGGCCTTGCAGGTGATCCTAATGGACAGGCACAGGGACTCGAACAGGTAGTGGTTAAAGTGCGGCTTGCTGGGGTTCTGAGGGGGCAAACAGAGGGGACAACTCAGATCCCCCGCGCAGTTTGCACTTTCTCCTGCCATTACGGGGCAGCAATGCGGCGAGTACGGTCTGCCTACCTTGCTGACCAGGAGGAGCTTATGTGTGAGCTGGCCAATCAGAGTAGGAATGTACGGCACAATGACCTCCTGCAGTAGGGAGAAACTACGCATGATCGCTGCAGGAGACAGAAACAGAGCTGAGGGTCAAGGACTTTTCCCAGTTTCAAATACATTCAAAACTATTTTCTTAATATTTTAACACCTACAGTTCCAAAAGAATTTTACTAAATATTCAGAATATTGAGTATTGGAGTGTAACCAAACCGCAAAATAATTAAATAATCCAACTAAACTCGAATCCAGCACGTAACAAAACAAGACTCTACACATGTGATCATTAGAAATGGCCTAAAAATTTTTAAAATTTTAAAATAATCTCCCGGTATTAAACAATGGCAGTAAAACATGTCGCACCTTTCATGATATACTCATTCTCAGAGGACCCAGGCAGGGCCAGGGCCTTGAACAGGTTGTTCAGCAGCTGTTCTGTGAAGGGAGCCATCTCTGCCGGAGTGATGCTGTGGGACACAATGAATCAGGGACCAGAGATCACCTCAAACCCCTTTTCCCCCTTGGCAGTGAAGGGTGTGAAGGTGTAGTGAACCAGGTTAAGTAATAAGTAATCAGCGTAGGTCCGCTTCAGTATAAAAGCTCTGACAGCGAATGGATGTGATGACCCAGGCATCTGTGAGAGTCAGGGTTAAGCACTCACAGGGTTGAGTTGTTGGGGCCCCTCATGGTGAAGAGCCTCTCCAGGGCGTGTGCAGCGTAGGTGTGCTCCACCACGCTCTCTGCCTGCAGGTGAGCCACCAGGAGTGGCACAGCCTGCAAGAGCTGCTCTTTCGGGAGCTGGAAGGGGAAACGCCAGATGCAGAATAGAGCAAAGGGAGTGAAAAACGTTTTTTTAGGGGGGAAAACATTAACTAAAACACATTCATTTTGAAAATAGCCATGTGCACTAAAAATGAGAAGTGTTAAGTCTTACCTGGCTCCTAAAGATCATGACGTATTTGATAGCATCTGCCTTTAGCACTGGAAACTCGTTTACTGGAAGGAGGGAGTCCGTGTTAGTGAATGGATAACATTTTAAAAACATAACTAAAAAAATAATTTCCTCATACTGACTAAATGTCATTAACCCTCCAACGGCACCAGGTAACAAATCTTTTTAATCTGGAGAACTTTGGTATAAAAGCATGCGAAGCCTTTTTAAATGACAACAGGATCCTTACTGTTGGGTGACTTCAGGTCGGTTAGAATGTGATTCACAAAGAATTCGGTCAAATTCACAAGCTCGTTGGCTTGCGTGATTCCATGCTAAAAGTGAGATGAAAGAATTCAATTAGAGTCAATGGAAAGAGATGGGGGGGGGTAATCCCATAGCATGTTTGTTTAGAATTCACCTGTACCTTCTGGGTCTGGGCCTTGGAAGCCAGCGATGTCACCAGGTAGATGGCAGCATCTTTGTGCTTCCAGTGAGCTCCGGGGTTCGTTGCGTACTCCGCCAGCATGGAGTTGACATAGCCGGAGAAGATGCCGGTCACCGGGCCCTCGAAGAACTTACACAGGCCGCGCACAAGGTCACAGGCTGCCCGCCGGCGTGTGTCAATGTCTGCAGAGAATACACCACGGACACGTCAAGTTTCATTCAACAACGGGCTTCCATAAATGTTTGCCGACATAATATTAAACCACCCTCTCTGCTTACTGACGATGCATAACTTACAAGTAAAAGTCATAGTAAAACCATCACGAAAACCCCAAAGGCTCACCATACAAGTACAAAAAATACAAACAAAAATAACCTCACAAATCACTGGGAAAAACATTTTAGGCAAGCATCACAGCACACCCAGCTAGATGGCAGGTTTCGAGCAGTTACCTGATCCTTCCAGGTCCCTCCGAATGTATTCCTCAGAGTTGTCCTCAAAGGCCTCCTCATCGGCACCTGTGGAGAAGCACAGCGGGGAGTCAAACAAGAAGAGTTGGGGTTAACCCAGCACACACACTATACAATCCTGGGTCTTCAGGAAAACTAAACAAAAAAGTGGAGGATGCATTCCAAACACAAAACATGCAAGATCATCATATTAGATCTGCACTGCCCACAAGGCGGTAACACGATTAAAGTTTTATCAGCAAGAGCAACGTTCCAGAGTGCCGAAGGGTTACAGCCGAGCTACCATTGACCCTTCAGTTTTAAAACCAAGCCGCTCACTCCTGAACTCCATGTTGGGCACGATGACTTTCTCGCAGATGCTGGTCAGCGTGTTCTGGTCCTCAAACAGGTGCTTGTAGTGCGGCCTCTCACACACGGACGCCAGGAACTGAATGGCGTTGCTCACCAGCTGCAGCGTTTAAAAAGAAGCAGACAAGACTTAGAGGGCATTCCCCGTTATCATGGCGCCCACACCCGAGGGGCAGCGAGGGACCACTTACCAGGTCGTATTTCACCTCCTGCCCGGTGGTGACCAGCAGGTTCCAGATGTCAGTGACAAAGCGGGGAAGGTACGGCTGGAACTCCTCGTCGTACTTCTGCGCGTAGAGCGCAGCATTGTCACAGATCTGAGACTTCAGTAGCTCCAGCAGACCCGCCTCTTCCTCATCCTAGGAGAGACACAAAGGAAAGGGGGATGAATGAGGACAGACACTTGTTTTTCCTCCCCCCAACAGAGCCATTTCATTCCTTTCAGACCTTGTGCCGTAATGGCAGTGCATGTAATGACATGGAACAAAAGATGAATAAATAAGGAATTTAATTTTATATTCACGTCTGTTTGGAGAAGCTTGTTATCCAAGGTCAGCAAATTGTGAAAATTAGTCATCCAGGTCTCCATGTTATCTTCAAAAAATTCAGGAAGATCCTAAAGACCACACATAAGAGAAAAACTGGTGTTATGGAAGAAACCAGCCCGTTCTTATTTAAATGCTGTGGAAAATAACAGCACCAGTGTAAACTTCATGCATTTTCAGCAACAAAAAGCTTCTCTGGTTCTCTTCTCTTTTCTTTGGTTGTACAGTGCCGTAGACACACAAGCAGTGACAGAAGGACCCTGGGTAGCAGACCATACCTGGAAGTTGAGACTGTAGAAAAGCTTGGAGATGAGGGTGAGGGAGGAAAAAAGCACCTTCAGGGCATTAATGTCCGTGGAATGAGTCTGACACAGCTCGATTGTGGCCTAAGTGAAACAGAAGTAATACATTTAATTATGAGAAGACTAACAAAACACTTGTTCAAATGAGATTTGCACTAACACCAAACTGACAATCAAATCATAATATTATAAACAGTAAAAACCATTGAATCCAGTCGCAATGCAATAAGGTAATGTATACTCAACATGCTTATGCTTAGTGATAGCCTAACTGATTGTAAATTATGCAGCGCTTCCAACTCACCTTGAAGAGCTCGGTAAGGGGTTGGGCAAATGTGTCAAGTACAAGCTTAATCTCCATCCACAGCTCATTAGACTTGAACTCATGCCGATACCTGAGACACAAACAGACAGAAACCAAACCATCAGACAAACGCGTTCATTCAAAGAGAGGTCTTTGTTCCCCACAAACCATTTATTCTTTCAGAAAATGACCAGCGAAAAGAGAAATGCAGAACAATGCACAGAAGTGTAACACCTCAGGAGAAGACAGCAGGTCAGAACAACCCAGCTCGTTAACAATCTGAAGCAGAAAGACTAAAGTAGGCGCTCAGTCCCATAAAATCCTGACCCTTCTAGTGCTTGGTGTGCAACCAGCAACAGGTCACTGGCAACCACAACCACACCAAGAGAGCGACTAACCTCTTGAAGAGTGAGTGGGCAGTACGCAGGACTCCGTTGATGATGTGGAAGTCCCCGCTCTGGAAGCGGTTCACCATCTCGCTCAGAAGGTCGGGCCACTTCTGCGGGAAGTCCTCCCTGCCGATGATGCTGATGGCATCGCTAAGCTTCAAGGAGCACCAAGCGTCAGGCTATGCTCCAACTCAAGCAATCCCCAAAGGGCTACTCTACCGTTTCCTCACACGATTGACTGGTTCTTAGAGCAACTGACAACACACACAGACACTCTGACAAGGTAGCCATCAAGGTAGACTTGGCAACAGAATGTTTTTGACAACTTGACACGGTGGCATTTGCTTATACATTTATGCATTTCATTTAAATATACATTGGTGTACACCTTTCTTTACTACTATACGACTTCATTAAACCATGTTAAAGACATGGCACTTATCGTAGGCCTCGCCTGTGACTTTATACCGCTACAATACTGACGTCGTTTTGACATACCTGTTTCTGGATCTGCTCTGGACTGCTCAGCATTAAACTCACAATGTTGGCTTTGATGGCAGTTCGGTCGACGTCTGAAATTTTGTTGGGTTCATCTTCAACCTGTGGGTTAGGGGCAGACAGAATGAGCTTGAGAAGTCACTTCCTCCACTCACATTAAATAAGATGCAACGCTGTCCCAGATGAATGCGTCGATGTTCCTGCTTCTGACACACTCACTATGCGCCAGTTCCTCTTTATGTAGTTCTTAAAGGTCACAGCTGCACAGACGCGAATCACATTGTCTTGGGATTTCTCCAAAAGGGTGAGTAACAGGATCGGATAGTTCTGATTTCCTTCCACAGACTCCAGAAACTTTTCAGCTGTAATGAGAGACCACCAAAAATAATTACACCCAATTAGAAAGAGTTGGCATCCAGACAATTACTGCACAATGTAGACCTAACCACCAAAAGATACAAAGTAATTCCCATACAATCATACACAGAGGCCTACCGGGTCGTCTGACTGCTGGATCAGGGTCCAGAGTTTTCCGCAAAAACTCCGTGAGAGTTTGAAGGTTGGCTTCATTCAGCTCCATGACACCCTGGAAATAGATCAATAGAAATTAGATCATTGGCATAATTGCACACAATGTACAGCAGTTACCTTCCAATCACTTGAACCGTAACTTTAATTATTCCATTTAGGGAACCTTGTCAGCTCACTACAGACAAAATCCCCCTCCGTCAGGGATTGTATAGTGTAGCTAGCCATGGTGACAAAACCATGGTGAAGTTGGTGTGACTAAAAAAGCCCTCCTGAATTAACCAGTAGAGATATTTCATAAAATGACCTATTCACTAAAGTGGTATCGTCATACCAAAGATATTTATGTAGAAGTTTTAAAAGAAAATAACTAAGATGATTCAATTTGGGTCCAATTCTCTCCAACTACAAATGTTCTGCATTGATTCGTGTCACTGCTGTACATGCACATTTCGCGAATGTAAAAGAACAATTACGATCATTAAGAATCCGGTTAGACGCCATGCATGATAAATACTACATGTCAATATAAAAATATTAGCAATACAAAATATAGCAATGATGTACACTATTCGGAGAAGCTAACTAGAGGTCTAATGGTTACGCCACGATACAACTTAGTCTGTGTTTACTGCACACGATCGGCATTTCTGAATAACCACCCCATTAAAGATCCGCATTTAAAAAAATACAAAATAAATAAAACCCCCGCACTTAGTCCGCCATAAAAAGCAGGGGGCGGAACGTTTCTCTGGTGCTAGCTGGCACAGGCGAATAGGGCCTAATAGAGGCCTGTGGTGAAATTCAGAAGAACGTCAACAATTAAATATGAATTACACTAAACACATTTGAGTGTTCACGTTCAGCGACTAACGTTACGCTTGTCTGACTAGTTCAACACCACCTAGCTAGCCGCCCGCTCGCTAACGACTGTGTACCCGCCAGCACACTAAATCAAGATACTGTTCAATCTGATAGTCATTTAGTTACAATTTAGCTAGCATTAAGTTGAATTGTGTTTATTAAACGTAATTAGCTGGGTGACAAGATTAATTAACTCTTTAGTAAGAAAACGGTGGTCTGGACAGAAACTTCATTCAAAACCATGTGCCGCCATACTAGCTAGCTACCTGGATAGCACTCGAACTACTCGTTACTTGCAATTCATTCTCTAAGCTAGCTAGCTAATGGACGCGTCTACACATTGGCTTATTAATGATAGCAAATAAATATAACTCAAATCTAACAAATCTGTCGTTTAACAGACTGTAAGAAATATCTGTAATTCCTACCGTGCACTGAACGAATCGACGTTATTCGCGGGGAGAGTGAGTTTAGTAATATTGCAGTTCTCTCCCTTTCAAAAATGTCAGTGAACAGCGCGGTCACTTCAACGCGCAAGCGCAACCAAGGGCTAAAGTCTCAAAGTATGACCTCATTTCCGCTATGGTGCTCCTCTACTAATCGATATCTTCAAAATGTATTAAAACACAACCACCAACTTACATTGAGTTTGAAGGCGGGTTTGTTCAAAATACAACTATACGTTTGAAGTTTAAAATGACTGCATTGAGGTCTTTTAATTGCACACGAAAGAATTCTATTAAGAACCAACGGACCTCAACAGCAACAAAAAAGAGAAAAATTTCCAATTCTTTTTTCCAATTCTACAATTTCCCAGTCAAGTGTTATGGCTCATGAGTCATTAAGTATGAATGCATTTATATGAAACTACAAGTTATACATGGTAACAAATCAGTTTCTTAATCACCGTATTTTCATGATGTGTAGCAGGACTCAAGGTTCAATGATGTTGTGGTCAAGTAAAGAACCTGTAACCAGTAGGCGTAGGTTTAAATTAACCCAGATCGCTATAGCATAGTTCCTGCGACAGAAATGTATCAAATACTTTTATTTTTTTTTGAAAATCTACTAAGCAACTAAATGATGTAGTATATGGTTTTCCTCTAAGCCAGCGGCTGCTCCGAAACCACTTCCACCACTCAGACCCAGACCCATGGTAGCCAGCCACCACAGGAGTAGCAAGAATCCCATGATGATATGATCACTGGTACCGGTGAGCAGGTTTATTTTTGAGGGAGGAAGTTGCTGTTGCGCAAGTGGGATTTTTTTTCCATGTCTTACACCCGTTTTCCTTGTGTGTTCACATTACTGCCTTTGAATGTTGTAAAATTGGCACTAAACCCCACAGGAGGGCCACCTGACATTGCTTGGACAGAGAGCTGTAGGTAGTAAAGTGTGTCAGAAGCTCTTTCTCAAAAAGCAAAAGGCCACATTGCAGAAGGACCTTAAAATCCCATTCTTCCTTATAGAGGTTTGCTAGCCTTACTCTGCAGTAAAGAGACCAGCATACCATATGCAGGACAATAAACATGTGTAGAGCAGTCAGTTTTGAAATCTTGATAAATACTAAAGTTATCTCCCAAGGGAACTACTACGTCCATGCCAGGCATGGGCCATTCATTTTAAAGGCACATTTCAATCAGTGATGGGAATTCTCACCAAGATAATGATTTACAAAGGGAACTACAAAAGGTATAGGAATAAAATATTTTTAAAACTGATATTAATGAGAAAAAGTACTGGAATGGGAAAAAATAAATCAGTTTGGGGACCATATAAAATTTTCTCCTATTTATTATGAAAATGGTCACACTGATCTCTCTGAAGTAAGCATTTTCACAATTATTAACTACCATACAAAAAAGGAAACGTAAAAACCAAGCTAATATTGGTTAGCCTATAAAACACTGGCAAAATAAATATACATTTAAAAAATGACTGCTTTCCATGACTCTTCTTTTCCCCCCATAGGTTTTAACTGCATGAGGAGGGTTGCAAATGGACTCAGTGGAGAACAGTCTAGAAGTTGTAAGCCTGGCGGATGTTCAGCGTGTCTCTCAGCATCAGGTCACGTAGTCGCCACAGGGCATCCGCCATGGTGGTGTGGGCCCCCTTGCTCTTCAGCCAGTGGGACGGCAGGCGGCTCTCCTGCTCTTTTGTCAGGTGGACATCTCGCCTACGAGCTGTGCACGCAGTGAACATGTAGATTAATGCATGCACTTGGCTTGGTTTCACTAGCGGCATTTGATTTCTCACAGTTTTTTTTGTGTTTTTTTTAAACCATGAAAAGGATTGTCAAAAAAATAAACAAACAGCAAAATATATTCTTGTTAGAATCACGCTTGGCTGTGAGCCAAGAGAAATGGAACCACAGGGGCCGTGAGCGCTGGCCTTTCTGCAGAGAGCGGACACACCTGTGAGGGTCTGATCCCACTTGTTGATGGTGGCAGACTCGGAGTGGAGGCCCTCGATGTACTTCAGATAAGCCTCGGAGTGGAGCAGGCGCTGGGTTTTGGGTGGAGGGGCCACGAATATAGGGGTGGAGGGCTGCTGAAGAGCAGGCTGGCCTGGCTGACCTTGTCCGGGGTAGGGGGGTGGAGCCTGCTGACCTGGCCCAGACATTCCCATCTGATGGACAGCCAAAGAATTATCGCATATAGATTCATATTAAGATAACATTAATACAGACGATCAGCACTGTCCATTCTTTATCTGCATTCACCTAATCGTCATTCTGATCTGATTTTTACAGTCCATTCCTAAAACGTTTTTAAGATTATATGCATATTACTGAAACAACTTTAAAAGCCCATTACACACAGCAACACTGTTAATTGAAAAAGAAGCCAGATGCACCACAGTAGCCCTAACCAGATCTAGTCCTAGCTCAACACACCGTTATAATAATTTGTAATACCTTCTAGCCTTCGCGACAGCATCCTCCACAGTGTGTGTGGATAAAGACCTCATGGGGCAAAGGACCCCTTTGCCAGGAGAAGTCACTTACCTGCTGTCCGTAGTGGTTTCCAGCACCAGGGCTTCCTGCCATGGCACTCACACCCGGCCCCATTACACCTGAAGCAACATCAACCATAAGACTTAAATCGGCACACGTCAGAAGCTACTGGCGACTGAATGCAGGATTTCTATTCATTTTATACTTAAAATGATGGATAAAACAACCCTGCCCATGTTAATGCTAAAAACAAGCAGTTGTAGTCAGGGCACCGAGCATTACCAATACCAAAGCTATTAGCATTAATATTGCTAAATTAATGCAGACTTAATTCTCTTTAGTTGTACAAATTTTATACTGACCTGACCTTAAATCATACCATATTGTCTGTTATTCCACATCTTCTCGGGTGCAATATATCATAGCAGCCCCATATCAATAGATTGACGTGGATCTGATTAATCAATTATCGGACACAATTTATTCAAGGGTGGTTTAAGTTGATTATTACATGAACGTTAGTGATGTTTTTGGAAATTTACTAATAACATGAGTTACTTATTAGTGCATGCATTTGTTCAGCTTTTCTAACTACAAAAAATCCTAGTATCAGAATTTATGCACAATAAAAAAGCAGTCAAAGAAATCCAGGCTCAAAGATCACCCAGGTAGCCAAAAGCCTTCGTTTTAGGCAACCTGCCACGGTCGTTAGTCAACCCAACATCTGAGCCTGTGGTACAGGTAGCCCCTCCAGCCGGTGAGTGGCAGACAGGAAGCGACTGCGTGGACACGGCTTAGAGGTTGGTGGAGGCGTCCTTACCCGGGTACGGCATGCCAGAGAACCCGGGCATACCAGGCTGGAGATGATGGGGCATCGCAGGCAACCCCATGTGATGCAGTGGCATGCCGCCAATACCGACCATGCCTTCAAGAGGGCCCTGTAAGGGCATTATGGGTGGGCCACAGGCACCCATCATGCCTTGGGGTCGAAGGGGGGTGTGGGGGAACAACACAACAGACCCATGCATCAGTGTCCATGCATTCGGCTATCACAGATCATGCACTACCCCAGTAGTGGAGAGTCTACATCAACTCTAACATAAGTTAGTGAATGAAACAGACTGATGTGTTATTTGCATAAACAAGTAGACATAAAAAAATCAAAAAGTAAACAAAAGGAGTTATGATTATTTTACACTCATGCAGTTGGTGATGATTCGAAAATATAACAAAACCTTTAAAATAAATGTATGGATTAATATAAGATAAATGAGTGATTAATAAAAGTATTTTTATTTATTTATTTATTCAGCCTCAGAGAATAGGAATGGGATGTAAACTCCAAAGCCAAATAAATTAGGGTCAAGAGGCTAAAATAAAAAGGATGAGGTTTCTGAGCAGTCCTGCTCCAAATTCACCGAATGGTTGTGCTGCATCCGCGAGGGGTTACCTGACACAGGTGTCATGTTCTGGTTAAGCATCCCCAAAGGGGTCGGGGGAGGCACAACCCCCATTAGCGCCCCTACTGGGGTACCTGGTCTGGGGGAAGAACCCTGCTGCTGCTGAGATGCTCTCTCCCGCTCCTGCTGCTCCACCACTTTGGCTGCCCGCTCTGCAGGAGACACAGACACCGGACATTTTTCCACAGGGAGGTGGTGGTCTTGTAATCACCTGAACTTGTCAGACTACATACACCTGGTAACAAGGTCATCTGTTCGAGAGACGATGGCTTCACATCTTTACCTGAACAAATAAACCCACTTTTCCAGCCAAAAATGTAATATTTAGGTGTAGAATGTCAAAAATTGCATTGATAATGAAGTTAAAAATATATATTTTTGTAGAGTACAGGTTACGCAACAGCCGCCATCATGTCATCCAAAGCCTCATTTAGCTCCTCTCTCCTCAACTTTAAAGTGAATATTTGCTACAAAACAAGCCAGATAAGACCTTCTCACCTTCATACTCAGCCTTCTTGGTGGCCTCCAGGTTCCTCCACTCGGTGCCCACCAGGCGGCTCAGCTCCCCGAAGGAGAAGTCCGGGTGCTGGGCCTTGATCACCGCCCGCATCTCACTGCTGAACAGGATGTAGCCGCTCATGTTGATCTTCCTCTTCGAACCTTCCTTCTTGGAGAGGCCCTTTATCAACTTTGGTGTTGACTGTAGTCAGAAGAACGGAAAAAGCTTTCAACACATCTCTTTCTCTTTACCTAGGCGAGTGTAACTACACTGCCACAGAAAACTTAAACCAAAGTTAAACCATGGAAAATTAAAACTTTTTTTTTTTTAACTCCTCAAAGAAAAGCTACAGTGAGAGCATACAGTTTATAGATTGATTGGAAATGTGCGAATCTGATTTGTAGGGAATTTGGGGAGGTCTGGGTTTTGACCTGTGGAGGGGTGTAAGGCATGATGTCCAGGTCGCTGGATAGGGGCGTCTGCAGCTGAGGCATCAAGGCAGCCTCCACCGCCTCCCCATCCTCGTCTCCCTGATCATCCAAGTCGTCGTCGACCCCGTCCATATCCGCAAACTTGGCCTCCAGCTCTTGAATCTTCCTGTCCAACAGTGGGGACGGCTCCTTCTGAGGCACAATCAGTTTCCTGGTGCAGACGGACACAGAAAGAAAACCACCCTTGTGGATTCTAGCCCACAGAAAACTGGTCGCGGGAAGCTTCTGAAAATAGTGCTTATAGATCAGTCTTCATTCCTCAAAATGGAAACGAATGCACTCTAGTTTATTCTGAATGCCGAGTGAATGAACAACTCTCTGGGAACAAGCTGTTTAGTGCCCGCTGTAGAAGACCCAGGGCTCTGACGCTGCCCTAGCGCCGCTCACCTGAAGTAGTAGATCTCGTCGTCCACCACCTTGCCAGACAGGGAGAAGCGCTTGAGGCCTTTGAACTTCTTCATCTGCTTCTCGTTCTCAATGTAGCGGCTCTCACACAGCAGCACGTCGTCCTCGGGGACCTCAGTCAGTCGGCACGACAGGTAGTCCTTGAAAGATGACACGGCACATTTCCCTTTTGGGAAAAACAAAAACACAAAAGGGGGGTGAGAGGGGCACTAAAACACAACACTGGTTAAGAGAAAGGAAAATGGAGAAGAAAAAAAACCATACTGGATATAAGTTCCAGAAAATTCCAAACCAGTTTGACAGTTAAATTTTATTTATGCAAGTGGTTTTCGTTTTGTTCTTGGGGACTTTGATATAGGCTTGGCTATTGCAGTTAATTGGATCGAGGACTCTAATGCAATGCAAGTCACCCTGAACAAGGCGGTCAACTAAACGAGGGAACAGCAATTTTGCTGAAGACTGTTAAACTGGAAGTGTAAGGACCTTTAGTACCTATGATGCAGCTCATTGGACAAGCCTCTTCCAGGTTGCTCAGGAACACCTCCTTCTTGTAGAACATCTTGGTGGGCTCATGCTCCGTCTCCTCTGGATGGATGAATATGGGCCCGAAGAAGTAGGCTGCGCCGTCTCGTACCCACATCTTCTCAATCCTGCTCACCACCGAGGGAAGCCTTGTTACCAAGCAACCGTGTTCACACAGCAACTGACAAATACCACAGCTCACGGTCATGATTACCCTTGTACTTTTGCCTGAATTATAGAATGGGTTACTACATACTGTGTGACTGCAGTCTTTAACCACATTCTGGCGCAGTCCTAAAACATTCATCTTCAGATTTTCCCTTAATATGCTTTCCCTCAATGTCTGCGTAAGTTGCTCCAAATGGCTATGAAGGAACCACGATCAGATTCGAGCTAGCAATGAATGCCCTTAGATTCCCCATTCAACCCGTTAAACATTCATTTAGTGAAATAAAAAGCGTTTCCACTGTCAAAAGCATCATAATTAAGTGTTTCTGAAGATAGATATCTGTTTAGTTCAGAGCAGTGGGTCCCTGTATTTAAACACCAGGTATAACAGAGCTCTAACAATAACCATTAACAACAAATTAAACAATGTTTAAGCCTTAAAACTAGAAGTGACTGTGTGTAAAGGTGTCCGTCTACCAAAGAAACGGCATTTCTGAGGCATTCTGGGATGGCCCCTCACCTTCCCACCCTTGACCGCACAAGACCATGTGACCGGATATAGACACAGTCGCCCACTTTCAACCACATGTCATTGTAGTGGAGCTGTTCATAGTACTGGCAGCCTGGCTCCCCATTGCTCATGTCCACCGTCACTTCCTCTCTCTCCTGTAGACACGAGACGTCATATTGTCAAACTTTCATCATTATGTGACCCATGCATCCATAGTGATACGTTCAAGTAAACGCTCTCCTTCCCTCGCTTTAGCCCCATTACTCACCTTATCGATGACGCTGTCTGTGTCCAACCCTTTGTCGTCGTCCATCTCTGATGGCTTCTCATGCTCGTGCTTCGTGGCGTTGGCGAACATGGACGCCACTCGGACCACCGGCAAGGGTACGTCGCGGGCAATGAACCTCACCGAGCTTACGGGCATTGTCCACATCTTGATCTTCTTGAAGGACTTGGTCTTGGCTGAGTAGCGGGACTCGCAGACAAAAACATCCTCTGGCCTGAAGCCTTCTGGGTGAAGCTTGAAGTACTCCTACAGACAAAATGAAAAGAAAAAAGAAAACAAACCCATCGTGTGAATAATAAATAAAAAAATCGTTCAAAACGTTCACGGTATTCCGTGCTTTAACCTCCAGCCAAACAGATGATTCACTACAAAAAATGCTGGCGTCAATGTGGCTATTACCTTCACAAACATGACCACGCACTTCCCTAGAATCTTGTTGACGGGGACCTTGTTGAAATAGTCGCTTTTGAACACCTCCTTCTCCAGGAACTTGCGTGTGGCCAGGTGGAAGGTCTCGCTGGGCCTGTAGAACCAGCAGCCGTAGAGCCATTTCTCACCTGCATGGACAGGGCAGGGTACGCGCCGGGGAAAACGGTTAGCACAGCCAGTGGTGCTGAAGATGTGGAGCATCACCAATCTTCCAGTAAATATTTAGCCATATAATAAGACAAAGAACAGCCCAGCATTATGGACAAGAATGAAAAAAGGAAAAAAAAAACCCACTATCAAACACAGATTTGGTGGGCCAAATCTTTTATAAAAAGCGCCGGAGGTGATGTTATGGCTCTCACCCGCGTCATCCTGCCACAGGCGCTCGATGCAGACGATGTGGGGCTGCAGGTTCTGCTCCGCCGGTTGCACGTACACGTAGTCGCCCACGCGGTACAGGCTGTCCCGGAAACTGCAGTCCTGGCTGTAGGTGCGTTGGGGCCCTGACTGCCACCCCCCTCCCGCTGGGTCCTCGCTTTTCTCCGCCTCTGTAATACAGAGGCCCCTCGTCAAGCAAGCAGGGAAACCAGCAGCCGCTGTGCTGTTCCAGCACGTAGCGCAGTACTTAAGCTATAAAACTTATATCCTAGGTGGGAACTTTTGGTGTACAGTTGAGAAAAAAAAACACTTAAATGTAATTGCGTCAGCAAATATTAAGAAGTATAAAAACCAACTGCTCTGAATAAGAGCACCAGTTATGCATACAACACAACCTGCAACACCAGTACGGCGAGGCTTGGCTGCACAGAAGCGGACCGACTGCTGGACGAAACGTACCCCTCTTCTCCTCCTCCCTCTTCAGCTTGTCCTCCTCAAGCTCCTTGGGCAGCTTCTCCTTCTTCTCCCGCTCCACGTCGCCGTGCAGGTGCTTGGCGGTGTAGCTGAGCGCGGGCGAGAGCAGGATCTCCCCGTTCTTGCACAGCTCGTCCCGGATGCGGATGAAGAACTGTTGCAGCTCCACGGAGTCCTCGAAGATCTCAGAGTCCGTCCTGCAGGAGAAGGAGATGCAGAGAGGTTGGTGTGGCCCACGATGCCCTCATACTCAAATTACTTCACTGTTCCCAGGAATCGGTAATGAGCCACCGTAAAATTTTACGAAGAATAATTCAAAGATTCTAATATTTAAATGCAGATGTTGATAACTACACCCAAGTAATCTAAAACCAAAGCAAAATCATTTAAATGTTGAGGGAACTTTTGTAGATGAACGAGAGAGAGAGGAATCTTCCTACCTGTGCAGACGCCTGGCTTTCTCTAGCACCTCAAACATGTGCTCCTGGAAGACGTCCAGCCTCTTGTAGCGCCCGTTGTCCACATTGCAGCGGATGATCTCGAAGTTGAGGGGTGGCTTGCTGGGGCTGGCCGGGTCCCGGGCTGGGATTTCTGCCAGCGAGTCGCTGTAGCAGCGGCCCTCATCGTCCTGATGGCTGAGCACGGACACAAAGAGGTTGTGGACCAGCTCCTGGATGAGGAGGGCCACGTTGGGCACGTGGGCATCCTCCCCGCCCTCCAGGTCACGCCGTGTCTCCAGCAGCACCTTGTGGAGCACTAGGGCATCCTTGTAGATGAGCGACTCCGGCTCGTTGTAGGTGCAAGCGTTGTTGAACATCATCACCAGGTCCTCCACCAGGGAGTCCACGTCCTGGTACTTGTTGGCCATCATGTGACTCCGAACCTTCTCCATGTCGATGGGCTTCTTGATGGTGACGTAGTAGTCGGGCAGCTCGGCGCGGGACGGCAGGCGCAGGAATATTGCGCTGAGGCGCCGGCCGCGCTTGTCTGTGTAGTTCTTCACTGCCTCGTACAGCTCGTTCAGCCTCTGCTGCAGGGGCGTCAGGTACTTCCACTTCTTGGGAGAGATTCCACTTTTCCCTTAAAAAAAACAGCGTTGAGCATTATCACTACAAAACGCTAGAAGAATACTCAAGGTCATTATACCTTGCATTTTCCTTACTCAGTAATAAATTTGGCTATGAATACATTTCCACATAACGCATGCATTAGGTAGGGAGGGAGAGAAATTAGTCACCAGACTGACACAACTAGCTTTCCATACTTATTTTCAACTTGGGAGAACCCACGTCGTCATCCTCAGGCAGAGCTCCCAGCTCCTTCCTCTTGTCCTTCATCACCTTCTCCAGGACGATAGCATCGTTGTACACCTGAACACAACCACACGCAGACGTACGTCAGTGGAAAAGTCCAACCCCTACACAAGGCTTGCAAATGAAGGTATGACACACAGATTTAGTTAGTTAACTATTGACATTCAGCAACCTGGTTTTAAATAGCTTCTCCTACCCCGAAAGCTAAAAGCTCGGTGTGAGGCCGGTGACCCACCTGGGAGCCCTCCTCGTTGTAGTGGCGCGCGTTGCGGAACATCCGCTTCATGTCCTCCACCAGCGACTCCTCCGTCAGGTACTTTTCTGACCGAATGTTGTGTTCGATGGTCCTCAGGTCCACCGGCTCCAGGATTATCTTGTAGTAATCGGGGTAGTCCTTCTTGGATGGCTTGACCATGAAGAGCTCTGAGAGGCGGCGGCCGGTGGCCACGTCACGGGCCTCCATCACCGCATTGCACAGGATCTTCATCCTGTTCTTCTTGGTGTTCTTCTTGTGGCTGCCAAACCACCCAGAGGACACAAGTCAATTAACTTTTTACAATGAAATATACACTGTGCCTGCAGGAAATATGACTTCTTTCTTAAGTGTTTCTCATTGACCACAACCAGGGCTATTTATTAAACTGTTTACTGCCTGGAGATTACCATCGTTATAAGGAAGAACAGATACACACAAATGACAAAATATAATACTCCCCCACAGAGATAAGATATTACAGGTAACATTTCAAAGTAAACTTCCTTTTGTCCAATGTTAGAAATGCAACGTTCCTAAGTCTCCACTGAACATCAGTGTTTTGGGTAAGAAGGGACAGCTTCAGAAATGGGTCGCGCTAGACGACACATTCAAGAAGAAAGCCTTGGGTGAAGAACATCAAGCCTACCTCTTCCTCTTGCCACTGCCAGGTTCTGAGGTGGTGGAGGAGAGCATGCTGTCCCCATCCTCCTCATCTCTCCTCACCAGCTCCCTCTTCTTAAGCTAGGTGACAAATCATAGGCAACTCATTCACATGTTTTACAAGACCCACCCCCGTTCCTCCCTCCCAGTATTGTGCAGAAAATAGTTATTCTGTGGGGTTAGGTACAGGCTAGGAGCAGGGCCTGGTTCACTAACCTGCAGAATCTGCTGTAGCTTCAAGACCCGCTTGTAAATGGCAGAGTTGGGCATGTTGTAGCGTTTGGCGTTCTCGAACATGACAGTGAGGTCGGCATCCATTTGCTCGATATTCTCATACTCATTGCTTCTCATTTTGTCCCTGGGGAGAGACGTGTCTGCAAATTCACTAGACAGGCCACACCGAGGTTCACACAAACACAGATTCATCGGTGTGCAACAGGCTTTACGATTCATCTATGAAAAGGCCAGGAGAGAGCACATTAGACAATACTTTTTAAATATTACTACACTTTAAATTACTGAATGCTCAGCAAAATAGAACTGAACAGCTATTTCAAGACAGCCTTACCGGATCTGTTGAAGAGAGATTGGCTGCTTGATCTGCTGGTAGTAGTCAGGGTACTCTTTCCTAGAGGGCAGCTGCAGGAAGGGCTCAGCGATGAGCTGGCCCTGGCTGTTCCTGCCGCCACGCACCGCCTCGTACAGCTGGAAAATGGGGTTGCTCACGTCCATGAAGGAGTGCATGCTCTCCGCCTCCGACTCTCCCTCGTCGTAGCGCACGGAACCTGATTCACACACAAACACACAAGAGCGGTAGGAAAATCCACAACTCACTTCATTTTTATTTTGCCAACATTTGCCAAACCATTTTTCTGGGATGTCTATAGCTATTCAGAATGAGAAATGGCTCAAGTTACGAGCAGCCCATTCAAATTGGATCAGAGGGCTACGTTGGTCAAAACTGTAAAGCAAACGTCCATCTGTTCAGAGTGTAGTGTCTTTCTAATGATTTTGTGTAAGGCCCCGGCGAAGCCGTTAATCACAATGAAAACACCAGCAATGTCTACCTGTAAGCATGGTGTCCTCATCCACCTCAGGCCCATACTGCAGAGCCATGGTAACAGCAGAAAGGCGATCTCCTAGTGCTGACCTCCGGTTTCTGAACGGAGGAACACACACAGGGGTCAGGGTTTGCTATTTTTGTTACCACATGAGTTTCTCAGAGAACAGAATAAGGAAAGGCCAGAGTGGAAGACAGGTAAGCCTGAGGTGTTTCACAGCTCTGATATGCGTTCCCAACACAACCTAGCCACTGATTCCAACAGTAAAGCTGCTGAATCCATTCATCATTTTACAGAGGCAGTGGTGGTTAAAACAATAATAAAATGATAAAACAACTCAAAACTGTACCTAATGCGCATGCTTGATTTAGTGGGCTCGGAATGCTCAATTTCGGTCCTTTTCTGAGCAAAGACCTTCTTGATGGTGTTAGCATCCTAGGGAACAGAAGAAAAAAGAAAGGCCTTTAAAAAAAGCCCCTAACTGATCTGCTAGATCTTAGGTTGTTAAAATATTTTAGTAGATTGCATAGTGAGTAGTATTTGTTGAAAAACTTCTACAGTTAGCAGAAGAAACAGATGTAACCCACAAGTATCTGATATAAACCCAGTGTCACAAACGATTACACTTTAGGTAGAAGAATGACGGCAAAACTGCTACAGCGACAGAGCGGATCATGTCAGCACAGACCCTTAGCCACCTTAGGGGACCCAATCGATGCGGAACTAAACAATAAAACAACACGTTAACATGCTGTGCTACAGGACCCTGTGGCTAAATACCTTGAAAACCTGCGACCCGGGTTCATTGTACGTTTTGGCATTTTTCGTCAGAAGGTCTATGTCCTTCGCCATGGCGCTGAGGCTTTTGTAGTGGCCCGCCTGGAGAATAAATTCAACCAAAAAGTTTATGGAACAGAGTACGTAGTGGTTTGTAAACAAGCACGAAGAATGTTGGTCAATGACCCGCAACCAATGCTATTATGTGGCCGGTCCCTTCCAGGGATAAATATTATCCGTGGCTTCGTAAGTACGGGCGGCAGCATAGCTCAAGCCCAATACTGAGCTATGCCACAGGATAACGTGGCGTACCTGTATCTTCTGCGCTATGGCCCTCAGATCAATCGGTTCCTTTATTATGGCATAGTAATCTGGGTAGTGCTGAAGGAGAGGGAGGGTGGACGGGAGAAGGAAATAAAGTTCAGAAAAAACTTCAATACTAAACACTTCTTTCAACTCATATGATGAATGTATATAAATAAAACAGATAAGACAATTCTTAGATAAACAACTAGATATGTCTGGTGTGTGTATGAAAGCTGAGATCGGTAGATCTGGTTCACCAGGGTGTTTCACCAATATGTAATATCCATGATTCTGTCACGGCCACAGGGGAGTTTCTCACCACTTTGGATGGAAGCTTCTGGAACAGCTCACTGACTAAGCGTCCCGAAGGCTCGCTGAAGGTCACGACGGCTTCCAGGAGCTGCTCCAGGACCTCCTTCAAACAACCACCGGCGGCCTGGCAATCAGACGATAACAGAAAATTAAGCATTAAAGCACAGACAAGACAGATGTCACAAACTAGGTTGCTGAGATCCATGTTTCTGACTTTAAGACTTAACCATTTTCCTGATTTTGAGAAACACTGAAGGACACACTCTCAACCACTTCCCAGGAAACCTTTCTTACCCTCGACAGATACCGACCATATCGTGCACCATAATCTCAAACATTTCACACCACGAGCCATAAAACGGCAGCATGGGCGTAATACACACTTCTCTCACCTCCTCCTCAGTGGAGGTTCCTGGATTATCAGCGGCGTCGTCTCCATCCTCATCGTCTTCGTCGGGGTCCCCGCGCTGCACAAACTCATTCTTTGTGCGTAGGTAGAGATCCCACAACCTGCAGGCAGCTTTGTACTCTGGGCTGTCAGTCTGCAGGAAGAAGGCCCAGTTAAAACGACACCATTCTGAATCCACTACAGATCCTAACCCTGTAGACTACCACAGCGGTTTGGTTTGCGATCGGGTCTGGCGCACAAAGAAAGGGTGCTCCCAAGTCTCGTCTTTCCTCCCCCAGAGTGGGACGTCTTCTCACCTTGTAGTAGGTCTTGGCATTGTTGAACATGAGCTGGAAATCCGCGGTGAGCTGCTCCACATCGTGGTACTCCTCCATCTTCAGCTTCTGCTGGATCTTCATCAGGTCTATCGGCTGAGCCACCACTTCATAGTAATCTGGCTGATTCCTGGACGACAACACAAAAAGAAAAACAATAATGCATTCATTATCTCAGGATAATATTGGAATTATGGGCTGTTCCTTTCACATGCAAGACAAGAATAACATAGTATAATCTACTTAGCACATTCAGAATGACAGATCCTGAAATTCAAAACAAATACACAGATGCAATTTCAGGTTAAACGCTCTGCTCTGGTAAAAGTGGTCCAGTCCAGTACCCTCTATCCCACACAGCAGACTCAAGAAAACTAATGACACTTTTCAGGGATATAAAAACAGTGTCGCTTTTCAGACAACCTACTGGTCCATAGCATTAATGCTATTACCACACGCGGTGGAGGTAAACAAGACATCCCATACCTTCTCTTGGGCGCTCGGATGAAGAGCTCACAAAGCAGCCTGCCATGGTCATCCTTGTAATCTCGGACAGTGTTGTACAGCTCGTGGCACACTGCAATCTAGGGAAGGGGCGGGTGGTTTTTCAGAGCCAATCATCATGAATCCATCTCTTTAATTCTCAAGGGATACATACTCCATATTTTAGTTTGTGGTACATTCACTCAGTAACGAAATACAAATAAACCTCCAACAGGTCTGAATGACTAATAATATCAGTACGACCAGCCATATGAAGCTCTTCTGAATCTACGTTCAAGACATAACAGTGGAAATGGTCACTGTGTGAAGATGAAACAAGCCTGGGAACACCAACTTACAGGATCTACAGTGGGAATGTTGGAGCCCCGTCTCCTTTTCCGACCACTTCCAAGGACAGAGGACGACGCCTGACCCTCGTCAAAGTCCCCTCCACTTACGCTACTAGAGGGGGAGGTGGTCCTTCGTCTTTTGGAACCCATATGACTACCTGAGGAACAAAACACATCTATTACCCGATTTGTGCAATTTTCACTCTGCCTCACTACATTAAGTGAGCGGGGCACAGAATATCACATCCTAAACGTAACCGAATTGTCGGTATAGAACTCGGATGAAGAGCTCATTCAGGCGGTTCGATTAAGACGATTCGAATGATTGATTTAAATACCCTAATAATGTAGCAACACACACAATTGGCTCCAGAAATTCTGACACCAAGTTATTTTGGCCTAAAAATACTAAACCCGTTTTAGATGCATGTTTTGCTAATTAGACCCAAAAAAACTAATTAAATCACAAATAATATAAACACAATCGTTCAAAAAACAGTACTACCTATCATTCTGTTACCTAGCCGTGTATATCTAAAATCTAAGCCATTAGATATGGTTTGGTAATTAATTTCACGGTTGGTTGTATAGCCATAACTTCACGTAGTTACCCAAGTGTAATGTATCTGTGTTTACCTACCTAGCCAACGGCCGGAAGAAAAGAGCGGTAATCAGTCTATGCTAACCCTAACTGGTAAAAACAAAGACGAATGGGACCTGAAGTTAGTTGCAAGCATTCAGTACAGATGCAGTTGTTGTTAGTAAGTTATCCAAATCAAATTATTCCCTACGGCTCCGAACTGTTTAAATGCTGCGGCTGCTAAGACGTTGGTGAACAGTGAAAAGTTAGAAGAAAATAATCTAAAGTTACTATGCATGCAATTAGCTAGTTGAGTGGAGCTTTAGGACCCCCCCCCCCTTCAATCGACTGCTGTAATCCGGAAGCGGAAGCTTGTCACTTTGTTCCAAGATGCAGCGCTGATTCCACGTGCGCAGGACTGAAGAGGAATCATGAAACGTCCAAGTAAGTGTACTTCTGTGGATTTGCTTTATTTGTGTACTGATAAATTAACGTTTGTTGATAAAAAAAACGAATACTCCTGCTGCTATACTTACCGTTTGCAACATAAACAGGCAGCTATATAAAATAAATCTATCGACATTAAGTATATCATCCAACCGTAGTGCATATTCTGTAAAGGACGGTAGGGTTTAAAATTTCTCTCAAATGTATTGAAATGTTAATGTTTTTCAGAGTTAAAGAAAGCAAGTAAACGAGTGTCATGTTCCAAACGTTACAAGATTCAGAAAAAGGTACGTAGGCCTTACTACTAATATGGGTTTGTTAATAAGTTCGACGCGGCGTGGAACGGGCGACCATCGTTTTCATTTTGACCAAAATTAAAACTAATACTCAGATGTATAAATATGAAACCTCGGTTCACTCTTATGAATTGGTTAACATCGGGCACGGTGGTTTTGAATTCAATGTGTATCACCGAAAATGTGAAGCATTAAAGGTGGTGTAATGGGCTATATTTACAAATATATATTAAAAAAGAAAAATCGTGTTCAACGTCTTTTTTGGTAGGTTCGCGAGCACAACAGGAAACTGCGAAAAGAAGCGAAGAAGAAAGGAACCACAAAACGGGTAAAGAAAGACCCAGGAGTTCCCAGCATTGCCCCCTTTAAAGAGGACGTTCTGCGGGAGGCTGAAGAGAGAAGGCTCAAGGTGAGGAGTTAATATTCAGGGCCCTTCTGCCCTGTCCACCAGTTAATCTTAAGGCTCTTCACTGCTGGTGGATACAGTCTGGACACAAGTCTTTGTATTAATAGTACTGAGGTGGAGTTTATCTGATAGGGAGTAATATGTCTTCAAGTTAATTATATGCTAGTCACACATTTTATTTTATTAAATAAATCACAGTACGCTGAAAAACCTATTGTATCCGTGAACCTGCTAGTTCTGGGGTTAAATTGTTTTTTGCCAGAATTGCTGTGGTTAAAATATAATGGGTTATGTAGCAAGTCAAGCTTTGTATGCTGCCTTGGACAAGTTCTCTCAAAAGCCAGTAACATTATCTGTCATTTAAATTTTTATTTCCTGTTCAATTTCCCTCTAGTTCTAGTTCTGTTTTCATGGTCACTCTTGAGTAAAACCGAGACACTGGAGCACTTGCTTGTCTGTGGGAAAGTTGGCATAATAACTGATAGTGTGGCCAATAAGCATTTTGAGTGAAACTCTTGCCATCCCCAGTAATGTATTATGCCTGTTGGTGACTAACGGCTGCTGGGAGGCTGGTTTTTAATCATTGTCCTCCTGAATTTAGCTTGAGGAACTCAAGGAGAAAAAGAAGCTTGAAAAGCAAAAGGAGCGAGCGCAGAAGCGGAAGGAGGGCACGGGTAATGATGACACCCCCAAAGCCAAGAGGGCCAAAAAGGTGACCGGACCAGGAGGAATGGGACGTTGTTACCAAAATCTCCCAAGTGTTATTCAGACCTGTCCTTTTAACATCTCACCTATACTTGCAGGAGGAGGCTGCAAAGGATAATGGGAAATCGCCCAAAGCCAAAGAAGACAAATACACCAGAAAGTTTCTCTGCAGTGAACTGAACAAGGTAAGCAGGGCATTCTCCACGAAGAACAGATTGGGTTGGTAGGTAGATACTTTATTAATCCCACATGGGGAAGTTGTGGCAGATTGGTTAGTAACAAGGATCAATCGCTAGTAGGACACTTTAGAGCCTCACCACTTTTCTACCTTTTGTGGACCATAAAACTTGTACAACTGTGTGCCATTTAACCTACAAAGTCAAGAATGGCAGAATACTTTGGGGCGCACCATGTCCTGAAAACATCTCAACATTAATAACTGAATCGGGAAACTCACAGTACTGAAAGATGCTAAACATGGCTCATTTTAATATTATGCGTTGATGCTAAATCCATGTGTCAGACTTTCCATTAACATTTGTATTAGTGAAAGAGGAAGGTAGGACACCACTGTTGCCTGGTATATAGATTACCAGTATATTCAACAGTCTCTTTCCCAAGCTTTATTGAGAGCTGGATTTGAGGCACAGTTGCTCATTAATTTGCAGCACATCTCAGTTTTTTTTGACTCTGTCAGAAATTTGACCGTGTGTGTGGTTCTCCCAGGTCATCGATGCCTCGGACGTAATCATTGAGGTGCTGGACGCACGGGACCCCCAGGGCTGCCGTTGTCCTCAATTGGAAGAGGCTGTACTGAAGCATGGGGGAAATAAGAAACTTCTCTTTGTGTTAAACAAGATTGGTAAATTGGCCTGTCCTTATTTCACTTCCATATTGCTGGCTACGATGTCTGTAGCCTGCATTATCTGCCTTTGGCCTTTTTATCTTTATGCACACCTCTAACTTACCTACAACTCCCCATCCTCCAAAATGAAGATCTAGTACCCAAAGAGAATGTTGAGAAGTGGCTGCTCTACCTGCAACGGGAATTTCCCACCGTGGTCTTCAAAGCATCAACGCAGCTACAGGACAAAACTGTGGTACGTGCTGTCGGGTTTGAGTTGCAGGATCATGCAAATTTCAAAGTGAGAAAATCTGTACCGCCCGTCTAGTATTACTAGCAAGGGTGCTGTGGCTTGTTTGTTTGCTAAAAGCTGTCCTTAAGGGAGTATGTGATGCATCTGGCTCTTGTGTTTTTGTAGCAAGAAAAGAAGAAAAGGATGGTTAATGGAGCAATCGACCAGACTAAGGGGGTGGCCTGTTTCGGGGGCGACTGCCTTCTGCAGCTGCTCCAAGATTATGCTGAAGCCAGTGGGAGTGAGAGCTCACTCAAAGTTGGTATAGTTGGTAAGAACACTGAGTGTCGCTTCTTTCAAATGGATTCCTCATTTGAGTTTTTGAAACCAATATAAGCCCTGTGTTTGAGCCAGCCTTTGAAAGAACGCATCAAATTGCAAACATTCCCACCACTAAATATCCATCAATCGTGCTATAAATTTGTCAAAGTGCATTTGTATATCTGGTCCTTTCCCAGCTCTTTCTGAAGCGCATTGTTTCCACTCTAGGTTTTCCCAACGTGGGAAAGAGCAGTCTCATCAATAGCCTGAAGGGCGTTCGGGTTTGCAACTCCGGAGTGCAGAGGGGGATGACCAAGTGAGTGGAATACTGCACAGGGATGCTCTCACTGTCCGCCCTGTTATAACGCGTCACATGCTTGTGAGTTTGCAGCTGTCGGCTTTAGTGCCTCGAAGAAAAACGCAGATGACGGAACGTAGTCATCAGCTGGGTATTCACATTGGTGGCTTCCCATCCCAACCATTAACGCTGACGGCGGTCCCTCTTTCGTTCCCGCAGGTGCTTACAGGAGGTGCATATTGCTAAGAATGTCAAGATGATTGACAGTCCCAGCATCCTAGCGTCGCCGGCTAACCCCGCTGTTGCTATGGCGCTGAGGAGTCTACCATCGACGGAGAAGCCAGAGTGCGCCCTGGATGCGGTCCGAGCCCTGCTAAAGCACTGCAACAACCAACAGGTATAGGTCACGTGAAATCAAGATATGCCTCGTTTCATACAGCTTTCCTCACGGGAAGCTGTTACTTAGAAAAAGAGCCGGTGTAGATTAGTGCTGATGGACAAGGAAGGTACCGTACGCATCAGCGGTGTTTAAGTACCTTTAATGACTCCAGCCTCTAATATGTCAGTGTTATGAACCCACACTACTATAGTTATTTAAATCTGTTTATCATTTGTGTATTTTAATTAAGTCAATATTATTATTATTATGACTGTTGTTAATGTAAGAAATGAAGTCAGTGGCAACTTTATTAGGTACGCCCAACTAGTACCGGGCTGGACACCCCCTTTTCCACCTGAAAAATGTATAGCACTGCATTGCGCTATACAGAAGAAAATGTGTTTCTGCTGGTGATGAATGTAAGATTCCATTGGTGGATACCCCTTGAGATATAAAGGAAATTTGTGTGCTTTTCTGATAATTATATAGACTTCAAAACCCTGTCTAGATTTACTGTTTTTAAAACCATGACACACTTCCCTTTAGGTGATGCTTCAGTACAATGTTCCTGACTTCAAGAACTCTCTGGAGTTTCTAACGTCCTTTGCCAAGAAGCGAGGATTCATGCAAAAAGGGGCTGTTCCGAACACAGAGCTGGCTGCCGGAACCTTCCTGAGCGACTGGACAGGGTAAAATGTGTTTTCGGTGGTGATTCAAGGCAGAGATGGTGGTACCCTCGTAGATGCGGTGTTGCTGTGGAGAAATGATGACATTTCTGAAAGTCTTGAATTCCTGTGAAGACCTCTAATCCAACTCTGATCTCCCAGCACTCTCAATCTCAAAAGAATGTATTGGTGCCACCCAGATCTAGGTAGACCTAACTGTAAACTGACCAGAGAGAGAGAGAGGTGTCTGTATTTTCAACAAAAGCCCAAAAACAGATTAACGGTAATCACTGAGAGAAATGTCCTGTTTTTTTTCTTCCCCCATCAGGGCTAAACTAAGCTACCATTCCAAACCCCCTGAAAACCTCGACCTCTCGGACACAGTGGCAATGCAGAAGGAATGGGGGGTAGAGAAACTGAGTCGGGGAAATGCGGAGACCATTAAGAGTAAGCGCCGTTTCCATGCTGGGGCCGTAAACATAATTCTGTAATGTTACACCACTGACCTGTGTTGCTGCAGAGAAATGAGGACATTTCTGAAAGTCTTGAATTCCTGTGAAGACCTCTAATCCAACTCTGATCTCCCAGCACTCGCATATTGTGAGACTATATTTAAAAAGGAGGCTGCTGCTGGTGTCACAGATGAGCCTGCCTTCTCTTACAGATGTGAAGTGCCCCAACGCGGCCAGCAGCATCGCCTTCAGCTCCAGGGGTCCCACGGCCGGACTGCTGAGCGACAGTGAGGTGCTGGAGGCAAAGGGAGCGGAGAGGTTGCCGGTGGGAGAGGAAGGAGGGCTAAAAAAGGCCCCTGAAATCGAAGAGGTGAGAGCGTTCTGCTGTACATCCACTATACAATGCACTATTGGTGACCTATTTGTACTTAACTGCCGTTTGATCGTCGTCTTCAGTCGTTTTGTGGCAAAGGGGGTTTGTGACCGTGTTCGGTGGGGCGGTGGAAGTTCACTTAAATGATTCAGTTACATAGATGCGGTTTGTTAATTACTGATTAGGTGTTAAAATCACAGGCTAATGCAAAAGACGGCAGTGGCCAGTGCTCTCATTTGTTACTACATCAGTCTAAAAAGTGTCGCTTTTTTATTTCAGCCTAAACTGGAGCCTGAGAGAGAGAGGGCACAGGAAGAGGAGGAGGAGGGATCATCACCAAGTGAGATTAAATCAACAGGCATGTTACTAGATTTGATAGACCGAGGGCCTGGAGCTCCTAGCCTTGTGGGCCCAAGTGTCTGCTGCTGCTTCTCGTTTCGTGTTTTAAATGCGTTTCCACGTTTCAATCGGACCCTCTCTGGGGGGGGAGCTTGAACCCCTCTCTCCACAGATCCTGCCTCCTGTGAGCAGTGGAGTTTTTCCACCCTGTGTGCTGAATCCATTTTGTGTGTGTTAAAGTATCAGGTACACGTGATGTTTGAACCTGTTCTCATGTCTGTCTTTTATAGCACGGCCAGCCAAGGTGACATTCCAGCCTACTCCCGTCAGCATAGACCTGTCTTCAGCGCAGAAAGAAGACGACGCATACGACTTCAACATAGATTTTAAATAAAGCACCCAGCGTTTGTTGTAAATATGTGCAAAGCAGAACCCGATTTGGTCAAAACTCGTCTCACTTTTATAAACTTTCTGTAACTCAGATTTACGGCAAACACTGCATTTGCAATTACTTAAACTCAGTATGGAAGTCAATGTACATATAGATGGTATGTAAAAGTGGTTTTCTGGTAACCTCTGAGTTCTAGGTAGCTAACTATTTTTTAAAAATCCATATCGGAAATATCCTCATCGTATGTATCGTTTTCCTAACACTGTTGAATAGAACTTATGAAACCTAATTAGCGGCTTTGTGTACTAATTCATAATGGGTGCCTTTCTTCTAAGGCTAGTAGTAAAGTGGAGTGAAATATGCTCGAACTTCAGGTCTGCTGCTCCATTATGGATGAAACCGTGTTCGCAGTAAGTAGTGTTACTGGCAGACCCCTTTTAGTTGTGTATCAAAGTAAAATCAAACATAAATGGGAACCAAAGTCAAAACATCAGAATTGAATGCACAAATAGGCCTACGCTAAGTGTCAACTTTATTAGGGCAACGTACATGAAATTGTTCTCACTTTTGCCTTTGCAACATCCTGTGGCCCATGAACTCAAGCTTTCTAACGTGCGCTAGTGGGATACTGGTCCATGTTGATACCCATAATTGTACCACTGGACCACCTTCAAGGACCACGTTGCTTCAGTGGCTCAATCTGGACAGCTCTTGGTCCAGGCACTGGTGATATCCCACCTGGACTTCTGCAACTCACTACTGGCTGTCTTGTCAGCTTTCTTGACAAGGCCACTCCAGCTAATTCTGTTGCAGTTTGGATCCGCCACAAGATCCTTACCCACCAAGCTATCGCTGGATTAGGTCCTAGCTACCTCTACACGGTAATCTCCACATACAACCATACTAGACCCTTACAATCCTCTGTAGCCAGGTGCCTAGTGATCCATCTTCCTGTCGACTTTTCTTATCACTTGTATCCAAATGGTGGCATGCCGTGGCTGAGACCGCCAGGTCAGCTGCTGCCTTCAAGAGGAAACGGAAACCGTAGCTCTTCCAACAATACTTCACATCGGTCATGAATCCCAGAATTGGTTGCAGTTTTGGTGCTCATGTTTTTGTTTTGTGTCATCTCCTTAGTAGCACTAATCTTTGTATGGGCATGGTAGCTCAGTATTTGTTATTGCATGTTAACCCCTAAGCTATGGCACTTCTGTATGTCCTTCTGAATAAGAGCGTCTGCTTAATGAATACAATTTAATTGCTCATTCCATTTCATCCCACAGATACCATTAGATGGTGATCTAGTGACTGCACTGCTGAATTCACTGTTGTGGTGCTGAAATTATTTCTATAATCTTAACATTGTGGCATGGCAGATTATCCTGCTGGAAGAACCCATGCAATGTTGCCATGACTGCACCTGGTGTTCAGATAACCTATGGCACTCCTATATTGGGACCCAACGTGTGCCAGGAAATCATACCACTAACACCAGCCTGCATCATTGATCACTTGGCAGGATAAATCCACGGACACCTGTGGTTTTCTCCATATCTTGCTGTTTCAGTGTAAAACGCCATGAACCAGGATTCCTCAAACTAGGCAGTTTTTCCCCAATCCTCAATTGTCCAGTGTTAGCGGTCCCCAGCCCACTGTACTCGGTTACCCCACTCACAACAAGGTGAGTTCGGCTATAACTCTTTTGCCACCACTGTTGTATCCTGCTGTTTGCGACCACAAGAACACCATTGGCTGGATATTTTTAGTGCAGTGGAGCATTCCCATATTAATCGTGAAACTCGTGCTTAAAATCCTCGGCAGGGTTGCCTTTTCTGACATACTATTGTGCCCTGGTAAAACTCGCATAGATCCTCCAACTTGTCTGTTCTACCTCTGAAATGCACACAAATTGACTCTTTGGGTACTTGGCTTTACTGGCTTCAGATAACTAAATGCTTGATGTTGTCGCGGATGGAGCAGTCATGCAAATTGGACAGGGCGGTGTTCCTAATAATGTAGCTACTCCGTGTGTAGCCATTGTAATAATGCACATTGTTGATTTCCTTAACTGAGAATCGACAAACCAGAGGCATAGTACGGGAATGACAAATTTATTTCCTTATGTTTAATGTGTTTTTCAGGTTGTTGGGTTTCCTTTTATGGAGATTGACTGAATACTCCCGGTAGACTTTAGGCAGATGTTAATACCTAAAATTGCCAGTGATTAAACAAAATAAAATTACACTAACACAAGCCGGCAAAGGGATACCAAAACGGTATGTTAACACTTAACACAAGTTAAATGCATAAATCTAATACAGCGTAGCTTTCCGAACATAAAAAGCTCAGACCATTTTCGAAGACCCAGGTTTGAGTATAAAAAAACGCACCCCATTTTTCCTAAAATATTTTCCTCAGCTCATACCCTTGCTTCAGTGAATTTTTCCATATTATTGAAAGAGATCTAGCCATTGATGATAGCTCTTCGTATAATAATCTCACAATGACTTAAAATTGGTGGCAAAGTACTTCACGTTTTTATTTCCCAAATCCCCTTTTCTGGTTGGTTAAAGTCACATTAACAAAATGCCACATATGTGCTTCATATACCCTTTTATCAGTCGGTTGATCAGGACCATCTATCGTACAAAAATACAACTAAATTCTTACATAGTCAAATGTTTTGGAGATAATTGGTAAAACGTTAATAAACCGTACCACACTAGTTTGACTACTCCATGTGTGCATATTGACAGAAGTCTAACTTCCCGTTCTACGTGATCTTTAAATGTTTGACTGGCACTACAGCGAGGACTGCCATTTTTGTGCATTATCTACTGTATTAACCTTGCAAAGAATACATGAAACATTTACATGAAAGAAAGAGTAGTCTTCATAAATGCATGGCATAGTCGATTGTAGTCATTCTTTTTGTGTCAGTACAGTATGTTCCTGGTCCTCCTCGTCTCGCTTGAAGGCCACGCAGGCCGAGATGCGGTCGCCGGACTCCCCTATTTGCTACACGCCACGTCCTCGAAGAACTTCAGCTGTCGCACCATCACGGCGTAGGCTTTGTACTTGTCCTCCCCCATCTGCTCTAGGAGGCGCAGCTGGAAAACAAAAGGGCCGGATTACATCTGCAAATTCAACGCGGGTTGCAGACTGCGGGTAGTTCGGAGTAAAGACCATGCGACCGACCGACCGACAGGCAGTAGCAGTGCTACTTTGTAAAGTTTTGATTTTGACTTGCCTCTCGTTTCGCCTCATCTTCTTCTTCCATAAGTTCCAGAACTCGGTCTAAAAGCTTCACTCCCAGCCCCTTCACCACGTCGGTCCGTAGCTGTTCAATCACCCTTCTGATCTTTGCAGGGCCCGAGGTTGTTTCTGCAGAGTATTAACAACGCATTTGTCTTTTAATTCTTCAGTTTAGTCCTATTCCTGTATACTCTTGGCATCTCAATTCTTGACCGTTGATTAAACTCAGGGTAGGCCCTATGAACGTCATATTTCTGAATCTACTTATATCTGATTTGTTGCAGCCAGTGGCCCAACAATCCTTTATAGACGATGTAACCGGAAAAATTACAGATTTGGAGTGACAAACCTGTGGGGCCCTCGCCTAATGTGAAGTCCACCTGATCTCCTTCGACCTTGCCGTGCAGGACCAGGGTGTCTCTGTACCTCCGGTTCAGCCTAAACTCGGGCAACGTGGCAGAGCCGCCCGGGTCCTTGGAACCCATCCGCAGCGTCTGGGTCATCAGCTGGACCAGGTCCTGCATTTCGTTGGGCTCGCTCTTTCTGGGACAGGAACAAGAACAAGGCAAACCGGATATCAGGTTAAAATTACCATCACGTGTCCAAGGAGTTTAGGAATGATGGAAACTGAATGTTAGTTGATTTGATGGAAGTGGAGCTATGTCGTATTTGAACAGATATGAGGTGTGAGAGCAGTGTTTGGGCATCAGAATGAGGCACACACCCTTCTTTGCAGTCGCCCTCCGAGCGGTCCGTGGAGCTGGTGGAGGAGCTGCAGTCGTCGTCCTCCGACTGCTCCAGCGAAATCCCGTCTGGCTGTGGAGAAAAAGCGAGGCGCACATTCAGGCTTGCTTGGACAAACTGCAACCATACTCTTTTAACCTGGGGGTTTCCAAACCTGGCCCTGGGGGACCTCCTTCAAGGAGGTTTTCCTATTCTACCCACTTCCAGGAGTTTCCCATCTCCCTTTATATAGCCATCAACCTCAGCAAACTTAGAAAAGACTAGATTGTTTTAATTAGCACACATAAGTGGTCCTTCAGGTGCAGGATTAGAAACGAGTCCTTTAACCCAGACAAGTTGGTTATGGGCTGTTTCAATGTGGTCTAACAGATGCTATAACTATAGCTACAGCTACAGCCTTGACAGATGACACACATCAGCATCTGCTGTGCAGACAGGATGATAAACGGGCCACATTAGCTAAGAAGCAGGAGATGGAGGCAGCGAGGAGTTGCCTTGTTGGTCTTGGCAGCAGCATCGGAGGCAGAGCGGGCAACTGCAGCTTTCTGAGCGTCTGACCGCCTGGTTTCAGAATGGGCCACGTCATACGAAGCTCGTCTTGGCGCTGGGGGGGCCACTTCAAGAGACAATGAGAGCGATTACACTCTTTGGCGAGGCACTCACGTTCTGCCAGCGTGAATGGGTTAAAAAGCCGGGCGTTACCTAGGTAGCAGAAGTCCTCCTGGGATTGCTTCAGTCGTCTTCGCTCTCTGGCAGACAGGGGGCGGTCCTAGGGCATGAAAAAGCAGTCTACATTAGCATTTACAATCCAATACGCCACAGATACAGAGCCTCCTCCTGTTTGCTACTTCATGTAAGCCCAATCGGAACAGAAAAAATGGTAGAGAGAGAACTGGTAGGGCACCAGCATCCTACTGATCGCCATGGCAGTTACACTGCCAACTAAAAGGGGATAGGTAACTGAATAAATTCATATGAAAATCTGGCTAATTGCTGGTATTTTTCCAAGTTTCCGGGGTTGTTCTGGCTACAGAAGATCCCACCAGGTGCGGCCCGTGAATGCTCACCTGCGACGTCTTTACGACGTCCAGTCTGGAACCGGAGGTGGCGGATGAAGATGAGGACACCTGGCTTTTCTTTCCCACAGTTGCTGCCGGAGTGTCTCTGGGGGTTGATGGCAAGGGCCGGGGGGGTGCCATTGTATACTGAGGGAGAACAAGAGAGAGACGGAGTTAACAGCATTGTCAATCAGAAAACACTTTGAGCTTGATGAAGGACAATGCCCGGGCTACTAATGAATAATGTATGCATCGGTCTATGGGATGCACAAATCAGTCGCGAGGTCGCCACCCTGGGCCACACCCACCCTTTCCTGACTGTCACCGTTTCCTGAGACCCCTTCCCTGTCCCTTTGTCTGCGCTGGCGGGACACGGAGGGTTCGGAGGCAGAGGAAGAGGGCTGGAGCTGGGGTATGCCCCGCTCCAGAGTAGGGGCCTGGAAGTCCTGGCTGGCAGCTTCCTAATGTAATGACAATAATGTTAATAAACAGCCCTCACTGCCAGAAGAAAAGAGTAACTTTACATGGATTTTCATTATTGTTTTAAATCGGTTATATTTGCTTTAAAAACTGGTGAAATTACTGACAAATGTGGCTTAAAAGCACTGTAATATAGTAAGTGAAAGTAGGTCACTGTAGAGTCTCACCTGTATTACGACTGGAACAAAAGGCTCAAGCAGCTTCTCTGTGGACTCTAAACTCTCCTTCAGAAAAAATTTAATAGTTGAATGTGGTACTGGTAACGAAATGACCCCTGCTGCTTTTAAGACTGTATACAGGTCTACATAAGACTACTGTTACATTTTGAACATAAAAAAATGGTTTTCTCTGTAGGTTAGGCGATACGTACTAATAAGTTCAGAAACAGAATCAATATAGATGTAGAAAAGTCAAGTGAAACCTTTGGTTCAGTAGTTAGCTCCGCGGCTCCCTGGAGCAATATCATGGTGTTGTCTTTGTCGTGAATGCCGGTGGGATCGCTCTGGGTCCCACTGGAGTCTGAGGTCCCATCATTCGGCAGTTTGTTCTGCTGGGGGTGGGCGTCCGTTGGGGCGGTGTCCGCTAAGGGGGCATCCGGGGGCGTCCCATCCTCCACTGTGGCAGGCTTCCTTCGACGTGGCTGGGGTGGCGGGGGATTGGACTTTCTGCTCCTTCTCTCCTCTGTCGGCCTGGCGTGAACCTGCTGGCCGGCCGGCGGCAGCTCCCCTTTCCAAGGCTTTCTCCTCACCTCTGACGGCAGGATGTCGACGTCGATGTTGCTGACGGTTGCTAGGGACGCGCCTGTGCCATTCAGATCATCCTGTGCTAAGGCATCCGGTGATGGCCCATTCTGTGTTGGAGGGATCTCGCTACTTATTTTGGGTGGTGGAGAATGGTTTTCTTCCTTCTGGGAAATGACAATAACATGAAAAAGGCTATGAGACAAATGCTATAAATCTTATTTTCAGTATTGGCTGCCGAACGTGCTTAAATAGCAACTTCAGGTAGTGGGGGAAATGAGACAAACAATCTTACTGCTCTCCCTTGTCGCACGTCTAGTTCAGAGGGTGGCCAGGGTGGTTGCTCAGGGTTCGACAAAGACACCACTGCTGGAGTGGCCAAGCCACTACTCGGTTTGCCAGTGGGAACTTTCTTTCTGGACTTGGCGGTTTTCCTGGCAGTAACAGAAATGCAATCAGCAAACAACACCCTCATCGTTGGCAAAAAAAAAAGAAACGGGATGGGAAATCTGGAGGGCTCGGTCGCAAGAACCAGCTCTGCCGCGACATAGAGAAAAAACCAGCGTACTCCTTGGTGGCCTCCAGGAACAGCGAGATCTGCCTCTTGATGTAGGGCTGGCGGAGGACCTGCTTGACGTCTGGTCGCTCCTCTGGCTTCTTGCTGAGCATGCTTTTTATGAGCTCCCCGAGCAGCGGGCTGTACTTGCTGGGCATCTGAGGCAGCTGAGAGAGACAGAACAGATAAACTAACAAGCAGGACCCATCAATGACAACGCGAGCAGTCACAGCATGGAGGGCTCTCTCTGCGCTTGCTTCTACCCACGGGAGAGCCCATGCAGCTCATTCAGAGTGCATCCATGGGGGACCCGGATGCTACAGCTCAGCTTAGCGTACGTCCCACAAAATTTCACCACCCCATACACCCCCTGCAAACTGCCGTTCAGCCTTAAAATGATCCCTTTGCTTGAAACTTTCCGAAAAGTGGGTGGCCAGCTGCGATGTGATAACCTGGCTTTACATCACCTAGCCCAGATCGCGGAACTTCTGCAGGCAGGCATCAGTGAAACTAAACATTTTCACGAAAAACCGACAGCTCACCTTCCCCTCGACGATACGGTACACCAGGGAATTCATGTCCTTGGCATTAAAGGCGTGCTTTAGGGTGGCCATCTCATACACGCAGCAACCCAGGGCCCACACGTCGGACTGGAAAAGGACCGAGTAAGCTGGAGTGAATCTGGAAAGCCACTGAACCTGGTATCCAGCGCATGTTTAAAATACAAGATTCGTCCAACATTTTTTGTTTTTCCGTAACAATAAATGGGGGAAAATACCTTGTAGTTGTAGGGCTTGTTGGAGAAGAGCTCTGGGCTCATGTAATAAGGCGTTCCTATCAGTGTGCTGGCCATGTCGTTCTGGTTCTCCAGCACCCTTGCAATCCCTAGGTCTCCCACCTTTATTATGTTGGTCTTGGTCAGGAAGATGTTCTGGGTCTTTAAATCCCGATGCAGGATGTGTTTTTCATGCAAGTACTAAATGACAGACAAATAAGTAACACACAAACTTTATGATTTTGTACAGTTCTGAGATGTGGTAATAAGAGTGAAGCGGTCTCTCGAAACTTCCGCTCTGGTTCCACTAATCTGGGAAGGCACCCACCTGGAGGGCCATGGCGATCTGGACGAACCACTCCACTACCTGCCTCTCCAGTAGAAGCTCGCCCTTCTGCTGCTTCAGTCGGTGGTAGAGGTCGCCCCCCTCACAGAAGCCCATGACGATGTAGAGCTGACAGTCCTCGCCCTCCCACGACTCCCGGTAGGTCACAATGTTGGGGTGCCTCAGCCGGGACAGTAGCTGTGCCTCCTGCTCTGCAGCCTTTCGCTCACGCTTTGATGACGTCCGTAAGTTTAACTTCTTGATGACGTACTGGTGGTGTCACAGTAACATTAATATTTAGAATAATAACCACAACAACAACTGAACGGTCACTTCTATATATATTTATGTCATTGTCTACTTGCAGGCGGTCTTATCCCAAGCTACTGACTGCACAATTTTACACTTCATCCATTTATCTTGCAAGATAATTACGGTACAGTAGCCTTTCTCAAGGGTGTAACAATAAAACTGTGATCTAATACAAGGCCAGTGTCTTGACCAGTGAGTACAATGCTGGCTGCCACATCCAGTATGTTTTCAGTTGCTCACTCATCCATTGGTTTGCTTGGTTCTCGTCCTATATTGACATCACATTGTCTCCTGTCAATGCATAGATTTGTGTTCGGTACTCGTACTACCGCTACATTTTGGACATTGTTTATTCTTCCAGAAAAGACACAAACAATCTTAGCTGCCTGCCCCAATATAATATAAATTTTCAAGATTTTCAAGACTTTTTATTTGTTTACATGCCATTTTTATAACAAAATTAACAAAAAAAAATAACAAATTATTTAAGATACATAGCTGGCAAAATAACTGATAAGTTTTACCAATTTATTTAAGTACAGTAACTTATTGTCCATGAAAGTAGACTTGTTTGCCTCAAACGAATATTCAAGATCACATTTACATATAAGTTGTGTGGCTTTCAAACAGATTCACCAATAAGTGAAGTTTGCGACCCAGCTAACACGGGATCCGAAATTTTATAATATATTTTTTTGCAGACAAGGAACTACTTGGATTTTAGGTTATTTTTGTGCTTTTACATTGACTATGTGACGTCGTTAACTGCTCAGATAACTACAACATAATAATACGCACAGCAAATCACGATGGCATTGATTTGTTCAACAATTATTTTAATTTAATTTAGCAAAATAAGGCGCTAGATAGTTGGGATACCTGCTTTCCGTCTGTTTTGTGTTTCACCAAATTCACCTCTCCGTAGCTCCCTTTTCCTACGACTCGGATAAAAGTATAACTCTCCATGATTCTTCATTAGTCGATGAATATTTCCGACGAGAGCTAAGACAAAACTGGTCGATTGTTAAACAAGGCGCTTGTCCATTTTTTTTCTCTCCAAACAACAAACATGTAGCTGGGGGGACTATAATCTAGCCCCACTCTTTAAAATTTAGCCCGTAAAACAGGAAATTATCAGCGGCTTCATCGTCACCAAGCAACCGTGGTTGATTTTGACCATCGACTCCCTCTAGAGTTCAGAAAAAACGCGACAATTTTGAGATTTACAAAATCTTCACAGCCCCATCTATCTAGTGGAGTGGTACATAGAAGGATTGATGACTGGCGTTGGTGGGGTTTCGCAGCCACATTACTCGTACCTAACAAAAAACGAATACGAATAAGCGTTAATATATGGCATTGATTGTAAGTATATGTGTTGCCTAAAATAAAGTGTCCAGCTAACATCACACAAACCTAATAAGTAACCTTACATGTAGGGCTCTATAATCTCAACTCTAATTATTAAAATTTGGCAAACGAAACCCCTTTTTCGCATCTTCAGTCACATGAACAGCAGAAATACTGACTGTGATGGCGAAATAGCTGCGCAGCGTCCAAAACGTTGCTTTTTCCTCGTACGTTTTTCTACCCACAAGGTGGCAATATTGGTTATAAAGTTAAATATCCTCCAGAGGTCATTATTATTAATTGAAGATGTTAAAGATTCATATAAATTGAGTAACCATTTCCAAGTTAGTATAAAAGTTATAATGAAATAACCTGTTTGTTTTCTTTCAGTACCCTCTATACAACAACAACAACAACAACAACAACAATAATAATAATAATAATAATAATTATTATTATTATTATTATTATTATTATTATTATAAACGTTTAAAATTATGTTGTGTAATTTTTACTTAGGTTGAACAATATATTCGAGGGTATTTTTGGTATCAGAAGCTAACATATGGATGCATTTTTTTATTTGTAGCTCACGCCGTTAATTGAATGAGTTACATTTTGTATTCAGATCTTCACTAAAATAGGAGCCAACGCACAACTTTCAAACAACGGTAGACACTAATTATTAAATCATAAATACAACACTACCAAATTTGCAGACAAGGAAGTTCTTCCTTGCTCCTCTGAGCGGTAGCCTCCCCTCTTGTCTCGATGGATTGTTGACGTCAGGAAAGTGTTAGTGATCCACAGATCTGCGAAAGAGCAGCCCAATTGTGGAGACTTTCTTTTGAGAACCAGATCGTCGAGCGTCAATTTCAGGTACAATGTTTTAGAATTCTGCGTCAGAGCCGTCTGAATGTATGAATCTATAGTAGGGGACTGAAGACATTGATTAGAACGGCTCGATATTCTTAACGGCATCCTACTGGCTCATTTGTAGAACTGTACATGCATATCTGGTGTACAGCACCGGGCAATCGAATACATTAACATCGGTTATACACATAACATCGGTTATTCACTTATAGTTTACGTGATACCTTGGTCAGAGGCAAGCATTTACTTGGAAATGTTATTAAAGTTAATATCAGTCCGCACGTAGGCAAGTACAGATAGGAGACTGGTCACAATTTTTCTACCTTTAACAAAAATGGAAAAAAAAAAGAAAAGAAAAAAGCTTAATTAAATATAGCTAGGCAACATTCTTTAAATAAATTGATTTTATTTTAAAATAAGAGGTATTAAATTCGAATTGTTTCATACGTGATGGAACCATACTGCGCCAAATGGATGCGATTATCGTAGCAGATTTAGAGTTAGCTGTATGAAAAGTGTCATTTTAATCGCATGAACATTGTTTGGAGATATGCAGTGTACAATATTTCGTGGTGGCGGGCACTGAAATCTAGCGTTAAATACAGAAGATGGAGTCTTAAAATGTGTAACACGAGTTAATTTCGCTGTGAGAAATGTGGAAGCTATGACAGTAACCGAACTTGTTCAATTAATTGAGTTAATTGCTTTCGCTGTCATCACTGACCGAACGGAACGGTATTCGTATGTGAGATACGAACCCAGTGCGCCTAGTGAATTGATTAATATAACATACTCTTTGTATTTATAACAGACAAAAGTGATACTGAGGGAAGTGTAACAATTCTGGTGATGTCTTGGAAAGACCAGTCTTCCTGTTCTTAAAAGCTTCACTGCTGACAAAATACAATACGAATAGGTATTGGCCAAAGTGAAACCGCGAAGGCTCATCCGTATTTTTGTCTATTTTCGGCTTGAGCTTCTCGGCGCTGTCTACGCCACTACACTAAGACTGGAATTGAGGCATTTTAGTACCTCATCTCCGAACCGCTCTCTCTCCAATGTAGCTTATCAGTTAATAGCCTAAACAGGAAAGGGGTTGTTTAATGTCACTGATATGTTGCCTAGCCGCGTTGGCAATAATTTAATCGATCAATTCAGCAATGCAGGATTGAAAAAGTATTTTTTTTTGCATCTCATCAAAAATTATTTTAGAATGATAAAGAATAAAAAAGAAACAACAACATGCGACCCTCCTCATACTATTCTATTCTAGTTAATTGTGAAAGTAAATCCTGTTCCTGTAATGCTACATGAGTGATCTGTGCTGTTGTGACGTTACTCGTTGTGCTGGGTTATTGCAAGTGTAAGTAACGCTAGTCTTTCAGTGTAATCTGAAACTGAAGCTGAAGAAGTATGGGATGTTATATGTATACTGTTATACTGCTGGAAGTTTAATGCACAGTTTTGTACCTTGCCAGTAGATTAAGTAAAATAGCAGGTTTGCATTTGCGAGAACCGGGGGGATGTGGTTTATTTAAAGTAGGTAGCCGCCTGTAGAGTGCTGCTCGCCATCTTTGCTAGTGAACATAAAAAATTTACAGGATCACCCAAAGGAATCTACCAGGAGGGGAAGGACTAGACATTCAATGAGCCTAATGTCAGGTAAGCTGACAGGTAAAACAGGCTACGGTAGTAGCAGTTTGTAGATAATATCAGAGGCTAGTTCCACCTTGCTGGTTATACCTATACGGAATCCGGCTCTGTGGGATGGGTTTGTCGGGCTGAATAAAATCCAGAAATATTTGAATTAAAACAATACTGAAGACAAGACCCCAGACTTGATGGTGCTGGTGCCTAATGACCAGGCAGGAGTATAGTGTTTTTGTGTGTGTGCCTTTTGTTGTAGATATCAGAACAGGACCGGAGTAGTTCCAACAAGGCCCCTGCCCCTCAACCATGAGGGTGGTGTGCTGAGTGTCCGGCTTACCCCTCTTTTGTCGTTCCAGCACCACCCGACCTGGCCTTTTGCCGACTGCCCCTAGCGTGTCACTTCTGTCCAACCCGCGACAGAGTCAGCAGTGAGATCGCCGCGTGACTGGTCACTGCGAGATGCACAACCCGAGTCACAAAGCCCTTTCCCAGGCAATGCAGGTCCTTTTGGAACCACGTGTGACCCATTATTCCACAGAAGGGGTGGGGCTGGGTGGGGTGATGAAGTCGGGAAAGAGATGGCTACTCAAACTGAAATAAAATAAAACATTTCATCAGACATTTCTCAGTTCTCCTTTTGCAGAGTGGTATTGAAATATAATTAGTTTCAATTTCTCTTGTTAGACATTGACTTTCATCATGCAGGCAGATAACTAATCTAACAGTGCAATAATTCAATGTCTCCTATAAGGCACAGTCTGTGTCTCTCCTAGCAACTCTTTTTAGAACAAATACTTAAACTGTACAGTGTATGCAAAATAACACTGTAATCCCTCCTAAAAAAATCAGTGAGATAAACTGAATCAAATCCATATTTAGGCCACAATCCGGGAGTCCGGCAGGCCAAAGTAGCTGTGCTGTCACATCTGTGCAGTCACTTCCTCCATGGGGAAGTCCTTGGTACAACCTTTAGGTACAGTTGCACAGTTATACAAACCCTGTATACGTTTGTCACTGTGTTTCACCCCAAGTCCCCTACGCTACGCTGCCCGCACGAGGTTCAGCGCCCAACAGGGGTGAGACATGTCCTTTTCGATGGCAGTTCTAGCCTGGAGGTGCTTGGGAAGCCAGAAGATGCTGCTTGTTAGCGGTGAGCCGGGAGAAGCCCTGCTGATTTAGCCCACCCCGGCCTAGGTGGCACTCTGCCAGTTGAGCGTCGCCGCTGCGCTGTCCTGGTGTTTGTTTGTTAGATTAGAAAGTTAACAGAAATTGTTTGATTTTATTGGGATTGCTGCGCTCTCTTTAATGTATTGTTAAAGAACCCTCCCCTGAACGAGCGTTCTGTCTGAATAGAGAGACAACATGTGATGATAACGCATTGTGCTGTCTAAAAGGACTTGTGATCATTTTTATTTCATTATTTCGGACACTGATTTGCAGGGCTGTTTCATCAGAGATCTTTCTGTGGAGTAGTAGGAGAGTGACCGTGCAGTGTATGTTCTTGTGTTTGGAAGGGATCAAAAGTAATGCTGGAGAAAGAATATGTCTGGTTTCTGGTTCTGGTTTATAATAAGAACACAAGTGGTAAGATTGTGGGCCAGAGATAAAGCTGTTAGGCTCTGTAAAAAGGGCCGGAAGCCACACTGGCATCAAAGCTAAGGGAAGATGCTAAACGTCCAACTGTGAATGTTAGACACATGGCACCAACTATCCATCTGGCGCTTGTTCCACATCTGGTGTGGAGCACTTAACGGGGGCATCTTATACCTTGGTGCAGGTTAAGTTTAAATGTAAGATTATAGTGCACGGTAAATACCAGGTAATTTCAGCAGAAGCTGGCACTCTCCTTTCCCTAAGCTTCCTGGGAGTTACAGTCGTGCTTAGTGAGTGCTGGATGGGGTTTTGAAGTTGGAAAGTACGGTTTGCACTTGAAGTGGTGATTCCAATTTGATTCTCTTGAATATATTAATAAAAATACCAAGGGGACCTACTTTGGAGGGGGCCCACACTGGCTGGATGGCCACCCCGTGATCACGACCAGATCCCCTGGTCATTTCCGAGCATGGGCATTATCTCGAGTTGGCGTCCTTACGAGCGTCGCCCAGTCTGCTTCGAAACGTCGATGAGTCCGACAGCGGAAGGCTTTACAGTGCAGTCGGTTGCTCCCCCCGGTTGCTCCACCGTTTTCTCCGTCAGTTCCTCCGTCAGTTCCTCCCTGCAAAGCCCCACGTAGGCGGAATCCGGTCTCAAATGGAGCAGAAAGTGCATCGATGAAACGGCCAGGAAAAGATGACGGCTTCATTAGCGCAAGCGTTGCTATGGTGAAGGGAGAACACCACCTAAACAAATGTACTGGTGATTTGGGTGCGAGCCGATGCCTGTCCGCTGAATGTACTCGGCTGCCGCAGAAGGCCCAAGGGATGGTCTGATGATTGGAGCCGGCAAAATCATCTTTGAAATTGTGAGGCTGCTCAATTGTTTAAACTGTTAGCAACTAGCTTTGCTGCTTTCCCCAACATGGTAGATCAGTGCCCTAGGAAGATCTGGAAAATGTTTTAAAATGTCATAAGGTTTGAAAGTTCTGACCTAAGGCTACAGCTCAGTAGTTTATCTGAGCCTAAAAGACAAAGAATTAGGGCGGTGATCCTTAAGGACTGTACTTTCTTCTACATCTAAATCCACTGTTATGTTCAGTGAGAAAGAGTTTGAGGCCTGTTTATAGCCTGTGTTTGTGGTTATCCTGCAACATCAGGTGTGGAGGGGAATGGAAGGCTGTTTATAGCCTGGGCCGCACACAAGCGCTTGGAGGCGTGGACACTTGTCTCTTTTTCTCTGGCTGATGGAGCTGGCAGGTTGTAGCTCCTTGGTTTTGATGGTAAATTATATCAGCAGTTGAAGGGCAAACTCAGATTTCTTTTGTTATTTGAAAATCAATATCATCGTGTACTGAAAACGTAATATTCCTTATCTTTGTCGGATCAATGTGTTTTATCATATGTTTTAATAAATGTTTTCCTTAAAGCGTATACTATTTTCATAACAGGGATTCCTAATGGCTTAGTAATTATAGCATTGAGGCAAAGCAGAAACAAAGGTTAAAATAGGTAGTAATAATTTTTTTTCCCTTAAGTTGTCGAACAAATGTCATTTAATGTTGTGCCATTTTCAGTCTTACTGTCACAGCGTTTGTTATATGACTCTCATCCAGCTCAAAATTTACGCAAACCATGATAAACCGTTGGCCTTTGTTATGCACCGTGCTGCAAAGGTCGCTGTGCGTGCAGTATACTGCTATCAGTGATAATTAACCGGTCTCAGTGCTTACCTTCAAAGTGGCCCTGCCTTAGTTAGCATTAACTTCAACAGGACACGCGGGCAACCGTGCCCCACTGTCATCAAGATGTGAAGTCCCAATGCAATCAGCACCACTTTATAGCCATCAGCGTGAGGTGTGCTTTGGTAATGTTTGGGATTCTGCCATGTTTAGGGGTTTGGACGCTCTGTGATTTGATGCTGCTTGTTTTTTGGGTTTAGTCCCTTTCATTGGTGTAGTCCCTAGAACCTTTCTTGCCATAAGAAAATCCCTTTTTGTGGACCCAAGAAAATGTGAAGTGAGAGTGTCCATGCTAAACTCCAGATCCTGTCACCCCCACCCCCACCCCCTGCAGATTTGCTGCGGTTTAAACAAAACGACGGGAAGATGCCGTTGGGGGAACATGGAAACGGCTGGACAAAAAAGACTTCGGATATAAAAGAGATCTACGACTTCAAAGAGGTCCTGGGAACGTGAGTATTAAACCTGTCGGCTGTTTCCTCTGGTTAAAGGCAGCTCTGAGATTGGCTTACACGTATAAAAAGTATGATAATGAGCAGTGAATCGGAACTGGTGCAGAAAACCCCACAGAATCCTACAGATTGTGGTGCTTTGTGTTTAAGCTGTTATAAAGTGTAGCTTTGAAAATGTGTATGTTCACTGATAGTTCCTTGTTCTCATTCTGTCTGTTGATGTGAAGCTTTCCTGTCTAAATGAATGACGTCCCATAGAGGAACTTTGTGTCGGTGTCTTACACAATCAAATATCTTTCCTTCGTCCTGCGGTTAGCATTTTGGAACAGAGGTGCTGACATGATGTATGTGGACCCAGGCAATGTTAGCATTCATACAGATGATCCTGCACAGAGTGTAATATTTTTGTTAATCTTTCTTCAGCTGTGGAGTATGGTTTCCACAGGGGAAAGGAATCCCTGCATTTGGGCTATAAGGACTGATTCTGCTCTGTAAATTCTTAGTAACCAATCACACTCCAGCAGCAATTATCATGTCTCAGCGACAAATTGTTTCTAATGGAGCCATTATCATATAATGCCACAGTGGCCAATCATATTCAAAGAGCCGTTATCATTCCAATGTGACCAGTTGTACTCTAGGAGCCATTATCATTCCACAGGGACCGGTCATACTAAACGTGTCTTTATCATTCCGCAGTAACCGGTCATACTAAACGTGTCTTTATCATTCCACAGTGACCGGTCATACTAAACGTGTCTTTATCATTCCACAGTGACCGGTCATACTAAACGTGTCTTTATCATTCCACATTGACCGGTCATACTAAACGTGTCTTTTTCATTCCACAGTGACCGGTCATACTAAACGTGTCTTTATCATTCCACAGTGACCGGTCATGCTAAACGTGTCTTTATCATTCCACAGTGACCGGTCATACTAAACGTGTCTTTATCATTCCACAGTGACCGGTCATGCTAAACGTGTCTTTAT
>JAOVYW010000084.1:7523278-7535500 GCA_025775045.1 Hiodon tergisus | reverse complement strand
TCTATGTAAAGCGTCTTTGTGACATGGCAACATGTGAAAAGCGCTGTATAAAAATAAAATTGATTGATTGATTGAATTGAATAGCTCAGACTGTAGAGATCAGTGACTTTCCAACCTGGCACCGTCACAGGATGCTACCTTTTCAGCAGTCAAATTTCTGCCCTGTTAGAGCCGCCCAAGTCAACTGTAAGTGCCGTTATTGTGAAGTGGAAACGTCTAGGAGCAACAACAGCTCAGCTCTGAAGTGGTAGGCTACGTAAGCAATGGGGCCACCGAGTGCTGAAGCTTGTAGCATGTAAAAACCACCTGTCCTCAGTTGCAACTCTCACTACCTAGTTCCAAACTCAGGAAGCAACATCAGCACAAGAACTGTTCGTTGAGAGCTTGATGAAAAGAATTTCCATGGGCGAGCAGCCCGATACAAGCCTAAGATCACCATGCGCAAGGCCAATTATCTGAGTGTGGTGGATGCCAGGAGAACGCTACCTGCCCAAATGCATAGTGCCAACTGTAAAGTTTGGTGGAGGAGAAATAATGGTCTGGGGCTGTTTTTCATGGTTATGGAAATCTTGACGCTACAGCATACAATGAAATTCTATGACGATTCTGTGCTTCCGACTTTGTCGCAACAGTTTGGGGAAGGCCCTTTCCTGTTTCTGCATGACAATGCCCCCTTGCACACAGCAAAGTCCATACAGCAATGGTCGAAGCTCAGTGTGGAAGAACTTGACCGGCATGCACAGAACCCTGACCTCAATCTGAGTGAAAATCAGTGGCCGACCTCACGAATGCTCTTGTGGCTGAATGGAAGCCCCCGCAGCAATGTCCCAATATGTATTGGAAAGCTTCCACACATGAGTGGAGGCTGTTATAGCAGCAAATGGGGAGTCTAACCTCATATTAATGGCCATGATTTTGGTTTTTTTGGATTGATTTACGAGCAGGTGTCCACATACTTTTGGCCATGAAGTGTAGGTTTGAAGTTTTTACAAACAGTACCATGCCTTTGGTTTAATTCTTTGGATTTTTTTTGCAAGAATTACAAAAATTTCCATTGTGGATAAAGACCCCTACCTGCCCACTCGGTGCCGCACTAGGCCATGCGACTGGATGTACACACAATCGCCCACTTTGAGCCAGCTGTCATTGTAGCAGAGCTGTTCATAGTACTGACAGCCTGGCTCCCCATTGCTCACATCGACAGGTACGTCCTCCCTTTCCTGAAAACATACGTGTACCTATAAAACCCATTCATCTCCCTTTAAAGAGACCCTCTCCGTCCTGCTCCCTGCAACACGCTGTGTGTTACGGTCCATGGTTTCGTGCCCACTATTTTCCATATGTTTGTGGCACTGTTTTTTTTTTCATAACAATCTAAAAAAGCCTGACCTGAACAACCTCTCGGGGACCCTTACATTGCCCGTCATGCTCACCTTATCGATGACGGCACCAACGTCTGCTCCTTTACCCTCCTCCGTCATCTCTGCAGGCCTATCCTGCTCGTGCTTAGTGGCGTCGGCAAACATGGAGGCCACCCGGACCACGGGCAGCTGCACGTCACGTGGGACAAACCTCACAGAACTCAGGGGCATGGTCCACATCTTGATCTTTTTGAAGGACTTGGTCTTAGCCGAGTAGCGGGATTCGCAGACAAAGACGTCATCCGGCCTGAAGCTCTCAGGGTGGAGCTTGAAGTACTCCTGCAGGCCCCCGCCCAACAAAGATGGACCACCACAGGGAACAAAAAGGCCACTCAGTCAGAGAGGTACCTTCCAATAAGCTGGTGAGAACCAAAAACGTCCCAATGTGCACAACGAGCGGCTTTACCTTCACAAACATCACCACACATTTGCCCAGTATTTTACTGACAGGGACTTTGTTGTAGTAGTCACTCTTGAACACTTCCTTCTCCAGGAACTTGCGTGTGGCCAGGTGGAAGGTCTCGCTGGGCCTGTAGAACCAGCAGCCGTACAGCCATTTCTCTCCTGCATGGAGGAAGACATTTTTACAGGTTTTTTTTTTTTTTTTTTAAGCCTACATTTCAGTTTCATAGCAGGAGCACCAATATAGGGTGTTCCACAATTTTACCCCATTTCCATTTATATAGCAGTATATAGGGAATGGCAAAGGGTTTTACCCGCATCGTCCTGCCAGAGGCGCTCGATGCAGACAATGTGTGGCTGCAGGTTCTGTTCTGCAGGTTCCACGTACACGTAGTCACCCACACGGTACAGGCTGTCCTGGAAGCTGCAGTCCTGACTGTAGGTGCGCTGGAGGTGTCCCAACTGCCACGCACCTCCCACCACGTCCTCGCTCTTCTCCGCTTCTGTGGTCCGGTTAGCCATTCAAAAGGTCACAGTTTTTTTTAGGATTTACAATTGCATGTATATCTGCTTTTTGTGGAATAATTTTCTCCCCAAATTGGAATAGCCAATTATGTACTTTTAGTCTTGTAGTAGTAGCAGTAGTCCTAGTAGTAGTAGTAGTGGCATTTTCTAGTGGCATGTTGCTATTTAAGAAACAAATAGTATTTTTCTATTAATTATTATGATAGAAACCATTGTCCTCCTAAAATCTATTCTGTTTATGTTTAGCATATAAATTATTTACACACATTCTGATTTCCCTCTGAGGATGTCTGGGATCAGTCAGGTGAGCAGCAAACAGGTCACCTTTCTTTTCTTCCTCTCTCTTCAGCTTGTCCTCCTCCATCTCCTTAGGCAGCTTCTCCTTCTTCTCCCGCTCCACGTCACTGTGCAGGTGCTTGGCGGTGTAGCTGAGTGCGGGCGAGAGCAGGATCTCCCCGTTCTTGCACAGCTCGTCCCGGATGCGTATGAAGAACTGCTGCAGCTCCACGGAGTCCTCAAAGATCTCAGAGTCCGTCCTGCGAGGGAACACGCCGGAAAGACTGGTTTCAAAATGGACAGGTTAATAGCAAAAAGCAACCACTAAACAAAATAAGCTGCCTGAGGTTGCTAAACGCAGAACATCAAGGGAGACTTCCAGGAGAACAACCGAGAACTTCACTGTCCAAATGTATACACTTTAATACTGCAATAAAGAGCTGTACGGTTACTCTAACCTATGCAGCCGTCTTGCTTTCTCCAGCACCTCAAACATGTGCTCCTGGAAGACGTCTAGCCTCTTGTATCGCCCACTGTCCACATTGGAGCGGATGATCTCAAAGTTGAGGGGCGGCTTGTCGGGGCTAGCCGGGTCCCGGGCGGGAATCTCGGCCAGCGAGTCGCTGTAGCAGCGGCCTTCGTCGTCCTGGTGGCTAAGCACGGACACAAAGAGGTTGTGGACCAGCTCCTGGATGAGGAGGGCCACGTTGGGCACGTGGGCGTCCTCCCCGCCCTCCAGGTCGCGTCGCGTCTCCAGCAGCACCTTGTGGAGCACCAGGGCATCCTTGTAGATGAGCGACTCGGGCTCGTTGTAGGTACAGGCATTGTTGAACATCATCACAAAGTCCTCGACCAGGGAGTCCACGTCCTGGTACTTGTTGGCTATCATGTGACTCCGCAACTTCTCCATGTCGATGGGCTTTTTGATAGTGACGTAGTAATCGGGCAGCTCGGCACGGGACGGCAGGCGCAGGAAGATGGCACTGAGGCGCCGGCCGCGCTTGTCCGTGTAGTTCTTCACTGCCTCGTACAGCTCATTCAGCTTCTGCTGCAGGGGGGTCAGGTACTTGGATTTCTTTGGAGAGACGCCACTCTTCCCTGAAAACATAGACGTGACCGTTACTACTGTTGCTACGGGGGGAAAGAACGCTCTTGTATTACTAACGACTGACTAGGATCTCCACTATAAAGTTTCGTAAAAGAAAATGCACTGAGGAAGGGGTATGAAACCTCAATTGAGGCTTTTAAAAAACAATTTTGTATAAATTCAGACAGACAGCTTACTTGTCTGTTTGCATAAATGATTTGATATAACTGTTTGCATGACTGCACTGAGAGACAGAATCCACCACTTCGGTGGAACAGAACCATACTTATTTTTAGTTTGGGGGAGGCCACGTCGTCGTCCTCTTGGAGGGGCCCAAGTTCCTTCCGCTTGTCCCTCAATATCTTCTCCAGGATGTTGGCGTCATTGTAGACCTAAATTGTTACAAGGAAATGGGCCGTTACGCCACCCAAACATTAACCCCCACCCCCACCCCCACCCCCAGTAGTGCACAAGCCTCACCTGCGAGCCCTCCTCGTTGTAGTGCCGTGCGTTGCGAAACATCCGCTTCATGTCCTCCACCAGCAACTCCTCGCTCGGGTACTTGTCGGAGCGGATATTGTGCTCGATGGTCCTCAGGTCCACTGGCTCCAGGATGATCTTGTAGTAGTCGGGGTAGTCCTTCTTTGAGGGCTTGACCATGAAGAGGTCGCACAGCCTCCTGCCTGAGCCTGGCTCACGTGCGTCCATCACCGCGCCGTACAAGATCTTCATCCGGTTCTTCTTTGTGTTCTTCTTGTGGCTGCCCGTCGTGGCAGCCCAGACAAAACATAAGACGGTTGTGGTTTAGCCATCAAAAGCTTCCACCCACACATTCGGCTTCCAATTGATGAAGCACACTTCTTTTTCAATATCACACAAGATACGGGATTACTGCAGCAAAATCACCTATAACACGTTAACGACCCATCAATAAAAACTTAGGACTACCTGAAGAAAAAGACCTTCTACCAACAACGACAACTTAATATCTTAAAAATCTGACTTCCTTGTGTGCTTGAATTCCATCCAACTCGCGGTTTGTGGTGTTTTTTGGCCAGGAGGAGCCAAAAGCACTTTGTGGCAGACACATAGGCACTGTGTGGGTGCAAGTATGAGCAGTTCCTACCTTTTTCTCTTGCCGACGCCAGCGTCTGACATGGTAGTGGAGAGCATGCTATCTCCGTCTTCATCCTCTCTTCTCAACAGCTCCTTCCTTTTCAGCTGGAAAACACACACACACACACACACACACACACAGACACACATCAATATTAATATCAATTCCACTACAGCCTTCTCTCTCTCTAATCCCACACGCGCGCACACAGAAATCTTGAGCCGCACTCAAAAACAATACATTCTAGCACATATATAGATATCTCTTCCTCAATCTGAAAGACAATTATCCGGTTCAATTAATTTTTTCTAACACTTACTGCAACCCTCATAACCCTCCTGGCTGTCTTGTCCCTCTGAGATGTACACACATACACACCAATATTAAGCAGATCAGAGACAGAGACACACATTTCTGAAACCACATTAATATTAACCAAAATAACACTGCAGATGCACTCTCTCCCACAAAGAGCTACAGTGCATGAATATTTAAAAGGCAGAGGCTGAAGCAATCACCAACATGAACAACTGTCAAGTGCATTTCGGAGCAATCCACAACATTATATAAATGAACGGCGCGATCCCAACATTTATCTATCGTTAACTGTGTTGAAGAGAATTGACTTAACTCAGGCTTGACTCCCCATCACTGATTCTAAACAATCTCAATAATGAAATTACACTTAAAAACCAAAATATGCAAACCACAAACTTAATTTAATTACGGTGAAGAGTTAGGCGTAAAATAATGACAGTTTACCAACAGCACGTCTCATGTTCGTCTCCTGCAGTAAAAAGAGAAATTGGAAAAAAAACTGACAGCAGCTTCGCCAGAACTACAATTCCCCTAAGACGGACACATGGTCACCTCCTGTGAAGCTCACTGTGCTGGATCAAGAGAGAACCGCGACAGCAGTAACGGCTCATGTTTCAGGGCCAGCGGACATCCGATCTGCCTCTAGACGGCAGTCAGATACGCATATACATCCATTTACATTTCAGTGAGCGAGAGCGTGTGTGTATGTGTTTGTGTGTGTTGGGGGTGGGTGGCTGAGTTTCCTGACCCCCCCCTCTTGCTGACCTGGAGGATATGCTGCAGCTTGGTGACCCGTTTGTATATGGGCGAGTGAGGCACGTTGTAGCGCTTGGCGTTCTCAAACATCAGTGCGAGGTCACCGCCTATCTGCTCCATATTCTCATACTCGTTGTTCTTCATCTTGTTTCTAAGGGAACAACAAAAAACAAAACAAAAAAACAAAAAGCTCTCTTAGAAGCAAATTCAAAGACACAGCTTACCTTACGAACAGAGAGGGGACATCAACTAATCAAATGAATCAGCTTAATCTCAGTTTATATTTTTAGCGTGTTTAGCATAATGGGTTGTAACTAAAAAAAACAAGTATTTCAAAATAGCCAACACAATCTATTCCAATTAGGGGTGAATCAATTTTTTTATTTTTTTTATTGAGATCACAAAACGTAATACAGATCAGAAAAACATTATAAAATGCAAACGAAGAGTTGCATAGGACATTGTACCGGATCTGATGCAGGGAGATGGGCTGTTTTATCTGGTGGAAGTAGTCAGGGTAGTCTTTCCTGGAGGGCAGCTGCAGAAAGGGTTCGGCAATGAGCTGACCCTGGCTGTTCCTTCCGCTGCGCACCGCCTCGTACAGCTGGAAGATGGGGCTGCTCACGTCCACGCTGGAGTTCACGCTCTCTTCCTCAGACTCTACCCCATCGTAGCGGACGGTCCCTGAAACCAACCCGGGAAATCAGAACTGTTCAGTCCGATGGCATTGGGTTTATACCCCTCGCACATAAGCCGGCGGTTAAAACTGTGAAAGTGCTAAATCGTAGTTTAAACTGAAAAGAAAGGGATGTTTCTTTATGGTACATCGATGTTCATATCTGAAATAGTGTTTGCCCTGTAGAGGGTGCCACTGGAAACGCGTGGCTTCTGTGCTGCTTCGAACCCTGCGAGCTGCTGTACCTCCCGGATCCCTTCCGTCTTTTTTCATTGGATTTTTTTTTGGAATCGAGCCCAAAAGCCATGCCGCTAAATGATTGGCTGCTGCCACGGGGTCACACCACACAGACTGATTCCCAGACACAGGCCCAGTGGCTGCCTACCGGCAAGCAGAGCATCCTCATCGCTCTCAGAGCCGTACTGCAAGGCCATGGTGATTGCGGAGAGACGGTCTCCTTGCGCCGTCCTCCGGTTCCTTACAGGCAATCACACAAACACACCGCAGATACAAATCACTATATAATCCAGGTGTCCACAGGTGCTTCAGCTAAGCGTGATAAGAAATGATAATAATGCAAATATTGCAGTCACAACTACTCTATAAGAGAGTCTGCCATGTTTATTCTCAATTTAAACTGGCGGACAAATTCTTTAATGCATGATTAATGCAGCTTTTGACGATGCATGGAATGCACACATGGTTGAATCTCGTTGAACACACTCTCTTTTCGCAGTACCTGATTCGCATACTGGACTTAGTGGGCTCAGCATGCTCAATTTCCATCTTTTTCTGGGAGAAAACCTTCTTGATAGTGTTGGCATCCTTTACGTTGAGATAGGTTTAATAAATACATTTGTGTATTTTTACGACACAAAATAATGCAAATACATAAATTTAATGGAAAGAAAAGGTAACGGATATGACCAAAATAAAATGACATACCTTAAAAACCTGTGATCCAGGTTCATTGTATGTTTTTGCATTTTTCACCAGAAGATCTATGTCCTTGCCCATGGCGTTTGCACTTTTGTAGTAGCCCATCTAGGAAATAAATTCAAAAGATATCAGCGTGCTTACGCTGGTTTGACACAATGGTCTAAGCCACCAGAAGGCTAAATCCTGATACTACAAGTACAGTGAATTATGCAATGAAACGTGCATAAAAAGATTCCAAAAGAAAAAAACAGATTCCAATAAATACCATCCAAGAATGTTTTGTACTTGTGGGTTTAGCTCAAGACCACAAACAAAAGTCGCAAACCTGGATCCGCTGAGCAATGGTCTTGAGATCGATCGGTTCCTTTATTATGGCATAATAGTCAGGGTATTGCTGCAACAAAAAAAAAAAACTTTCCCAAAATATCTGACCACCGAGACAGTATAAACAGAACATCACAGACCTAGTAAAGTACACCAAGACCTAGAGTATGTGTCTGCTGCGTCACATGGACACTGGTGTCCCTCACCACTCTGGAGGGCAGCTTCTGGAACAGCTCGCTGACCAGGCGCCCGGAGGACTCAGAGAAGGTTACCACCGCCTCCAGCAGCTGCTCCAGGGCCTCCTTCAGGCAGCTGGGCGGAGTCTGTGGGTAGAGCGCTTTCTAACAATGTGCCTGTCTACGCGACGAGTCAGCGTGAGCCTAAACCACTGTACGGGTGTGACACAGCTGCCGAAAATCGTGAAATTTGGCTCCAGGTGAGTAGCGTTTCCGGTAACGCCATGACTGGAGTCCTAACCGGCAGGAGGAGTGGTAGCTGTAACTGTCAACATCGGTTTACTTTCATAACCGTAAACAAGCAAGAGACTCCTGACCTCTTCCTCGGTGGAGGTTTCTGGGTTTTCCTGGGCGTCCTCCCCGTCTTCGTCGTCTTCATCGTAGTCACCCCTTTGCACAAACTCATTCTTGGTGCGCAAATAGAGGTCCCACAGCTTACAGGCGGCCTTGTACTCCGGGGTATCGGCCTGGAGTGAAAAAATTTATTTTGGCTGCAATGCAATAAAGATCTCTGAAAAAGCTGATCCGTTCCTACGTCTGTGCTGTGTTCCGCAAAAATTTTTTTTTTTTAAATAAGACATATTTAAATAACTTAAGACTTGTAGAATTTAAGAACTGTGAATGGTTCTCTACCTCGCTCAAAGTGCAAAATAGAGCATTTTCCCTAGCTGAATAATATTATCGGAAAGACATAAATAAAGATAAGAGAAACCTTTTTATTGCACTACTTTACATGGTTTAGAAAACAACCTTCCCACTGGCAATGCCATGCTTGCGGTACAAGGTCCACGCATGTGTTTGGTACCTTGTAGTAGGTCTTGGCATTGTTGAACAGGAGTTGGAAATCACCAGTGAGCTGCTCCACATCATCGTATTCCTCCATCTTGAGCTTCTGCTGGATCTTCATCATGTCTATGGGCTGGGCCACCACTTCATAATAGTCGGGCTGATTCCTTTTCCAGTGAAAAGGGGGACATTTCAAAAAGGTGCACATTGCTTTTGCGGTTTGTTTGTTTTTTTGCTCAAAGTGGCCCGGATCAGGTTAAAGAACTACACTGCAAGACATGACATTAAATTCTGCCTGACTTTGGTGTCACACTCTAAAAGTCCTTGCTTGGCGCATACCTTCTCTTCGGTGCTCTTATAAAAAGCTCACAAAGCAGTCGCCCATGGTCATCCTTGTAGTCCCTGATAGTGTTATACAGTTCATGGCACACTGCAATCTGGGAACGTAGGCACAAGTCGGATTTAAACACAATGTTGTGTATTGTGTGACAAGACAAATTAGCGTTAATTCACAAACCAAGCAAGCAAAATGGGAGCGGTGGGGCAGGGGGTGTAGGCAGAGCAGGTATGAAGCAGCAGGGTTTTGTCGAAATCGTCAGTTTACTTGCTGTGGAGAAAAGCTTTTTTGGAAAAAAATAAACTAAAGGTGCAAGACGGGTGCAGCTCTCTCCCAATCTCACCAATATGTTACAAACCTATCAGGATGGGTTGTCAAGATTTTTGTTTCAATGTTCTGATTTCTTCTTTTTTACAAAACAATTGAATAAAATAAAAAAACATTACTTTTTTAATATTGATTATTTTATTCGTAGCACAGTTTCGCACTTAATATGAAATATTAAGGTAAATATTACTTAAATTAGTTAAATATTTAAATGGAGTAAAGTATCCATCCCCCGTATGACAGGAGAGCCCCTCCTATTTTTGAACCTACAACCTAAAACGTATGTTAAGGGACAGGAACAGGCTGACAAAACGGAATTTTTTTTTTTTTACTGAATCCAGCTCTTCCTTTAATATCCGAATAACAATTAATGTATAATTTGAATGATATTACATTACAAGATTTTTCTATTACCGCAGACGTGCAAGAGTTTAAATGAAGAGGACTAATGAGAGTTCACAATTATGAGAATGGTGGATTTCAAACTGAAAAGCCCAAAAAAGCGACAAACCGCTCCATCGGACTTAAATCAGTGAGCAAATTCAATTCTAGCTGCGAAATATTACGGTAGAAGACTCATTTACTAAATATGCCAGTGTGTTTTATATGGGGATTTGTTGCTGTAAAATGAAACGAGTAACTATTGAAACAGAAATCAAGACTTTCAGCAGGGATTGGAGATAGGTTAGCGGTACCGGGGTTCCTTTTCATGATCTACGCAGATTCACAAACATTTCAGATTCGTTATTATTATTTTACCTTTTCAATCTACGTTAGAAGATGAAAATGAACCTTTTGGAATCTTGGAAACAAAACTGCGGGCATGTTCAAACAGATGATCGTGGGACACACCTGGTTTCTCTTGTTGCTGTCACTGTCTCTCTGTAAAAGTGGAACAAGACTCGGAAATCCACTTACTGGATCGACAGTGGGGATACTGGAAGCTCTTCTCCTTTTCCGAGTGCTTCCCGCCACGGAGGTGGACGTGTGTCCATCGTCGACGTCCCCCCCACTTACACTACTGGAGGGGGATGTAGCCCTCCTCCTTTTCGAACCCATGTCAGTAATACCCTGAAGGCGATTTGTTAAGATTTTAGAAATACATATGTCTGGTTGACAAAAATAATTTGCATTGCACTTCGCTGTCACTCTAAAATGTTCGCATCCAATGACATTTCGAGACGAACTGGAGGTATTATAGCCTATAAACAAATTATAATCATTTGATGAGCTAGTTGTGAATATATAACAAACATAAAGCAAACCTGGTAATAAACAGCACTGAATAGCTTTAAGCTACTTTTTAGTAATCGTCGCCAGTTCAGTACAAACGTTGCTTTGCGGTTGTATTGACAGATTAAATTAACCAGGGTTTTAGTTAGACGTCAGCCTTTGTTGCATTGCAAGTGTTGGTTTATGTTTATTCTGACAACTGAAAACTGAATCTGTGGCTGCGTCGCTGATCAAATCATTGCCTTTTATGTTTCATGAGTACGATTCTACTAATTCCGAAAGAAGTAGAGAGCATGCACGGTATCGCTTGCTGGGTATGGAAAAAAATATTAATTAAAATCTGAGGTGTCTTAATACATTTATATTAATTTAGCTAGCTATGTACGGAATTAAACACTGTAACAATTCATTAGACACTAAATTATTAGCTGGCTATTTTGACAAGATACCGGAAGACGAAAACATAAATAATTACCCGCCGTTAGGTGAATAACAAATTACAAAGAAGGCGATTTGCGTAGGGGTGGCAACACCATTCAATAGAGCAGCCACCTTGCCAACTAGCAGTACCTTTCCAGCTATAACCAAGGGGGTCGCTTACAGGTAACTCAGCTGTTAGTCGACTTCTGAGTTTAAACAAAAAAATGACAGATCATTTTATTTAAATTTACGAATATCTGGGAAAGGCTTCCGAAAAAAATTAACCTTTTCCTAGCAGCAAACGGAAGCGGAACTCAAATGTTTTGTTAATTTGCAGGTTGCAGGAAATACAACGGAAGTGATCTCTCGGAACTAGCTCAAATATATTTTTTGATTACATTTAAGATTCAGTCAAACTCTCTGGGTGAATCTATGATTTGGTTACAAGTCGTTTTGCTATAATCCTTTTATGTTCGCTTGTTCGAAGCAAGCACTACATAGAGGTACATTCCAGTGCCATAGCATTTCGACATTGATACTACAATGTATCCAAGGCTGCGTAACACGCATAAAGGCTTTTATATTGCGTATCACGTTGGTTTATCAAACCACCCTGCGGTTTTACTACGGAGAGAATTAAAAAAAAAAAATCAAGTACAGTCAGTGTTGGAATGAAACAGAAGACTACTCTCTTTGTTTTTAACAATAAAACAAATATTAGAATGCTTTAAACATCAATTGATGTTTGTTAAATTGTTAGAATTTTTTCTGTATGATTTTACGAGTTATAAAAAAAGTTGACAACGGTTACTTGCTCATAATTCACAAGCTTACTAGGTCAATAGAGACACGCTTACAATATTAGAAAGTAAAACATTTTCAACATTTTTCATTTTAAAACACAAATTATGTGTACTTTATCATTTAAAATTCCGAAGACCCGTGACCTAAAGAAGTAAATACATACTTTGCATTTTACTTTTAAATGACGACGTCACCTTATCAAAAGTTGAGCATTGCCTTTTACAAACTCATGTTCGCT
>JAOVYW010000084.1:7508160-7523178 GCA_025775045.1 Hiodon tergisus | reverse complement strand
ACTTTGCATTTTACTTTTAAATGACGACGTCACCTTATCAAAAGTTGAGCATTGCCTTTTACAAACTCATGTTCGCTAGAAGTACTCGCTCTAGATTTTTGCAAGATCGGCGTTTTTGTTCGCTCGTAAAGGGCGGCTGCAGGTCGCGTATTGAATTGCTATTAAATGTATCAGATGTATTTGTAATATAATGCTGCCTGTTATTGATATTGTTGAATCAACGCATTGTGTAATCCAGGGAATGCCAGTATTCCACCTTCTCAAGGGGACATTGCCAGGAGGTAGAACATAAAATGTTTAGGAATGAAGGGTCTTCTTGAAGTGGGGTAACCAAATCACATATTGCACCTAAATGTTTGCCTCATTTTAGTTTCAAATGACTTTATGGCTTTATGGCTTATTAAGGTGACTGATGCCATCCACTAAGATGCAGACATCCTGGAAAGGAGTGTTTGGCTGAGAGGCAGAGTAGTTCCATTTATGGTAGTTCCCATAATATGAGGTGGTAAGGGAGGAATTTAGTAAAGCTGTAAGGTGTGGTGAATACAATCAGGTGCAATTGTCTGGAGACGGGAATGGGTTGAGGGGGCAGGTAGTTAGGGTCAAGTAAGTATGGCCAGGTTGCCTTCCTTAGTGGATTTAGTGCAGTCTCTGCCGCTATGCTAGTACACTTTGGATGATAAACCACTATCAAAGGCCAGGCGAAAACAATTAACACAAGTAACCCGACTAAAATCCAAGCACAACTGATACCTAGCTAACAGAAAGTCCTTGAATGGTTAGGCCATAGAAACGACAAAACCAAGTCAATCAGCCCAGACCTGGTCTAAAATCAACAGACCGGCACAGCTTCCTTTCCTATTGCGTCCATGTCAAGGAGACTGAGATTCCTGGCAGACAGGAAACAGTCAAGATTCAGCAAAGTGTACAGTTTCATAAATTTCCACTCATTCAAAATTAATTGGTAACACCTGGTATGGAGCATCATAATTTTCTTCAATGTTGTGGACTTTGAAAAGTGAGTAACAATCAACACACACTATTAGCCTGTGTTGAGATACATTGACACTGATTGTGAATTGATTCCATTGCAAATGTCCCAAGTAAAATCGAATTTAATCAAACCTAAGTTAACAGAAGATGCATGCAAAGTTGTCACTGACTGCGTCTTTATCCGGACCATCTAAAATACTGCTTTAACATTTTTCATTGAAGTGGTACAAAGTTTCTGAAGATGAACCTGGTTTTGAACCATAAGATGAAGCCAGAAAGGAAATACAGATGGTTAGTTACTGTTCAAGCTCATATATTAATTTATTTGCAAAATTTAGTCTATTCTGTGTGCTGACAGGGAAATGATGAATTCATTCAGTCTGGAGTGAACAGTGACTTCTAATCCAACTCTGATCTCGCAGCACTGATAGACTTTGTAATGACCGTGTGCTAGGGTGGGTGCCACTCCCCCTTCTCCAACTTTTAAGATAATTTGTGTTTGTTTTTGAATTCCCTCCCCCATCCCACTCCCCCAAGAAACTCCAATGCGAGTGGGGCTCCTGCTTCTTTCGGTCTCCATTGACTGAACCAGGAATAGATGATGAGGTTCTACTTCAACCCAGATTTTTTAATCTAAAGGATATATTTACCCTCTCTAAAAAGTGGATAACTATATATAAATTTGCTTTATGATTGTACAGCACACATTATAGATAAACTCAGTAACAAACCCAACAAGTAAAAACTTGTGCCTTCCAATGAGAGCCTGCATGTATGGAACACTCCATTGCAGGTTTCTACAGTGAATAGCAGTTGCTGAGGTACCCTTTTGAAATGACTGCCAAAAATCTTTTGTTTGGTTGGTTCTTTTACATTTGTCAAGCCTTAAAAGGTCTGTATTGGATGGTTCACAGCTTTCTTCATTGATCCTTTCATCGATTGTGCTGAATTTACACTGATAATCACTCCTAATTGAAATAACCAATTCATAGGTAAGGATAGTAAGAAAACCAGCATATGCTTCAGCCCTCTAGCATGTCTGAAACCCCAAATATAACAACAGATCAGCTGTTTGATTTTCTGATTATTACGCAAGAGTACTCTCTTGGCCTTTACTTTGCAGAGAGTGTACTTAATACTTAATGTAAAATCAACATTACATTGTCAGGGAAATACTTGAGTGACCATTTTATTTTTTATTACAAAACTGTATAGGGTGATTTAAGCAGTATATACACAACAACGATTTTGCATGGTTTTACAAAAGTCGCATGACAACTTTAACACCTTCTGAAATACAGAACATTAATACTATAAGATAAACCTCAACATTTTCATGACTGAACATCCACCAGGAACCCTCTCTGCGTATGTTACAAAATTAGCACTAATTCACGTAACTTCCAAGAAGAACTAAGCATAACCGAAGGGGTGTAACATGCTCAGATTAACCAGATTAAGACGAGGGGAAAATCAAACTGTCAGCTCGCTATTAAAGATCCAAACATTTTCGAATGCTGTTAAATAAAATTTTATTAAATGTTATTAGTGGGTTGTCAAAAATTGGTCCCAACCTAAGTGTCCCTGAAATTATTTCACCATCACTGGGGGGGAAGGGGGGACTGAAGTAGAGATCCTTATGTCCCAAGACCTGGAAACAAATTCAAAGACAGCGTCACATTGTAACCAGCTGCCACAATGTAATCTGATAGAATTAAGGATTTATAAATCAGCTAACACTTCAGTTAAACAGTAATACAACAACAAACCAAACTGGACCATGTGCCGGAAAGCAGTTTGGAAATATCCGCGTATGCAAAAATGTAAAGTGCTAGAGAAACCAACAGACTCGACTACCAACACAAGCCGGACATCGGACCACGTAACGTCAAAACATTATAGCTAGTGGTACTGACGGACCTGCGGTTTTGGTGTGATCCAGCCCGTTCATCTTGTCAAACCACTGTAGGACAATAATCCCATTTTACAGTTACTTCAAGAGCTGTTGAATCACGTTCAACAGCATAACCTCTGACGTAAAAACATTTTTAAAAGTGCCAGGAAGATGATGTGACGAGCGAGTTTTCCTGAGAAGTCGCAGGAAGGACACGGAAAAGAAAAGCGTGCATCTGTAGTCCAAGTGGGCCGTTGCAAATCTACTAGTCCTCCATGTGTCTTCGAATGGGGTGAAATTTTCCTGTGGGATCTGGAACGTACCACTTGTCCCACACCTCTGAAAAAGATGACGCCCTGCCCCATGGCTTGTAATGTCCGTTCCAGTGCAGGAGTTTGGCTGATTTCACAAACTGGGGGGAATAGCGATTCCCAGCTCCGGTAGAACCTGAAAACCGGACAAGATTGCCATCTACATCAACCAAACTGCTTCAAGAAATTAAGTGATTGAACACATTAAAACTACTGTTTGGATTGGATAAAACGTCTTACAGGCAACCTGTTTAGGGGGCAGGCCCGTACACCTGTCTGATACGTACCAAGGTGTCGAACGTGCCACATGGGGTTAAGGCTGGAATGACGCTTGTAGAAAACAATAAGTAAGGGGGGTGTGGTCACACTGCCCGCAAGATTCCGGCTATAGAGGTCCTCCCTGGGGAAAATAAAAATGAGCCAACAAGCTTTTCACAAAAGTCAGATGAGCAGCAATTTTTCGACATAAGAATGAATGGCATTAAGCTGTAAGTGGATAAATATTGAGGGAAGGGTGCAGAGCAAATAAGCGTTCCATCACAAAAAACGAAAGGCAAAATTGGGAAATGCCTATTTTGCACTCCCAGGACATGAAAGGGGTCCCAGAAGGTACATGTACATTTTTGTGGTAATAGGGATTAGTGACTTAGTGGGTCATTTATGAAGGTCCCAATTGTGGTACTTACTCCACATTTCGCTCCATCCAGGTTTCCAGCTGGTAGGTGATGTTCTGTCGTTTCCACTCAGTGAGGTTGGCGACAAAGACCCCAGGGTTGAACGAACAGGTGTTGGCCCGCATCTCAAGTTTCTTAATTGCTTCCCTTTTGAAGTCCAAGAAGCCAATATAGTTGTTCTACGAGAGGGGATGGAAACACCATTTGTTTATATGCGATATATTTATATGTATATTTCTTAATGTCAGAGGGGAGAAAACATAAGAGTCCAGGATGATTTTTTTTTACATTATAAACGATTGATCATACCAAATGAAAATTGTGGATTCGTATAATTAAACATGCAGTTTTTCAAACACGCTTTATCTGTAGAAAGAATAAATATAAACAAAACAAACATTGTATGCTGCATAAAATCAGCACAAGCCTATCATGAAATACAAAACTGTGAAATTTTGCCTACTGTAATGTAAATCAATAATGCTCATCAAAATTTGAGTTTGAGACCAATTTAAATGCACAGCACTCACGATATGAAATTGCACTTCCAAACTTGCAGTATCGTCTTTAGCATAGAACGTGGCAGGTGCTGCTGGGTTGCGAGTAGCAAATTTTATTTAATACATTAATTTTGTGGCAATGTACTTGACTAACTGAAATATTGCATGTTTTATGCGAACCAAAAATTAATATTACCAATGGAATGCTCAATTACAAAATATATAAACAGTTTTAGTATAGGGATCTTACCGTTCAATGGTTTTCCATCCGTTTCCATTCAATAAGTCAGTAAAAGCGATTATTACAGCATTATTTCTTATTTGCCCTATAACTATCACCTCATCTCATGTTTTTTTACATTTACAAAAAAATATCTATCTATATAGACCAGCTATTATGCATTAACCTTTTGTGTAAAACTACAGATTAATTTAATAGTTCTTGTTTGTTTAATCAATATATAAAACTTTTGACTTTGTGTTGATTAACAATGCGATGTAACAATGCGTGCAACATTTTACACGGCAAAGTCTCAATAGTTGGCTGGTTACCTGGTTTCCCGCCCCTCGAACAATGCCTTTAGAAGACGCAGAATCACAGTCTTCAGAAAATGCTGCGGCATGTCCTGCCTTGAGATTAGTGTCAAACAGTTCCTGGATGTCCCCTAAAGCACACAGTACAACATTAAACCGTGTGCGTTACTTCAACATTAACACACATGGGTGATATTGCAATTCAGCAGCTCCTGGGTCCGCTGGAGACAGTACAGCATGCATTTTATTGCTAATTTTCCTAATCAGTACAATCTTACATGTTGGTACCTTGTACAATGACATCGTCGTCCAAATAGATCGCTTTCTCTGCGTCAGGCAAGAACATGGCCATATAAAATCTTGCAAAAGTCAACTGCAAAACAAAAAATAATCAAAATGTTTGCGTTTAAACAATTGATATCCTTGCCAAAGTACGTGTCCTTACCGGTTTCACTGCATCGTCCTTAAGCGGATCCTTGGATATTTTCCCAGTGAGAATGCTCATGTCAAAAGGGATAATTTTATATTTTATTTGATTCAAGTGGGTTTTGCTTAGCCAAGTTCTGAAATTCAAGTGAGGGCAAGGTATTAGAATCAGTGGAGGCATTGTAGAATTAAGCCAGATGTCGTCTAACCAATAAAAGGACTTACTTCAAATGATCTACGGTTTCATTGGTCGTTACAATGTAGAAAGCAATGTTGGATTTACTGTTGTGGTATATGCTGTTCATAGCTGCCACCACAGCTCCTAGACGGTCTTCTGTTGCTGTTATAACCACAGGTACTTCATCACCTGTTCTTGCAATTACAAGTTTATGCGGATGCTCAGCTTCAAAATTAGGCCCAATATTGGGATATATGCCAGCTATATCTGGGGATCGAAATAAATAAATATATTAACAGTAGTTTAAAAAGACAATAAAGCTGTGGAGGAGAATGGCAAATTGAGTAGCCTAAAGTACAGTATTACCTGGGTGTTCCCTACTGGCAAAGTCTTTAAGGTTCAGGAGATTCCGATGCACAATGATCAGTAATACAATGGCAACCAGCACCAGAATGACAGCGTTTACTGCAGAACAAGGGGGGGGGGGTTAATGCCTTTAACATTTTCGTGACATTTATATAAAATACATTAGATGTACTGACTGGAAGCATTCGTCAAAGAAAATTAAATGAAGTTTCTGAATGGCTTCTAATCAAGATTTATATTAGAAAGAAAACATGGCAAATTTGTTTGTCGGATACCCAAATATATTCAATGAGTACTAAGAAACAGCACTATAATAGTTTTTATTTTTATTTCAAGCCAATACTACTAGTAATATACTGACCTCTTCTCACTGTCATCTCACGTCTGTGCTGGAGGGTTACCTACACTAAAGAGAATAAGGAAACGATTTAATTAGCAATTTATAATAAGTTTTGGTTTGTTCCATACGCACTATGGAGCATTAGTATCCAAATGTTTTGTGGGAATAATACAGATCAGGTGTGCCATAAACTGTTCTACGGAGTTTATTACTTGATTTGAGTGGTTTAATAAAGTTTGTAAGACAAAAGTTGAACGCAAATGTTTGATTGCAAAAATTTGATTCACGCGGATCAACATCAATCATTATTTAATTTAACAAAAACTTTTTTTGCAAAATCAAGAAATCGAAAGAAAGCGTTTGCTCACCTACAATGTGCAACTTCGATGCCAAATTGCCAACTCGACATACACACGTCTTTTCTGGAACGATAGCGATTCCTCGCTTACAAAACAGAGGGTTAAAAAGTTGCCTGTGAAAATAAATGCAAAAACTTTTACACAATCTCATGGTGTTCTGATATTTTTATAACATACATGAACACTTAATTTTTTATGTAGCCTACATTTATTTATTAAACGCACGTAACTCATTTTTATTTTATTCAGGGACTTCATAAACCTCCAATATGGGTCCTTCAAGCCCAATACGTCAAAACCGTGCTGGTCCTTTAGGTTCGACAACGTACTCTTATTCAAACCGGAAGACACCAATGTTTTTTGGAATTCATGTTAATCATTTTTTCGTATAACTAACGGATTCGTATCTATTTTTCCGTCAAAATGCTATCGATATTCAACTCCATTCCAACGCATATGGTAAGAGTTTTAATACTGCTGTGATTTTTGGCGCTAAAGGTAGATCACTAAATAGGTATTTAAAAACCATCGTTCACTTTTGTATTCGTTAGCTGTAATGACACAGATGCAATTGTAACTAATGATCTTGCTAGCAGGGTATGCGTGCATATGTTCTGTTAGCGGTTTCGTTGATACGTACGGGGCAAAAAACTTGGACTAAAATGGACTAAAATGTACACGTAATGCTTAGAATGAATGACTTACTCTACATATCAAATCATAATTGGGCAGATCAGATTTCGTGCTTTTATTTCTGCCATATTGACATTTGAATTCCTACGCAATAAACATTGTGAATATAAACTTTGTGAATAGTTCCTTTCCTAATGTTTTCGTTGCCACCCGTCTTCAGTGCATATTTAAATTGATGCGTTATTCTGCACGCGCAATTTAACACAACATGGTCTATTGCATTTATAAATCGGTGAACGAAGTAAACGTCTTCTATTTCAGGATTACAAAGGGCAGAAGCTGGCGGAACAGATTTTCCAGGGAATCATACTCGTTTCTGCAGTAAGTACATTACATTTTTATATAATATGTGGCGTTACCTCGATTTGGTCTCTTCCGTTGACATTTTCCTTTTTTTTCAGGTTATTGGATTTATTTACGGCCTGATAATTGAACAGTTCGGATGGACTGTTTACATAGTGTTGGGCGGCTTTGCCGTTTCTTGTTTGGTGAGTGACGTTCTTCTTAAACATTTAGGAAAGTAACGGTTAAAATATTACGCGGTGTATAGTGTAATTTATACCTGTGTTGCATGGAGTTTTAATAAGTTGGAGTTTTGACGTATGAGTAATTAATAGCGTTCAACCCACGAGTATTGATTATTTCCCCAATTTGTAGCTTACTCTTCCCCCTTGGCCCATGTACCGGAGAAATCCTTTAACTTGGCACCCTGCTTTGCCGGAGCCCCAGGGAGACAAACGTGAGAAGCCCCAAGAGAAGAAACCCAGGAAGCAGAAGTAGTACGTCGACTGTCCGCTTTAGTTCGCGTTTTGCGACAGTATTCTTCTACAACTCTTTCTCTAATCAATAAACGTTTTTAGAAAATTACGTTTTCGAATTATTTTCTTTATCTTCGTGTTTTAATTCAATTACATGGTGACAGGTTGAACTTTTTTTTGGTCCTATAAGTCATCTCCTAAAACATCCATGTAAATATATCAGAAATGCCGAGCTTCTATAATCAGTGTTTTTATGTTTGGGTTATTTGGAAGTTCTTCTCGTTGCACTTCTCAAAATTAGAACGTGAATACAGTGACAATTCACTTAAATTTTTTATTTTTGTTTAGATTATGAAATAAATTTTAGCAAAAAACATAATTATACATTAGTTATTACTTCACAGGTTGACTTTTTTTTCTTTCTTTACATTCACATTTTGTGAATTTCTCCAGGGGTGGATTATAGACAGAACTAGATTTCTGTGCTCTAACACTTGGTTCTGAAGATTAAACTGTAGAATCAGAAAAACAAACAAAGCTGTTATGTTTTAATGTGTTGTATTTCTGTAAACAAAGGAGGGTAATGTATGAATTCACTTCTTCTGCCTCAGTCTTTTTGTTACACATTAAATATTGACCTGATGAATACAACTTGTTTATAAGTTAAATTAAATGTCATATATGCTCAAATATTTCCTCAAATATACTCCATGCTATCAAGAGTACATTTAGCTATTGTAGAGCGATATAAATCCAACCAAAAGCTGCTACAAGAGTTTTCATTCTATAGCCAAACTATCTCCTTGCCTGCTACATTGAATAGACATCAATGTACCTGTGTTGCAGAGCCTACCAACTGTTGCAATGGCTTTGATACCATTTAAAGGTGAGGAGGTGGTCAGACTCCATTATCCCATTGCTTTTACTAAATATTTTTTATTTTGAGTTGTTACTATCAAAGTATTTGATGCACACCAAATAAGTGAGAAATACAGCACTTGCCACCGATGTAGACCATTGTACTTAGGAAGTTCAATAAAGTTTAAAAATCAGTGCTAGATGCTGTTTTATTTAGGCCAACTACATATTTATTTATTTTAAGCCAGCATGTAAGCATGTTGGGATGAATGGAAAATATTAATGTTTAAAGGACCTCCCACAACAGTGAAATGTTCCACAAATGGATTAAATTTAATTAAAAGCTGCCAGGCACTATATTTAAACATTGTGATTGTTTGCTGGAGAATACCTATTTCCAATGAGAATATAGTGACAATTATTTTTTCTTTTTTTAATGTGTAAATTAATTTAGGGCATCGTGGCTCAGCTGTTAGTCCTCACAGCGCCAGGGTTCTGTGCTCAAATCCGTTTAAGGTAACTGTCTGCTGTGTTACCTAGCAACTGTGTTTCCAAGCGTTCCGGTTTCCTCCCACTATCCAAAGACCTGCGAGTTAGGTGGATTGTCTGTTAAATTGGCCCTGTGTGAGTGGTTGTCTGTGTTTCTGTGTGTCCCTGGCCCTGTGATGGACTGGCATCCTATCCTAGGTGTTCCCTGCCTTGTGCCCTATGGCTGCTGGGTTTGGCTCTGGCACCCCCGTGAACCTGAATTAAGGGATTGGATAAGCAGTTTCAAAAAAAGCTTATTAGACAAATAATTTTGTACACTTCTAGTCAAGTATTCTCTAGGGCTCAACTTCACAGGCTTGCATTTTTTCCTTCTACATTCAGAATTTGTGCACATTTCTCCAGGTGTGAACTATTTAAAAAATTTTGTGCTGTATCATTTGTTTCCGAAAATTCAACCATAAGAGCAGAAAAAACAAGCAGCTGTTATATTACCCAATGGGCGGACGACCAAAATTTGACTTTAGTTCTTATAATTCGTCTTTAATTAATGATATATAGCTGTAATTAACTGGATCAAACAATTCGCTGAAAAATAAACTATATGACGACATAAGGTTCTTAACCAATAATTTGTTTTGATATTTTGGGAATAGTTAAACAGTTGAGCACAACATGTCTATGAAAAAGTACAATTTTAAATCAATAAGTAAAATTTCTCTTGCCGAGTTATTCGAATTTACTTCTCGGAAAGGCCACCAGATGGCGCAAAAGTTATATATTAAATACTGCGTAGCTGACAGTACAAGTCCACTATTTGTACGGGAGAACAGAAAAATTATGTCGGTTGAAAATGGACCCCTATGCATTTTGGAAGACTAATTCACTCAGTTATGTAACAGTAAATGTGAGCTGTGTAAACACAGAGCCATGTCCGACTCAAAGTGCCCTTCAAGCAGTGAGACCTTTTTTGGGGGGAAATTCAGTTCACTGCTATTGCTTTATTGTATGTATTCCCAGTTAAACCTCCAGTCAACTAAATCACCACTCCCATATGGATAGTTAGAAACTATCTTGCCATCATTAAACCCCTAGTGCACAAAAAGTGGATTTATTTAATAAAAAAACAACAGTAAATATCCACTATTGAAACTGTATTGTAAGAGGCTGGTTAAACTGCTTACAGAAGTATAAAAACAGTCAATAAACAGTTTGCTCTTTATGACAGCTGACTAGCACAAATAAATCCACCGTCAATTACCTATGTAAATGTATTCAAATGAATTTAATTCCAGAACTGAATTGTCCAAGAGCAAAGTACATTTTCTGAAGGGGAACAAAGGGCGTAGTCGCATACTCCTGGTGACATCCGAACCTGGTCTACCAGGTTGGCTGTCCTGCACTGGCCAGAAGTTACTAAGGCTTTTTCACTTGAAGCAATATTCTCGAAGAAGCCATTTATTTACAGACTCAGAAATAATGAAAGACTGCATGCTAATTTTTAATTAAGAACTGGTGATGAAAATGTAAGGCAAGTGAAATATAAGTCACTAAAGATACTTCATTTTTGCTCTTGTATTAAATATGCCGAAAAGTAGAAGTACGGTTTTATGTATTTTACATATTGTTATTTTTACTATTAATAAAATGTGTGGCCATATAGCAAATTATTTTTTCTTGGAGTGGTCCTCATGAAAAACATGTTTAAGAGCCTGTAAGAGGCATGTATTCCTTATAAACCATGGAATATGTGTGACGTAATTATGTGTAATTATATAACAATATATTTTCGGTATGCAAGGACAAAAAGAAACACGTCATTATGGTTCAAATCTCGGCTATCGGTGAGTGGATGCCATTGTTTCGTTACGTTAGAATTACATAAATTAATTGCTACCTTTATGTTTGAAATCCTAGTCTTTATCCAGCTTTTAATTTTCTGAATTGTATTCCCCCCATAAAACCAAAATCACTGTCGTTTATAAAACTAACTTAAAATCAAGCTACGGATGCTTCCTAAAATTATCTTAATGAAAAAATAGATCATTTCCAGTAAGCTTCTGAGCGGTTTCTTCAGCTGTAGCTTGTCAGAAAAATGCGTTCCAACGAGAAGCGCCCACATGAACAACAAACCTATCATAAATAGCGCCCCGGTTACCTAATAGCCAGAATGAAGTGGTCGATTGGTTTACAGTTGTATGAGCCTCGCCCCCTTGTTATTGGTAACCACCTCCGCCGCTGGTGAATGTGACGTCAAGAAAGTGCTGGTGGGGTTGTCAAAGGATCCAGTTTTCCGAGAACAAAAATCCAAACAACTGAGGCGTTGAAAGGACTGAAAGACCCTTGTGCTCCAGCAATTAGAGGTAAGGGTGGCGTTGGAATTCTGTGGAAAATTATCTGGAAAACTGTATATCGCAAGACACAGCCCAGTTAACCCGTAACGATTTCGTAACGTTATGATAATGATATGTGTTGCCTGGGAAGGCGTCCCAGTCCGCGAAGAGAGCCTAGACATGTAACGTTATTGTTATATTAATACGTTAGCAAGCGGGATAATGCCTGCACCGTACAACCTGCTTGCTACATGTGTTACTCTCAATTAAGATAACTTGTAACTGGCGGGGACGCTAGCTGCATGGCGGCAGATGATGCCTTAGTGCACATAGATAGAAATAGCGCTGTAGCTAAAACCATACGAATAAAAACTGGCACTTTAACCAGGGTGACTACAACACTAAGCCTACTGCTCATGCAATGGCATTCAAAGAGACCAATTGATTCGCTATATGTAAATAGTTGTAACCTTAGTGAAAATATTACAGCTGTATAGCCTACGCGACGTTAATTTAGGATAATTAGCGAGTTCTTCGGGAAAATATGCGATTTTACTTACAAGCAATTAGCACTGTCGCCTAAATTTGTGCAGGTATCACCGTCAATTTAGGTGGGAACTGACGCGCTAAAAGGTAGACAGAGTTAACAGCCAGGTCTAAACGATGTGTACGGTAATGCAAAGCTTTGCAAAATATATCCAAAGATCACAACATTAACGGGCTAGGTATGGCAATCGCAGTAATCGTCAAATAACCATACGGATATTTATGACTAATTAAATAATAATGATATAATTAAATATTTCATAGCCGCTTTAAAAGAACATTGGCTTACCGAACGAAAGCCCATTACTTTAAGACGTGACAATGTCCATTCTTGCAGACGGACCTCGTTGCTTCTCTACTAATACATTTCAATCCATGCAGGATTTCCTCTGGTGTGATTTCGACTATTTGATTGTACAAGAGGGCTAAAGTAATCATGCACGCATTCCCTCCGTTCTATATGGTTATTAACCCTATCTGGGTTGGAATTATCAGACTGGAGGGATCTAGGACAACACCATTACCTACCACTCTGCCGGGTATCGGCGGCTTATCAATAAATAAACCCAGTTTAAAACATGATTTGCTTAGCATCGCTGATCCCCCAAACCAGGGTTTGTGGTTCAGATCAAGCTTTTATGCAAAAAGTGAGTTGGTCTGGCAACTAGAATTCAATTGCCGCTACCGGACGGAAACGCATATCATTGGCGTCAGCGGTTTTATAAAAGGTATACAAGAGGGAGACGCTCTTTGCATCAGGATATATATATATATATATATATATATATATATATATATATATATGACAACAGCCAGCATACGTAATTCTTCTTTAAGAACAAGGTGCTTGTTAGTGATCGTATTATTATGTAGTGATTTCGTTTACAAATCCCTATTGCCTACAATTGAAAAATCTGGTATTGTCAACGAATGGAGAAATAGGGTTTTTATAGTCCATTTTGTGGTTTCTGTTAAACAGTCATTCATAATAAAAGTAGCCTTAATGTAGTTTATTTGTCAAATGCATTACTTTTAATACTTCTAGTATCGAGAATCTATTTGCGACTTTACACACTAGTGCATTATCGGAACTGAGATAGGCGGTACGCTCGGCGCCTTTTTGGTATTTAGATCTATTGCAGAGCCTCGGCTGTTATCAGTCTTTTGATATGAATTTATGGAATATCTCGGGGGAATCGGAAGTTCATCCTTACCTGTCCATGATTCTGATTGAACAATAAAAATAAATATTCATTATTATTATCCTTTTGCCAGCAGGGCCCCTTTTCTCCCTCCTCCAACCTCCAGGGGGCATGTGTCAGTGTAATCTAGATTTACATGCGGTAAACTAGAACAGCCCACAGTGTCTGTGTGCTTTTGCACATTGCTGGGCCTGTCCAGTACAGCCAATACTGTGTGGTGAGAACTCTTTTAAGGCAGCCCCCGCCCAACTTCCCCTGGTTGCATTGGGGGATGTGCCCAAAGGGGGGTGGGGGATGCACCCAGTGGGAGGTTGCTATAAAACTGACCCGGCCTTTCACTGGCTGTGATGTCACAGTGTTTCTTTCTTCTGTCCACGGTGCAGCGATGGGAAATCAGTGAGTACATTCAATTTAAAACATTTTCTTTGAATAGTATTTTTGTTTATTTCTGCATGTGAAATGCATACAATATGTGTGTAAGCACAGGGTTATGTGAATCTTGATGTACCTTTTTTAAAACCTAAAATGCATTTTCCTTCTTAAAAGGAACAAGTGCTGGATATCCCGTTCCCTGACATGCAAATTAAGAAACTTTTCTATTTGCTCTCTGTTAGCATATTGACCTGCATGTGTTCCATTTTCCCCGTATTGACTTTTGATGCTTTCGAATTCCCATTAGTTATTGACGTCAAATACACGTGCTATTGTTGTTTAAAGTCAGACAAGAATATTTCAAGTGACGAGAAAAATCAAGCTTATTTTGAATCATTGTTAAAAAGGGGCTCAGTGAAAGCATTGAGATAGTAAAAAAGAAACAAAAAGCTTTTTTGTATTGATCTCTGGCTGCATGATCTATACATATGTATGCTAGCTAACCAATTAAAACCAATTAATGTAGTCTTAGGTTTTTATTTTATAGCCTTTATTTGATTTTATGTTATCAATATCATATTCATAAATTGAGTGATATTGATACTGGCCTTTACATATCAGTACCGTACATATCATTTTTTGTGTTTGAGTATGTATGCATCAAAATAATAAACTTGTCATGAATATGGAAATAATGTTTTGTGAAGGAAACACAAAACATTGTGCTGTCTTTAATACGTTAATATTGTTGGCCTTAATACCATTTTCTAAGTGGAACGTCCAATTGGTTTAATGCTTGCCAAAAATAGTGATTTTCTTTCTTTCCTTTTTTTAGATCCTAGATAGCAGTATGATTTCTCCAGGAAAAGAAAGTGTTTATCTTGAAAATGGAGTGCTTAATGACAAGCTTTTCACAAGAAATCAAATTAGTGCTAGCATTTAAGAAAATATTTGCTTTGAATTTACACCATTGGTAAATAACATGTGAATGTTTGACAAATGGCCTATCACAGGTCTACAAGTTCATGAGCAGAAGATTAAAGTTTTGTCTAGGTCTTATTGCTAGAGAAGAGGCTATTACAGCTTCCCCCTGCAGCCTTCTGTGCTGTTAACGAAGATGACTGACCGTCCGTGAGCATAAATAAAACAGGAGTAGTTTTTGCTGTTGAGGTTTTCCTGCTTTGGGGGTTGAGTT